>QEPC01002001.1:3398527-3439195 GCA_003113815.1 Sphenodon punctatus | reverse complement strand
GGTGGAGGCGGAGGCAGCGGCAGCTAACAGCAGGAGGCAAATGGCTGAGGCAAACTTTTTTTCTTAAGAGGCCATGCAAGCCACTGATTGGCTTGTGGCCTCAACAAAGCAAGCCCCTGATTGGCTCACCCGTGAGCCAATCAGGGGCTCACTACCAGTGAGCCAATCAGGGGCTTGCTTTATTGCTCACTGCTGGTGAGT
Organism: Sphenodon punctatus; assembly: GCA_003113815.1. Lineage (NCBI taxonomy): Eukaryota > Metazoa > Chordata > Lepidosauria > Sphenodontia > Sphenodontidae > Sphenodon > Sphenodon punctatus. The sequence goes on along the minus strand of QEPC01002001.1, from coordinate 3,438,994 downwards.
CAAAGCAAGCCCCTGATTCACCGGCAGTGAAAGGGAAATCCGCGGGGATTTCCCTGGTTTCTGTGCTAATCCTGCCTAAGGCAGGATTCTGCCCCCAAACCGCGAATCGCGGCAGCGTGTTTTTCACGGGGCCCTGCCCATGAGGGCCAAGAGCTTGTACATTTCCACCAACAACAGTTAGTCCAATAAAAGATATAATTCAAACTACTTTGTCTCCAAAATATTGCAGGAGAGACTCCCAATTCTATACCTCCAAGTCTGGATGTTTCAGAATTCTCAGGCCCCATTATTGGTGTTTCCATTAGGGCTTAAACAAATCATTTGTGCTAATACCTAATTTGATGATCTCGGACTATTTGTTTTGTCTCTGGCAAAGAGGCTATGAAGCATTATTCACTTCCATCGTCATCTGCTGAAATGAATGTTCATTTCCAGTTTATTCTGGATTTTCATTTTGGTAAATCCATTCATTTCAGTCACTTCAATATTTTGGTTTAGTCTTTTGGTATTCCTTACCTGGGTGCTAGTTAGCACTGTTGAGCACCAAACAGTTATGCAGCTGTCATGCGAATGACAATATTGCCAAAGCACTGTTGCACAACAGGTTCATACCCAACAGTGCTAAAGAGTACTGAACAAAGAAATGGACACCGAAATAGCCAAAATCCTGTGTCCAAAATGAATGAAACAAAATAAGTGAAGAAACGAGTATGGGACTATCTCGTAGCCAGAGGAAGATCACTCAGATATTTGGTCGTGGATATCCCAATAATTTTTGCCAATGCAGAATAGCATATTCATTTCAACTGTAGTTTCCAACTTTCCACACTTGTTCCACCACATGATTCATGAGCAGGCCAATCCTCCACTTAATGGTGGAGGATTGCACCCTAAGTGCTCAGATAATACAGATGGAGAAAAGTAGTTCAGATTATCCCTTTTATTGGACCAACTTTGGCTGGTGAGGGTATGCAAGCGTTCGAGCCATGTCAGGCCCTTCTTCAGGCTACATGCAAGTCAGAACTGCTGTCTTGCATTTGCTCAGATTTAGTTCTGAGTTGCACGTAGCCTGGTGAAGGCCTGAGGTGGCTCAAAAGCTTGCATACCCTCACCAGCCAAAGTGGGTCTAATAAAAGAGATCATCCAAACTACTTTTTCTTCATCTGTTATTTGTGGGACCAATATGGCAACCACATTCTCTCTCTAGACAAATAAGACAGTCTTTCAGCCTTAATGATAATGGAATGGATTCCCTTCTGCCATTATCACTGATTTCAGGTGAGATTCTCCTCCTTTACACTAATGTAAACAAGATCAGAGTTTCATCCAATCTCTTTGTCGAATCGGATGTGTTTTAATTTGCGTTCTTATTCTAAAGAACAGAGGTACGAAAAGTGTTATTTGTACATTATGCCAGATTAGTCCTGTCTGGAACTAAGATTACGTCTGTCAATATTTCCTGCGCCAATCAGAATGCCAGAAATGAGAGCCAGAATAGATTTTAATGCAGCGCAGTTAAGAGTGCTGCCGCTTTATATAAAAACACAATGATGTGTGATGGTTGTCATAGTGAATTTCTGTCACAACTGGGCACTTGCAAATATGAGTTCAGAGATGGCTGGATTTTCTTTTCTTTCTTTTTTGCTGTGAGGAAAAGGAATTTTTAATGGCTTTTAACCTGACTTAAATAAGTTCTTTTTTAAACTGATCCTTCCAATTTACCATGGCGGTATATTGAAAGCACAGTAAGTTGCGTTCTGTAAACAAGCAAATCCCCACATCACGATCCAGCCGGCTGATTTCAGTCCCCTGAGGTTCCCGGCTTTCTGCGAAATAATTTCCCTTCACTACACACAGTCCTCAGGAAAGACATCAGACATTTCTATTAACCCTAAGGCGGGATATAAAACTTTCATGCATTGTTCATTCGAAGAACAGGAAAGAATAACAAATACAATTCTCTCTGGAGAGGGACATCAGAATGTATTAATCTGAGAGAGGGAGATGGCTGGAGAAGTATTACTTCAAGAAGAAATATGACACAGATTATAAACTGATGTAAATTTAATTTAGATCTATTGACAGTTGATAGGATTGCACTGGGTGTTAGTAGTAATAGTAGCCCATCTATTAGGTGGCCACTAGATGTTCGCCTGCACCCACCACCCCACCCTCACCCCATAGCCCCCGCTCACAGCATCATCCCAGAAAATGTGGAGCCCTCCATGCAGGCCCATGCTGATTAAGGCAGGCAAACGCCCGTCCACGTGGTTGCCTCCCGTCCTGCCTCGCATGCGTACAGGTCCGCCAGGACCATAAAGTCCCAGGTAGCACTCCCTCTACTCTCACGTGCTGTGCCCGTTTACTTTCACTTTTTGGAGTGCTCCAAAAAAGTGCTTCAACAAACAAGAAAGCTGATGGAAACCACAGCAGGGGTGGCTTCCTGTCGCCCTGGTTAAGCATCAGGAGAGGGAGGGGGTGGAGCATGGCGTCTGCCCATTTGTCTGGTTTGTCGTGTGGAACCTGCAAGGGGTGGCAGCACATGGGCTCCACGGAGCAATGCTGGACTCCAGCAGGCTAATCCCTTGTTTGTTTTCACCCACTGGCTCACACTAGCCGAGGATCTCACTGTCAGGCCTTGATCCTATTACAAAGTCAAATGGAGTGTTTGGTCATGTGAGTTTAATAACAGAAAAGCTTGTTGTCTGCCTTTCACTTAATAAGCAGAGAAAACGAGAATAATAACTTGGGTCATTCTGGCCATGTGTGCAATGCCATCTCCATCATTCAATTGAGGCTTCCAAAGTTTTCCAGGTACTGGCTTGAAACTTCAGAACTTGGAAATTGGAGAACAGAATCCATGGTGAATTCCAAATAAAACCGGGGACTGAGTTGCAGCTCTAACTGTCAACATAATCTTGCACTGTATTTTAAGCTGGATTCACAAATTAAAATTCTTTTAACTTAGGTTGGTGTGCTTATGTAAGGATCCTGATACGAGTAACACTGGGGAGGGAATTTCTGAAGAAACTCAGACAAACCTTGTATTTCATGCCTGTTGTTGGGAAGCTCTTGGCAGGGAGAGTGTGAGGTGGCTGCCGTGGTAGCCATGCTGAGAGCTGCCTGTTAGAATCCCTCCTTCTGCACTTCCCCTGAATGACTGCTCTACACATGGAGCATCAGTGAAAAAGCTGAATTACTCTGTGCATGGGCATCACAGGGTCATGGAATGGGGCAGGTTGTGGAGATATGATTGTGTGTGACAGCAGAGCAGGGCAGCAAGAGGTCTGGCAAATAGAGGTAGCAAATTTGGGTGTGGAGATGGAGCTGGTAAAGATAGCATGGCCTGGACAACAGGCACCTACTGGAGAACTAATGCTGACCCCAGACGCAGTATATCAGAGGTGGCCAGATGATGGCTCAGCTCTTGGGCACCTGTACTGTGGCTCTCACTACACATAGCTACTTAGGGGAGTGACCATGTGGCTCCCTCAGGCGCGAGAGAAGCCAAGCTACCATTTCTACCGTCACTGCCACCAGAGCCCTCTGGGGGCCATAGGAGCAGGGTGTATTGGTAGGTATATACAAGGATAGCCCTAAGGAGAGGGAGAAGGAACTCTGAAACAAAGCACTAAAGGAAGCCCTGGCATATGTAAATTAAGGGGTTAAATCAGACTAGCTCTGAATAGAATTAACCTTCAGGAGATGGGCCATGTTGTCTTGAGTCCAAGGACGTGTCAGGTATGCAACAACAGAGCTAGGGAAAGTTACAAAGACAAAAGGAGGGCCTGTGCATACTTGAGGGGCTGTATCTACCCTTGGGCTCTTGCATACCCTTGGGGATCAGATGGGCTGGCTCCCTCCACCCCACCCCCACCCCACCCTGTGCTAAACTCCTGGGGAAATGATACTGTCAGGGATATACTTCTCCAGTGTGAGCATAGGGATAAAACCTCCTTTCCAAAGTCAGCGATTAGCTTGCTAATCAGCAGTGCTACTTGTCAACAATGTAGCCACTCTGGAATGTTTACCAATCAACAATGGGTGCTTTCAAACATGACAGGTGGCCAGCTTTAGCGCACTTCACTCCTCAGCCACCATCATGTTAGAAAGCAGCAGCATTGCAGCTGCCAGATGTTTGTTCGGGCTGGATCCCAGAGTCACATAAATCCCAGAAATCCCCGCATCACAGCCCGAGCTATCCGCCATCGCGAGTGGGATCCAGCCACCGGACTCAGAGTACAGTGGCTCTCACATTTGAAAGTCCAGTTTACTTGGACCCGGTCCAGAGTCCCAGCGATTCTGGACACCATGGCAGACGTCCATAGCTGCCTGTCAGCCAGGGCAGGGGTGGGCTGCTGCACACAGGGATGGGGCCAAACAGATGCACATCTATGCACCTCCCTGACCTGTCTGCTGTCACGTTAGTTCAGTGCCCACTTCCTGGGTAAGTCTGTGGTGACAGTGGGTGCCGTCACATTTGAAAACGCCCAATGTGTGTGTCATCAAAGATGTAATGTGCTTGTAACAATTTCTACATATATTTGTTCATATAGTTAACCAGTTCTGGCCTGATATGTGAACAACATATCCTGTACTGAAATGGGTATATAAGCTCTAGGTTGGAAACCCCTCCTTAGACCATCTCCTATGAGCTATTTCTGGGTCTCTTGGAGGCTTAGTCCTAGACTTACGACTAGCAGCTCTGCTCCAGTAAGGAAACTTTCCTATTAATTTGGCATATGCCTTAGCTCCGGTTCCATGTCCATCTTCCCATGGGGTACACTTTAGCTCTGGTTGAGGGTACCTTGTACGCAGAACCACTATTGCTTCTGCCAAACCTGCTGGGGGAGGAGGATAAGGGGAAGTCATGCTTTCCCATCCCCAGGATTGGGGGAAGCTGATGATCAGTATAAAGTGTCTTCCGGCTCTCTGAAATATGAAAATATTGGTATGTGGCTCTTGGGCTTGGGAACTTTGCCCACCGCTGTAATATATCACGAGGAACCAATCATCAGCAGAGAGGGTGTATCTAGCCAATCAGAGATATCCCTCAGGTAACGATAAGCCCAGTGTTAGGCTGCTGTTTTTAAAGCTGGTCAGCATGAGGCCATGGCAGTGAGTCTCCAGACTTTGCTTAGCAGCCCTGTTGAACTGAGTTCAAGACCTACTGTGACTTTGGGTCCCGACACTGGCCCAGTTACGATATTCTGAATGTGATATATCTGAATGGGATATACCATAATGGTGACTTTGGTCTGATTCAGAATATGGTATTCTGAATGGTCCCATTCAGTCTCTCTTAAAGGGCCAACAGCCCACAGGGACTCTGCTACATACCTTCCCCCAAGGGGATGCCAGTAGTCCGATCTTCTCCAGCTCCAACAGCACTGAGTCACATTTTCCAAAGTCACATTTTCCATCTATAACCGTTCCATATTAATACATTTCCAGTCTTCTGTAACTCAGCATTAACACATACCAATTTTATACTTTTTCTTTCTGCATCAGGGTCTAGCACGCTCAACTAGGTTTTAACGCCCTTTCCAGCCTCCCTTCACCCCTCACAGCTGGCCCGTACCACCAGGTTCACATTTAAAGATTCCCTCACTCATTAACAACATTTTGTCCTGGTAGCCAGTTCATCTGCCCCCTGCTACCCCTTTTAGCATTTTTTCCATTTACATATTTGGCTCATCCGTCCCCCTGCTACCCAGTGTTTCCTTGACTGGGCACACCTTAGCAGCTGAGTCCCAGTTTACAATCTTGTTTTATCTATTCTTTTAGTAGCCGGCTCATCTGCTAACTTTAGTACGCCCCAGAGTGGGCACAGCGTGGCAGCTGTCCTAATGCTCTGCTTCAATAATACTACCACATTTTATCCTCTGTGTCATATTTACATTTTTAGGGTTAGGTGGAGTGTTGCTTGGGGAGAAGCTGTGGGGATTTGTGCAGCTGCCTGCAACTCACTGATGATCCCGCCCTGTCCACCAGGTATTTAAGCAGGGGCTGACACCCTTTCCCTGTGTGAAGTGTTGCCTCGTGGCTGCAGAAGAGCATGTTGATGTTTATACCCTGATGGAAGCTGTTGTCAGTCGCTTGCTTCCATATATTACTAGGGACGTGACATCAGGCCCACAACTTAAGAGACAAGCTAGTAATAATTCCTGGTTTGACCAGGAATGCAGCAATGCCAAGAGCGCTCTGGTCAGGGCTAGAAGAGTCTGGAGCAGATACCATCTGGAACTAGACTGGGAGACATACGACACTAAGTGACAGGCATATCATGCTCTCTTGCAGACTAAGAGGATCGCTAAGGCCACCCATTTTTGGGTTGACCTCCAGATTGCAGCTAAGACCCAGGATTCGAGGAGGTTCTGGAAGCTTATTGATACCTGGCATCAGAAGGGCAGATCATCAAACCCCTCCCATATCATGGAGCACTCCTGGACTTCCCCTGCTCCAGCTGACCATCCCCTTCCTGTAGGCCTGGATTTACGACGGGGGGGAGGTTTTCCACTGCTCCCTCAATTGTAAGGGAGAGGGAAGTTTTTGATTCCATATGTAAGCTTCGCCCGGGCAAAGCTGCAGGCATGGATGGAATATCACCAGAGCTGTTTAAGGATAATCTGGCTTGGTGGGTCCCCGTCCTAGCAAGGTTTTTCACAGCCATCCATGCAACTTGGCTCATTCCAACTGGCTGGGTAACAGCTGTTAATTCCTATTTTAAAAAAAGGTAACCCGAATGACCCCACCTGCTATAGGCCCATTAGCCTCCTCTCGGTTCTAAGTAAACTCTATGCACGAGCGTTCTTGACTTCTTTAGAAGAATGGGTTTCCTCACACGCCATCTTAGTGGATAAACAGGCAGGATTCTGGGGAGACAGGTCAACTTTGGACAATAGTTTTATCCTTTTGCATTAAGCCGACAAGTACATGCGTATAAAGAGGCCTAAATTATTCGTAGCCTTTATCGGTCTTGCTAAAGCTTTTGATTCTGTGCCTAGGAAGCTACTGTGGTTGAAATTGTACAAGATGGGGATCAATTATGACCACCTTCAACTTATTATTGCCATCCATGAAGACAGTAGGGCAGTGGCTAGAGTAGGCCCCCATGGTCAGGTCACTAGCTCTTTTGACCTGCAGTGAGGAGTGCGGCAGGGCTGTCTTTTGGCCCCCCTTTTATTTAATATCTTTATTAATGATCTTGTTCAGCTGGTAAACACTGCCCATACCACTCCCCCACTTATCCAGGGTAAGCCTATCTCTATACTGCTATATGCAGACGACACAGTCCTCTTGTCTCAGTCAAAGCAGTCCAGCAATGTTTGGATGCTCTCAATTTGTTTTGTAAACACAACCATATGGCCATTAATGTTAGCAAATCTAAAATCATGTCATTTGGCATGACCTCCCCAAAATTTCACTGGAAAATTGGTGCGTGGATAATAATTCAGGCAACACATTATCTTTACCTAGGACTTATAGTTTCAGCTAGGAGTGGGACTACCGGATCATCCGGTATCCGATACTGCCGGTATTTTGGTGTACCAGCAGTATCGGATTAATCCGGTAATCCGGCCCATTTACCGGATTCCCCCCGTACCGGATTTTGTACATTGCGGCCATTCAAATGAATGGCCGCAATGTAAAAAAAACCCCACAAAAAACCCCAAACACTTTCCCTCCCCGAGTCCAGGCTGCGCGGGTGGAAGGGGGGACACCCCCCACCCATCCTGCCCAGCCTGGATTTAAACAACAACAAAAATTTCCCCTAAGTCCTTCCTAGTGCGGGCTCCGTGCCGCCACCGGCGACCCAGAGCCAGCACCAGCACGCAGCAGCCAGCCGGTAAGTAAGTACCGGTACTGTACTGATCCCTGGGGTGGGGGGTGGTTTAACACCCCCCCACCCCAGGGATCACCCTATCTCCCCACCCAGGGATCGCCTACCTTGCGCTCTGGGTGGCGGCAGTGGCGGTCCGGAGGCTTCAGCGCTGGCTGTGGCTGCCGGCTTCAGCACGCTACTAGGCCTTCCGGGGAACTTCCAATAGTCGGCTCATCCGCCTCACACCCTGCTACCACATATGATCTAGGTTTCCTTTCCGCCTTCTGTTTCACAATTTTGTTCTCTGCCAGGGAGACTATCCTGTGCCTGGCTTATAGTCCAACAATAATCATTTTCATTCTGTTACCCGACTTTGGGGTTGGAATACTGGCCCACCCAACCTTTCCACATATCCCCCCATGACCCTCTTAACCTTAATAGGTTTGTTTCTTCAAATTAACAATACACATCCCCACATTACTTTCCCCATAGCATTTCATATGTTATCATAGTATTCCACATTCTGCTATAACATTCCACATTTATATCTTCTAGGCTTACTTCAGCCAATATATTTTTTCTTACAAGAGCATTTCTATGCTTTTCCCAGCCCCTTCAGTCATTACTCTTTTACAGTCACATTTACTCCCTTAAAGGCAATCTTTAGCCATTTTACCATTCTTCTTTTCAAGCCCAATTTACTCCTTTTAGCTCTCTTTGGCTATTAAAATTAAGCCTTGCTTCTGGCTACTAAATACAGCTAACTTCAGCTTCTGTTTCTTTTCACTGATCAACTCAGCTTGCAGCTTTCTCTCTCTCAGAGCCATTTCTAGCCTTGACTTTGGCTTTGCTGAAGCCAGCCTCAATTAGCTCATCAGCTTATGCAGCTACCTTCAGCTCATAGTCAATTAAGCATCTGCACTCTGTCTCAATCAGTGGCTTGCCTCAGCCATTATCAATTCCCAGCAGCTGCTGTAAACTCACTAAGCTGCACAGTTTCTCTTCCTTTAGCTTCCTTCAGCTTGGGATGGACCCTCCCATGCCTTTCCCAACACCCACTCCCCCCCAATGGGACCCCACAGCCTTCATTAGGGCCAGCTAAGTCCCAGCCTTACTTTTCACTACTTTCTCCCAGGGATTTCTCAACTGCTCTCCCAGCTATTTTCTTTTTAATTTCTCTATTTGTTCCTTAAGGAGAGTATTTTCTGCCGTAGTTTTTCCCACTGTTGTAAGATACCTTCCAAATCTTCACTTTCTATCAATGTCTGGGTCTCAGAATCTGCTGTTTCTGACTTCACCTTTACCAACTGGAGGCATAGCAATTCTACTTCCTTTTGAAGGGTTTCTATTATGCCTTTATTTTTACTCAATGCTTCCCCAAGGCTCTCCTTTTCTTTTCAGTTTCACTATTTCTTTAGCCATTTTGTCAACAAGCAGTATTTGGCTTTTCAGCCCATAACTCATTTCTTCTACCTGATTCAAAGTTAAATCCTCCTCTCGCTCACTCACTGGCAGATCCCCAGAACCCCCTTTTTTCGGTGATGGTAGATGGCCAACATTAGGGTTTGCCTGCATTCTCCACCACGTGTAGCAGGTTTGGGTGTGCCAGGGTAAATGTTGTCAGGATCAGTGTCATAACTCAGTCACTCAGCTTGGGAATTAACACAAACAGTTTATTTCTATATAGATAGATAGATAGATAGATAGATACATAGATATATAACACATTCTTATCTCAAGGCCAGTCCACAAACCTCTGGCCAGTCATTTACAGTTTTTAGGCCTAGCCTAACCAGGTAGCAGACCTCTGGCTGACTTACAAAGACTCACTCTTTCTCTTTCTCTTTGTTTGCCTGTCTGTCTGTCTGTCTGTCTGTCTTCAGGCTTGTCAATAGGTCTCTCTCCAAGCCTTCCACTCTCTCGCAGAGATGGTCACATTTCAGCTTCCAGCAGACTTCTGCTTTTCCACTTCCTGTGTCCTGCTTTATAGTACAGAGTGGGCATGGCTTCAGTCCCACTTAGCCTCTCTTAAAGGACCAATGGCCCACAGGGACTCTGTCCTGTTACATCCTCGACTTGCAGAGACTCTGCCCTGCCACATATCCCTCCCTTTTTTGGAGATGGGACCACCTCAGGTAGTCCCGTCTATCCCAAAACTCCATGCAGGGGCAGAGTCTGTGTCATCTCAGTCCAAAATGCCCAGTTTCCCAGTAATTGTAGTCCCTATGGTTCATCAGCAGTCTCAATATACAAACACTCAAATTCTCGTTCCAGCTCAATCACCATCACCCTCCATCCACCTCTATTTTATCCCGGGAGTGACCAACTCTATCACCTACACCATGCCACCCCGGGTCTGGCATCCATCATCCCCATATAAGCCAGCCACAACCGCCAAACACATCTCCAATCACAGTATTACGTTTCTAGGGTCAGCTAAAATTGCCTGCACCCTATCCTGGGTGTATACATTTTACATCTTATATACACAGTTTCTATAACACAGTATACATCATACAATATTCAACCCTTTTATACAGTCACGTCTTTTTGGTGGTCGGCTCAGCCCAATCACTCTACCACCAATAAGCAGATTTAGTGTACCGGCTCATCTTCCTCTTTATGTATTCCTTGGGCCCAGGACCCTCTGCTCCTTCTCGCTGTGCCCCTGGATGCCAGCTCAATTGTCCCCATGCATCCTCATCATTGTCACATGTCTTACATACACAATGTCCATACCTCGTTCCTATACATATATACATATTTCCATAGTCACATTTGGTCTATCCGGGCCAGCTCCATCACCTGCACTCTGCCCAGGCTATTACTCATTCTCCCTCAGGAGTGGGGTGATGGGATTCTCACAACACATCATGGGGGACATACTCTTGATCTCCTGTTTTGCACCAGCCTTGAGGTGGGGGGTCCATTATTGGGGGAGATATCAGCAGTGCCCTTGTCATGGTCAGATCATTATCTCCTACAGACCACTCTCTTGACACATGTCTGCCCCCGGAAGGATGTGGAGCTAATTCTAATGGTTCACCTCTGGAGGCTAATAGAACCGGAACGGTCCGGTTGGGTCTCGGGGAGGTACCCTCTGACCTCAACGACCATCTCATCGATGACCTTGTTGCACTATGGAACACTCTGCTGACTGAGGCCATTGATCAGATGGCTCCTAGACGTCCACTGCCCAGGCGACAGCACCGCAGGCCCCCGTGGTTTTTGGAGGAGCTGCGAGTGCTAAAGTGAGAAGGGCAGTGGTTGGAGTGACAGTGGCGTCATTATCATACTGAAGCCGACAGACTGCGGCATAGAACCAGTTTATGAGCATATGTCGAGGCAGTGAGGGCAGCGAAAAAAGCTTTTCGCAGCTTTCATATCTGCAAAATCTCACCCAGCGGAGCTTTTCCAGGTGGTGCGGGGGCTGGTCAGTCCGGTCTCCTCCACCCTGGTGTGGAGTCATCTATAGCACGCTGTGATAGGTTTGTGAATTATTTTGTGGATAAAATCGCTCATATTCACCGCGATTTTGACGCTGCACTTATTTCACTAGGGGAATCTGAGGTTATGGAAGTCACGCTTTGTCTGGTTTTATGGGATCAATTTCAGTCAGTGACACCCGCTGATGCGGTTGGGACCCTTGGGGCTGTTAGGGACACCTCTTGTGAATTAGATCCATGCCCGTCTTGGCTAATTAAATCTTGCAAGGAGACAATGGGACTGTTGCTGGTGGGGGTGGTCAGTGCCTCCCTTCGGGAAGGCAGAGTGCCAGGCTGTCTCAAGGAGGCAGTGGTGCGGCCTCTGCTCAAGAAACCATTGCTTGATGTTGACTCCCTTGCCAGCTATCAACCTGTCTAACCTTCCCTTTTTAGGGAAAGTTATTGAGCGGGTGGTGGCTCAGCAGTTGCAGGGGCATCCTGACCGCATTGCTTTTCTTGATCCCTGTCAGTCAGGATTTCATCCATGTTATGGCACAGAGACTGCACTTGTGGCCTTGGTGGATGATCTGCACTGGGAGATGGACTGGAGTTGTTCGACCCTGTTGGTTCTATTAGATCTGTCAGCTGCTTTCGATACTGTTGATCATGAGATGTTGGTGGCGCACCTGTGGGACTGTGCAGGGGTGAGCAGGACTGTTTTTGAATGGTTCCACTCATTCCTGACCAGGAGAACCCAACGAGTGGTACTCAGGGAGTGTTTTTCATCCTACCGAGACCTCGTGTGTGGTGTCCCGCAGGGTTCGGTGTTGTCCCCCCTCCTGTTCAACGTATATATACAGCCTCTCGGCAAGGTGATCAGGAGGTTTGGTGTACGGTGCCACCAACCCCTCTTACCTTAGGGACCGCCTCGCCCTGCGTGCCCCAGAACGGCTCCTGCGGTCTGCCGGGGGTGCCCTCCTGGAGGTCCCCCGTGTTAAGCGGGGGGCCACAATGGAGCGAGCATTCTCGGTGGAACTCCCTTCCGGAGGAAGCTCGCCTGGCCCCAAGCCTTTTGACATTTCAGCGGAACTGTAAGACCTGGCTGTTTGCCCAGGCCTTCGGGAGGCAGGGTGGGGGGGGTGATTTTAATCCCCCGCCCATTTATTTATTTACTATTGTTTTTTAGCCCTGTTTTATTGTTGCATTTTATATTTATGTTTTAACTGTTTTTAACTGTTTTTATCACTGTTGTTAGCCGCCCCGAGCTGCATTGCAGGAGGGGGCGGGATACAAATCTATAAAATAAATAAATAAAATAAATAAAATATGCTGACGACACCCAGCTATACCTCTCTTTTTTAACAGACCCAAACCCCGCAGTCTCCATGCTTACTCGGTGTCTGACGGCTGTGGGGGATTGGATGAGGGCTAATCGACTGAAGCTGAATCCCAACAAGGCAGAGGTGATGCTGGTGGGTAAAGCGATGGAGTTAACGACCCCCATTATTGATGGGGTCTGTCCTCCATTGTTTCCCCAGGTGTGGAGTCTGGGGGTACTCCTCGATGCGCAGCTCTGTCTGGATGCTGAGGTGGAGGCTGTGGCGAGGAATGCCTTTCGCCAACTACATCTGGTCTGTCGGCTTAGGCTGTATGTTTCGGACTCCAACCTGGCCACCATCATCCATGCTTTCATCACCTCAAGACTAGACTATGGTAACGCACTCTATGTGGGGCTACCCATGGTGATGGTCCAGAAGCTGCAGCTGGTGCAGAATGTGGCGGCCCGTCTTTTGGTGGGACTGGGCTGCCAGGAGCACATTACACCAGTGCTCCATTCTCTGCATTGGCTGCCAATACTCTTCCAAGCCCAATTTAAGGTGTTGGTTTTATTATTATTTTTCTTATTAGCAAACATTTATATAGTGCCAGCAGTGTACCTGGCACTTTACAAAGTAATTGAATAGACATGGTCCCTGCCCTAGGGCTTACAATCTGAGAGACAGGGGTGGGGAGGCAGATGAAGGAAGGGGAACAGAGGGAGAGACAAGGAGTGTAACATTCACGAGGATGCGAGGTCCCAGGTGCACGCGGTTGGCTTGGTTACATCGAGTTTTAACCTATAAAGCCCTAAACGGTCTGGGCCCTGTCTATCTACGGGACTGCCTCATCCCCGAGTACTGGATCGGCCCCTGAAGTCATCGGGGATGCCCTTCTTGTGGTCCCCTGAGTTTTCTGAGGGGTCACACAGAGGAGGGCGTTCTCGGGGGCCATACCAAGGCTGCAGAACTCCCTTCCAGTGGGGATGCATCTGGCCTCGGACCTTCCCTCCTTTCGAAAAAGCTGTAAGACTTGGCTGTTCCATCAGGCATTTGACGGGGGAGATGGGTAGAGGGTGGTGGAGGAGAAGGGTGGGGGTGGTATATTTTTATAATGTTATGGTTTTATAATTGTTTTCATGTTGTTGTAAGCCACTCCAAGCTGCCTGTGGCAGGAGGGGTGGGATATTAAGTCTTTTAATAAATAAATTTTAAAAATAAATGGCAAGCTGCCATGATAGCTGTTTCCGACAGAAAAGGCTCTTCCGCAATAAGCGACACAGTGCAATAGTTCATTCCGCTACTTCTGCCATTTCCGCTGGCACTTTCCGACATCCGGAAAGTAGCGGAACAATGTTTCTTCCGACACTTTCCGAGATTATTCTGACACTTTCGGACAAATTCTAATAATTCGGAAAGTCCGACAAATTCCGATAATTGCGAAATGCAGGTGGGAAAGCTGTGGAAAGTCACGGGTAATTCCAAAATGGTGGAATGAAATATCAGTGTGGAAAAAAGAGTTGCCACTTCAGCCCTAAAGTGCAGTCCTCCAGCCACTGCAAACTCACCCTGCCCCAGGTCAAACCCCTTTTCCTTTATATGGCTTGGTGGCCAACTATCAGGGTTGCCTGCATTCTTCACCACAGTGTAGCAGGGACAGGCTTGCCTGTGGTGAGTCCTGGCAGGAGTAAGATTAGAGTGGTCATACCTCCCCTTTAATACAGGATGCTTATGAAAAATACATGGTGCTGCGCTGGTATGGCCACCCTAATTAGGACCCACGCAAACTCTCTCTTCTAGGAATTAGCTCACTTAGTCTTTTTATTATCTCCACAGGATTTCTTAATATTTATCTGCAGTTCTCCACCGTGACAACAATCACAAGCCCCGGGGGTTGTGGTCACAGTCTTTATTCTTTGGGCTGCCAGCTTATCTGCCTACACCCTCTTGTAACCCTTTCTGCTGTCTGGACCCACTGCCAGCTCATCTGCCTCCACCTTGCAGCTCCAGCAGTTTCTTGGGTTGTTAGAGCAGAGTTTGCCCTTCCCCTGCCCCCTTCCTTTCCAAGTGTCTCCCATACCGAGCTCTGGTTCAGCTTTTCTACTCTCTGGGATGGCTCTGCTGCCACACCCAGCACAGCTGTATCCACTCTGGTGCTAGCCACTGCAACTGGAAGTGCCTTCAGCCCTGCTAGCCCTTGCTAATGAACAGCACTAGCTGTCTTCTTAAAGGACCCTCAGCCCGCATTGACTCTGCCCTGCCACAGCACTCCACTGGAAGACCCATATATTAAAGTGTGAGGGCTTCTCTAGGCTGGGGCCTTCCATGCTGCAGCACAGTCAGCGTAATGTTGAATCCAGCCTTGCTTGGAGGTTTAGTAGACTCACGGTGTGTAAACTGCAGCCCTTTAGTGATGTCCATGGGTGGCTGTTTGGGTCAATGCACCAGCTGGCTTCTCTCTCCTAACCCTCATCTTTCTGATACTTAGGGCGGATTCAGACGTGTCTTTAAATCGCACAGAATCCTCGGCGGCAAAGTGCGATTTTAAAAAACCCCGCACTTCCGGGCTGGTGTGAATGCGCTGAGCGCGCACATTTGCACCTAGCCCGAATGTTTGGAGCACGGTTTGAAAAGCTGCTCGGAGCAACTTTTCAATCTCACGGGCTAGGTGGAAATGTGCGCGCTCAGCGCATTCACACCAGCCCGGAAGTGCGGGGTTTTTTAAATCGCACTTTGCCGCCGAGGATTCTGTGCGATTTAAAGACACGTCTGAATCCGCCCTTACTCAGAGTCTCCTGGCCCAGGAGTCCTGGGGGTGGCATTTGTCTCCCCCTCTTTCAGCTGGCACTTGGGACTCTCTGCCCTTCTGCTGGAACCCACTTCTCTATTGTTCCTTTCCTTCCCATCTGCTCCTGCCTTGCAGGGAGGCTGCTTTGGCCACATGCAGACTGGGTTCTTGGCAATACAAGGACTCAAATGCTCTCTCCCCAGTATGAGTTTTCCCAGCAATGGCAGCTGGTTGGCAGCCCCTGCTGTGTTATCTGTGCAGCAATGCTAGCTTTCTTGGCCTTTTGTTGTCCTATTAGAAGAGGCTGCTGCCTCTGCCCTCTGGGTTTATATTGCACTGCAGAAAACAAATGCTTTTTAGTGCTTCCTGCTTTTGCTTTTTCAGCATTGCATTTTCTGAGCTATCTGGGATCCAGAGCAGGTCAAATCACCCCCTCGCTGCCACTACTATTTCTTCATGTCACTGGGTGTTTTTGAATGTTATGCTCTCTCCAGCAGGGTGGGGAATCTTTTCCCTCCTGGTGGCCTCTTTGAAAATTAGTACAGAAGTTTTATTTATTTTTATTTATTTATTTTTCAAATTTATACCCTGCTCCTCCTGCGAACAGCTCGGGGTGGGGAAAGGGTTGGGGAAAGGGTGGGCTCAAGAAGAGGAAGGTCCAGATCATGGATCTGTGCCATGGATCTGTCCCCTGCCTTTGTGTGCATGCCCTCATCTCTGCTCCATTATCTGAACTCACTCTTTCAGTGTTTGGGGCTAGGAACTGTATCCAGGGGCAAGATCCAGGAACTGGAAAAGGGGCCAAATAAAAACTAGCCATGGGCCATATTTGGCCTGAGGTTCCCCATCCCTGCTCTACACATTCAACACAGGGCAGTCCTAACAACATAAGGGGTCATGTACACCTGTGCAAGTAAATGTAACAGCTCTTGGATAGCCACTGGCTACCCACTAGCTGTTGTTGTGGGAGGTGGGCTTACTGGTCCCAGGGACCCACTGTTCACTGCTCCCCAGGATCCAGGGACAGGTGGAGTGAGCACAACAGTGGCTCTTTGCTGCTCCCTATTTGTCCCTGTTTAGACCTCACAGTAGCTATACACTGGTGCTTGTGGACTTGCTTTCCATTTGGGCCCAGTAATGCAGGGCAAGCGGGTAGCCAACACGTAGCCACCAAATTAGGGTTTGAAATACTCATTAGGCTTGGGCGTTCCCACCATGAAATACTCACCTAGCGTAACGTGCAAAGACACCCACTGTGTTTCCACAGCAGAAAAGATCGGGATAGTGGACATCCCCTCCCTCAAAAAAATAATAATTCCTGCTACCTGTTCCACTAGCCCAATCCACTGGAGATGTGGAGTAGCTTGATTCTATGTGTAACAAAATCCTTCTCCCTCCCCCCCCCACAATAGACTTTGCCACCCCTTCACTCCCCCAAACATGTCACTCTAGAATCACTTCTGTTCTGCAGGGGTGGAAAGTAGGAGTTTGCTAAACTCCTCACTCTGCTCCCCTGCTCTGCCCTTTCCAAGAACAGGCAGAGACAGGGGCTGCTCCCTAATCCTGGCATGCTCCCCCCTCCCCCCATATTCCTGCTGTTCCAGAGAGCCACAATGTCAGGACATGCAGTAACAAAGGGACGATTCAGAATTCTTCACTAGGAATATCTTGAGAAAGCCTGGAGCCCAAAATGAATAAGGACTTGAGGATTCTACCCAATACAAGGAGCACAGAGCAGGAAAAGAGGTTGAAATGGCTTCTGTGAAGAAGATGTAGAAAGTAGAGAAGACAAGTGAATAGCCTAGAGCAACTGTCCCCGATTCCTGCCTGTGTGACCCTTTTTGGAGACTTTGGTATAATGTTATAGGTTCATCTCATGATGGCTACACTAGCTTGGACACACAGGAGCCCTTACTTCGTGTCCCCCTGTCTGTGAAGGTGTCAGCAGCCTGGGTCCTTGTCAGCTACTGGATTATGCCTCTGCCTAACGTTTGGTCTAATAGGTCAGGGCACTTTTAGACGTGCTTCTGTCTTCATAGACTGCAAAATCTATTTTCAGCAACCTCATGGGGGTGGAGTTTAGACGTGCCTCCCCGCACCAGAAGTTGCCCGGCCACCATTGGAAACAGTGGTGCCAGGTGGCTCGCACATTCCTTTTAAAACCGGATTTATCCAACCCCGCTATCGAGGTTTGACAAGTCTGGTTTGACAAGGTTGCTGAAAGCAGACTTTGAAGTGCACGAAGATAGGAGGCACGTCTAAAAATGGGCTCAGAAGCCCTTTATTAATTTCTCATCTGTCACTTATGTCTATTCCATCATCTCTTCCCCTACCAGGCCCACACCAGGTACCTCTTGTGATTCACAATGTAACCTGTTTTTAAAAACAAACAATATAAACTTTATTTACATCATATAAGAATAGAAATGACAGGGATGAGGGAAGTGGGTATGGAAGGCAAAAAGCAGGGAAACTACAAAACAGTCCTCATCAAAACAAACAACTCCCACAGCTGGCCAGTTCTCCAATTGATCCAGGGAGCCCACTTATCAGTGACTTCGTCCAGGCCACTGACACAGGAACTGGGGAGCAATGAACTTTCCTTCCTGATGTGTATCCAATCCAGATCCAATACAGAATCAGCCCAGCTCCTTCACTGCAAGCTGGCTGCAGTGCACTCTGGTCTGGGCCTCCCTGTGGCTGGGCAGTGCTTCTCTCAGGGCTGCTGGTTAGGCCAGGAGTCCTCTTACGTCCTCCGGTCCCCGATTGGGGCCTGCCCCCTGCAGGCTCGCTGGGGAAGACCTGGACTTGAGGGGAGAAGTGGAAGGGGGGGTGGCTCCCACTGCTTCACTCTTCTCTACAGCCTGCTGCCATCAGGCTCTCCCTCCTTAGAGCAATACCCTTCCTAGGGTTGCTACCTTCAGTCATTTTTTTACCTGACGCTTCCATTTTGGCCTATGGGACTGTCAGGTAAAAAACACACCACAGGTGGCAACCCTGACCCTTCCTTACAGCTAGGGTTGCCAACTTTCACAATTTGACCCTGAGACTCCCCTTTTGGCGTATGGGTCAAATTGCAAAAAGTGGCAATCCTACTCACAGCTCTTTCTGCTCCATTTCCCCTCCATGCCAGCACTCACATTTCCCCTTCACTCTGCCCAGGACAGTGGGTGTTTTAACACACATATTTCTCCTGCATGTTTGCTGTTACATCCTGAACTTTCTGTGTGTCTAAATCACTCACCCAGATCTTAAACAGCTGGCTCTTTGAACTTCTGCATAGAACTTCTCCAAGAACATTTGTGTGTAAAAAGTTCTACTGGTAAACTGCTTTGCTCCAGGCAACTGTGGTCACTTGGTTTCCATGGCAGCCTGTCATGTCTACAGCTGCGGCTACTTTAGGCTGCCTCAAGGCAGTGTTTGTGTGAAGAATGCATCCGGAACTTACTTGTGGACTTGTAAACCCAGAAGATTGAAAGACCAGCAGTTTAAGGTGTGTGTAAAAATGCCCAATACAGGGCATTTCTTTAATAGAGGGAGCCTGTCCCAGAAAGTAGTCTCTCATTTCCAAAGTGCAGCTGCTCAGGGGTTATTTCTAGCACCAGACAATGGAAACCTAGCACCCCTTCTCTGTTGGGAAAAAGGCTTACATTTGGGTTTTTGTATTATTTATTTATTTATCAAAATTTAATAACCCACCCGCTCCTGCCCATGGCAGCCTGGGGTGGTGTACAATAAAAATATAAAATACAAATATAAATATACATCATGATCTCAGACAGCTACAAGGACAGGCAAGGTATATCATGATCAAACACAATTGTGACCCTATCTTGGGGTCACAAGCCACAGTTTAGGAGCCTCTGTCCTACAGGACCCACCATCCAGGAATGATTTTAGGCATTTTGTCATCCTAGCCTGGGATAAGAAACCACCACCGGCCTACGGAGCGATCAATGGACAGGGTAGTAGTCACCTAGAGTTGCCACCTGTGGCGGTTTTTTATCTGACACTTCCATAAGCCAAAATGGAAGCGTCAGGTAAAGAACGACCAAAGGTGGCAACTCTAGAGTCACCTGGGTGCAGCACAGGGCACTCCAGAGCCCTTGGGCAGGGAAGTAGGCATCACAGGGAGGGAGGAACATTCTGGGACCACCAGGGCAGGGGAGTGGAGCACAGTGGGGAAGCCAGGGTTGGTGGGTTGTGGGATGAGGTGTGTACCAGAATGCAAAGGGGTATGAGGCAGAGCCTACCTGAGTGGAGGGAAGCGTGCCCTGTAATACAAGGAGGTGAGGCCTAGCACGCTGGCTGGAGCGCTCTGTAGGTGGGTGGGACGGTGTCATGGGGCATGGAAGGAACAGCCAGAAGCAAGAACCCAGAAGGCCTAGGAAAGGCAAGGAATGCAAGACAAAGGGGCGAATGGGCCATGGTCCCTCAGGATTGAAGGCGGCAGACGTTTTAGCATGTACCAGTGATCACAGGGACATCACATGCACCCAGGAAACGGTAGACACAACGGGTAAGGGAGCTCCCAAGGGAGGAAGGGAGAAGAAGGTAGCAATATACAGACACCAGAGAAGCAACTACTGAAGGGAGAGTACGAGGCTGCTTGCCAACACTCAGGGAGGGGCGGGGACTACCACAAGTTTAACTCATATTGGTGCAGTCATGCGAGATCCCCGCTCGTGTGCACAGGGTTTTTAGCGTTATTTATCCATTCTCCCATTAAATTCAGTAACATGATACAGGACTCAAAATCCAGCCCTGTATCACGTTATTGAATTTAATGGGAGAACGGAAAAATAACGCTAAAAACTCCACATGCATGAGTGGTTATTTCACATAACTGCGCTAACATTGAGTTAAACACATGGTAGTCCCCGCCCCTCCCTGAATGTCAGCAAGCAGCCTGAGAGACAGCTCAGAAACGGCAAGGGCTTCAGCCCCAAAGGCTGAGGAGAATGGAGGAGTTATAAGGGGGAACCAGAAAGGCCAGGAGTAGGGAGAAGGACACAACTAGAGAGCAGCAATATAAGCAGGAGGAGAACAACAGAGCAAATGGCAGGGTAACACAATGAGCAAGTCAGGGCAAGGAGGTCTGGGTGAGACCTAAACCATGGGGGTCACTAAAACGAGGATAATAAAGGAAGATAGAGGGCTAGTATACAGAAGGATGAAGTCCAGCCAGGAGAACACACAGGGGCAAGGACTAGCAGAAGGTAACTAGGTAGCCAAGAGGGAAGAAACAAAGAGAACGAGGCAAGAAGCTAAGCAGAGGACTGAAGCTGGAGTACAAAGGGCAAGGAACAAGGGCCAAAGAATTCAAGGGCACAGACAAGATTACCAGAACTAGATACTAGGACAACAACGGAATTTAGCCAACAAGTTTCAAGGAGGCGGCTTTGGAGCAATTCCCCCAAGGACAAGGCGTGGCTATTACTGAGGCACAGGTCCAGGGGACAGCAAGGATTGAGAGATAGGGCTCAAGACATGAGCACATACACCAGAGAAAGGACTCAGAGCAGAGAGACAGGGGACGAAAACAAACCAGACAGTAGCCCACAGTAGCTCTACGTGGCGCTACCTTTGGTGACAGTCCGGAGACTGCAGCTGGTGCAGAACACGGCGGCCCATCTCCTTACCGAGACAGGTCACCGTAAGTACATTACACTAGTGCTCTGAGCTCTGCACTAGCTGCCGATAGTCTTCCAGGCCCGATTCAAAGTGTTGGTACTTGCCTATAAAGCCCTATACGGTCTGGGCCCCACCTATCTGCGAGACCGCCTCACTCTTTGTGCCCTGAATTGGCCCCTGAGGTCCACCGAGAGCACCCTTCTTGATGTCCCCCGAGTGGGGCAAGGGGCTACAATGGAGAAGGCATTCTCAATAGCAGCAGCACCTAGGCTGTGGTACTCCCTTCCGGTGGAGGGCCGGGTGGCCCCAGACCTTGCCTCTTTTTGATGACAGTACAAGAGCTGGCTGTTCCATCAGGCCTTTCATGAGGGAAGTGGGTGAAGGGTGGGTGGGGAGTATGGTTTTTTTATTTTTATTTTTTATTCTTATTCTTATGCTTCCCTTTTATGTGTATTTTATGTATATTTTTTTAAAGTTTTAGCTTTTGTAAGCCGCCGCGAGCTGCCTAGACAGGAGAGGTGGGGTATAAATAATGAAAATAAATAAATAAATTAGTTGACATCAGCCTGTAATTCACTTGCGTGTCTGTTCACCCTTGTGCCACAGGGTCCGACAGCACCATCCAGAGAAGGTGGTTGATGCAGCACGGGCGAATCTCCTGTCTGTTAGGTCCCATGTAGTTCCTGCATGTGGTGAGGTCTGCCAACACTGTGGATAAGGCCACAACAATGTCAGCAGGGAACGGGCTTAGGAGCTGCAGCCGCCGGCTGGGAGTGAGCAGACCCTCCCAGCCACCTGTCAGTCGATGGCACAGCTGCGGGGAGCTGCTGCCAGCAGGGAGGAAGGGAGGGACCAAGGAAGGTTTCCCCTTGGCTGGAGGTGGCGGGTCCCAGAACCCAGCCCAGCCCTAGTCAGTCCCTCCCTCCTCATCGTTCACCCCATGTGGCAGTGGAAAACGCACCTGGGGCAGCAGCAGTGGTGAGCCCAGTTGCACAGCATGTGGCATGGGCGCCACCTCCGTCCATGTGCCGGGTTGGAACCTGTCACCCCCGGACAAAGGGGGGCACTCTCCAGGTGCAGCTCTGCCTGTCAGAACCACTGGTTTCCCTGTGCCCTGCATACCAGCTGGGCTGAGCCAGGCAGGGATGACAGTGCGTTAGGCTAGGGACAGGGCCATTTACAGCCCCCAGACAGGACCACTCTGGCCCAGAGCCTAGAAGCAACCTGCTGCTGCTGCTGCTTTTCACGGGCCCAATCCTGCTTCTGGCGGCTGGCAGCTGCACCCATGTCCTGTCCATGTGTTCAGTTCCTCAGCCCAGCCCAAGGCATGGGGGCAGTGTGATGGCTGCCAGGAGGCCGCACATGTGTTCTGCTCTCCACACTGGCCCAACGGGTGCTGGTGTCAGCGTTGCTGCTCCACAGGTTGGACAAGGGATTCAGCTGGCCACTGTCTCATATGTTTTCACCCAGGAATGCAAGTCAGACCCCCGTAGGAATGGAAGTTAACAAGGAAACTAGCTAATGAAGCCGCAGGGGTGGAGGATTGAAGCTGTACCCCTTAAAACAGGAAAATAGACACTGTAGCCACAGGGGGAGAATGGGGGACCAGACAGCTACACAGGGTATGAGGATTAGGAGACATGGGGAGTGGGGCAGAGTGTCCCAGTGCTGGGAAAGATTCCCCAAGGGCAAGGAAAGAAAACCCAGGAAGGCCCAGAAGAAGGAAAACAAGACGCGGACACTAGCAAGAACAAGAGCGAGTGAGGAACACAAAGTAAGATGCGTAGAGGAGGATTCCAGAGTCAGGCAGACACAACCACAAGGGGAACTGAGACAGGGCCAAGGAGGGGGGCGGGGAACAAGGCAGGAACATACACAAGAACAAGGAATCAAAATTAGGGCAAGGTCTTAGGCAAGGTCAGCCTGGTGGACCAGCAAGAGGGAAAGATGTTCCACCAGCTTCCTGCTGCTCCCAGCATGCCTTTATGGCTGGGAGTCAATCAGGAGACCAACCGGTGGGGCTTGGGGTATGGTCAAGGCCGGACAAAGGGATACACAAAAACAAGGGTGTGACCAGAAAGCAGGCCAAGGCAGTGGTGCTGGAGAACCAGCTGCCACTCCAGGACCCCACAGGTTCAAGACCAGGCCCTTGCAGGTAGGATTGTTCCGACAGGCTAGATTTCCGTTTTTAAATTTTTGTAAGGTTTCCTGTTGTGCTCAAAGGATTTCTTGAACCTTCCTATTTAACAGTACCTCTTTTTCTTGCCTTTCTGCTTTCAATGCAGTAGTGCTCATGCCATCTTTTATAACATGCGTTAGTGGCCTTCATACTGTATCTTAGGCTTTTAATTGTCTCCTGTTTGACTTTAGGGTCCTTCCTCATTTTTTATTTTTAAGAATCAGATGCCCCATTTGAAATTCTCACTGTGCTGTTTAGTTGCATAACTTACCCAGTCAGCCAGCAAATATCATTCCATGGGACTTATGTAACTATTCAATGCTTAAGGGATGGCATATTTCCATAGTCAACCATAGCATATTTGCTGAAGAAAGTCACAAAGGTTTCTGAATAAATGAGAGGATTCTGTGATCTTTTTTGTAGACAATTCCAGAGACAAAAGAAAGTGACTTTTGTTAAATAAATAATTCATTGATAATTGTTATTTACTCAACTTTTGGAAGCATGATTCAAGGATACTGAGCCAGAACACAGACTTTAAAATGCTATAGGTGGGAGCACAGCTCCCTCTATAGAGCTGAACGAATAATTCATAGTGAATCAGATATAGGATGCATTTAATATTTTATTTTTTCCTGGTCACCAGTTGTCCCAGAGTGATCAGCACACGTCTCAGAATTAGGTCCAGAGAAAAGCTGAAATGAATACCTGTAAAAATGGGTAAACCCACTGAATTTAGGTACTTGACTTGACCCACCAACTCCGGATACTAATCGGTATCTGATTAGTGCTGGACAGAAAATTACCTGATGTCCTGATTTACTGAACTTCTGGTCCCAAAATACTGACTTCCAGTACAATTTCTTTTGAGTTTCTGTCTCAGTTTTTCAAGTTATTGTCCCGTTTTTTTTTCTTCTCAGTACCATCCCATTCCATATTTTGTTATTTGTTATGTTACCAATCAGTAATTGGTAATAATTCCCTATCTGGAGGGGGGCAGGAATCAGATACCTGATCAACTCTTGAGTAGCCCACTGAATATCCAACCTGGTATCCAAAATTGTGGAGATTGCCCAGCGGTAGTAAATCAGGTGTCCGGTTCAGTCACCCCAGTTTGCCCTCAGAAGTACCCACCTCTGCAGGAAGCAATCCCGCTGATTTCAAGGAAGGATCCATGTAGGTGGGCAAACAATGGCTTGGGCAGTTTCAGTGTGGCTCTTGGCCAGGGCTGGTCCTGGGCCCCTCGTTGCCGGAATGGTCCCTGGGTCTTACTTCATTGCACCTGAGTCTCAGTAGCTGGATTGGAACTCTTCCTCAGAATCAAAGCAATCAGGACAGCAGAACAACAGCTCTGCCAGGAAAGGGAGCAGAATGTTATTCTAAATTTACATGAATTATCCTTGCAAATCAGGAAATGAGATTCTATCCACATTGAAGTCAGTGGCTCAGCTCCCTTTTATTATAATGGCTGAGATGGATCTGGGGATTGTAGTTGATCACAAACTGAACATGAATCAGCAGTGTGATGCAGCTGCAAAAAAGGCAAATGCAGTTTTAGGCTGCATTAACAGAAGCATTGTTTCCAGAAGCATTGTTTCCAAGCCACAAGAAGTAATCGTTCCACTCTATTCTGTGCCGGTCAGACCTCATCTGGAATACTGCTTCCAGTTCTGGGCACCACACTTTAAGGCCATTTTTAGATGCTGCTTTGGAATGTGCATTTTACGAGCGTTTTCCTAAAATGCGATTAATAAAGTCCCCTGTTTTGCAGCCGCTAGTAGTTTTCAAACAACCAGGATCATGCGCATTTCAAAGGAGGCGTATGCATGGCCGTCCCCATGAACATGCGCTTCCTCCGTTCACAAGCACGATCAAGCATATTTCAAAGGAGGCGCATGCATGGCCGGATCCCTGAAGATGCGCTTGCTGTGTTCACACCACGGAAAGGAGGCAGCCCGCTGTTGCCTGGCCGATTACTTTCCAGGACGTCAGCTGACAACAGAAGTCACCAGCTTACACACCAGCTGACACCACCAGCTGACACCACCAGCTGACAACAGGAAGAAAAGAAGCAAAAGTAGAGGAGAAGAGAAAGTTGACTGCTGTGCTGTGGGTGCCGCAAAGTCGCGCATTTACAGCCGTGCCAGTGTCAGGGTAAGTACGGAAGCTCGTGGTTGGGGGAGCTAAAGGTTGCTTTACTACCTCGGCTGTTCCTGCCTCGGTCCAGTTGAGGAGGGGCGGATGGTCCAACGATCCCGCTGTCTCTGCTTCCCCTGAGTTCATTGTCGACACTGCCATCCCCCACAAAAGTGCGCTTGAGGGGGGGTCTATGCAGTAATGCAAGGTGAGGGGTGAAATTGAGGATCCAGCCGACTCGTCCAAAGACAGGTGAGATGGCATTGCGAAGGGTCCCTGCTGTCGGATTTTTCCCAAAACACCGTTTGACGCATTAGGAACAAATTTCTTTTCTTGATTTTTACTTTGAAAATAGGAAAGGGATTTGGGAATTTCCTATTGAAGATTACTTTGCATGTTGAATGGGGGATTAGTCACCTGGGAATTTACCTCCCATGCCAGCAACAAGCTTTTTGCTGCTGGTATGTGAGGAAAAGTTTTGGTACCTGATAATCATTTGTACATGGGAGAGCGTGATTTCCTTTCCGGAATAACATGCCTTCAGAAATTACATTTTCTGCGCATTTGTTCAAAAATTACATTGGGGATGAATGGTAACTTCCCGGGCAATTAAATCTACAGGAAACTAAGGAAAACCAGTTCTCTTTCAAATACTTATGTCCCACGCGTATCCTCTGCATTACAGCCTCCTACCTGCCGTGTTGGTTTGTTCAAGAGATGGATAGCCAGGTTCTTCGCAATCTGCTAAATGCTTGCACGGCATTCATTGCTCTGCTTACAAGGGCAGATTGAGATTGATGAAGTCCAAGGTGCCGATGCTGAAACTGAAGTAACTGTCCAGTCCTCAGGGGGCTCTAGTCTCCAGTCCACTCCGAGTCTCCGACCGAGCCAGCAGTCGAATCAGTCCTCGTCTTCCTCTCTCGCCTGCTGTGCTCTGAGCATACAGCGAAGCGTGCAGCGCAGGTGAGAGAGTCTCTCCCTCCCAGAAGTTGCGTTTAAGCAACTTCTAGCCGGGACAGAGAAGGAGGTAGGTAGGGGCCCGATGCGGGGGGAAAGCTGTCCTGGAATGGGAATGGGCCAGCCCCCCCCCCCCCAACCCAGGCCGAAGGCCCGGTCGGGATCAGAAAATTTCTTTTTTAAAAATTTTTTTAAAAAAAAAAAAATCACAAACGGCAGCGGGACCAGCCCTCCCTGCCGGCCCGGCCCACCGGGAATGTTCCCGGTGGGTTGTATGGCCAATCTGCCCGATACCCATAGTGAATAGGGGCAGATTTACTGATCATTTATACGACGTTGTTAACAGCCCATGTGATTTTTAGGTAGTTCTATGCTTATTCCTTGTACATTGCCAGAGTCTTGAAATGCCCATCATAGCTGCAATCACATCAGAGCACCGTTCTGTTCATTTTGTGCCGGACTCCTGCACCAAAGTTTAGCAGGTGTCTTTTTAGCTCCTCTTGAGCGCAAACAATTTCCAGAGATTGTGCCACTCTGTACACACCCATTATGAATTAAAGCAGACTTACGAAACGATTTAAGAAAATTGTTTCTAACCTTTGTGAATGTGAATTCACATTGACATTCATATTCAGGTTCACATTGCAAAAATTCTTGCAGTCACTAAAACACCCATTGTGAATGTTTCCAACCCTTGTGAATGTGAATTCACATTCACGTTCACGTTCACATTGAGCTGGTTCCTGCTGGGCTCTCCTGCCGTGCGGATTGCTGCTGCTGGGGGCTGTGAGACACCTGTGGAGGGAAGAGACGTGAGGGGACATTGACAGGTTCCTGGCTCCCCCTCCCCCCCCCACCCGTGACGTCGGCCGCCGGAAGTGCCGGGGGATTTAAATCTCACACCGGCGGCTGTGCCGTCGGTCGCGGCCAAAGGGTGCGGCCCTTTGGGGCCCTTTGGGGTCTGGAGGGGTAGGAGGGGGATAAATCTGATGGAGGGAGAAAGTGGAAAGTCGGAGGGGGAGGTAGAGAAGGGAAAGCAGGAGGCGGCAGTAACCCAGGTTGCTCCTATTATCCCTTTTGGGAATATGAATAAGGGTTTGGAGGGGGGATTGATATTAAGAGAAGGAAATGGAGGGGGATTGCCCATTGGGGGTGTACCGGGATGGGCGTTAGTAAAAGAGGGAGGGGATGAGAGTGAGGAGTATAGTATGACTGCCGATGTGGAGTTGGTGGGACCACCTCCCCCCGGTGAGAGAGGGGTGGAGGTGGTTAGGTTTTCCCTTGTGGCAGCAGGGGATGCTGTGATGATGTGTGGGATCCATTACAGAATGGGACATTGGCGAGTCATAAGGGGGTGGGGTTGGGAATTGTTGTCATATTTGTCTTGATATTGAGATGTATATTATGTATTTTGATTGTTGATGATGACTTGGGCCCCCTGCGTGGATTGTCCATGAATGTATATTTTTTGTTGTTGTTGTTGTAAGCCGCCTCGAGTCTTCGGAGAGAGTGTGGGGTATAAATAAATATGGATTTGGATATGGATTTTGGACATTGCAAAAATTCTT
This sequence comes from Sphenodon punctatus, assembly GCA_003113815.1. Taxonomy (NCBI): domain Eukaryota; kingdom Metazoa; phylum Chordata; class Lepidosauria; order Sphenodontia; family Sphenodontidae; genus Sphenodon; species Sphenodon punctatus. The sequence goes on along the minus strand of QEPC01002001.1, from coordinate 3,411,166 downwards.
GCACTCTGAAAATGGAAATGTGAATGAAAGTGTTGAAACACGCATTGTGAATGGAAGTGTTGAACAACACTTCAAAAATTTAAAGGTACACAACAAAAAATTTGTAATATAAACAGCGACACCCTATACCTCTCATTCTGAAATAGGGGAGCCAGGAGATATACCTTTTCCATATGACTGTACGTAAGTTTTGTTTTGTGCAGACCCTTTTGTTTTCCCTCCCATTGTAGCTTGACCCCTCACACTACCCCCTGAAAACCCTCAAATAGGAACCTCAGCACCTGCACACACCCCAATAAGCACCACACACCCTGCACACACCCCTCACAACACCCCAAGCCATGCACATCCCCCTCCTAGCACCTCACCCCCTGTACACACCCCAATAGTCACCCCACCCCCTGCACACCACCCCCTGCAAACCCCCCAATAAGCTACGAGTTTCCTTGACATGATAAAACTGATCTTTCTTGGTCATAGTACCAGCCATTGACAAACGGGGTGTTTTAAACATCAAGCACTTCAAATGATTGAAACTCCACAATAAATTAAACTGTATTTTTTCCAATTGAGCCAAGATTTATCAACACAGCACAGGATGTTTCTTCAGCTTTGACTGTAAATAAATAAGAAACCAACCCAGATACCTTTAATCCGCAGTCCTGCTAGCTTTCTCTTAACATTATCAAAGTAAGTGTGCGGCTAGTGTAGCTCTTTGATTTTGCGTAAAACACCACTCACCAATTGCAAAAAACATTTGAAAATACTGGCAGCGTGATTATCATTACCTTTGTGCAAACACACATTAAGTATTTCTTATGTTAACAATTCCAAATTATAATACCATTTTGTGGTGTGATTTGGGAACCACATCATTACTAGATATTCCGTCTTAATTTGCTAACTGCGTCATGAAATAACATAATTAAATAGCTTGTATAATGGTCCTTTAAAATACTGCAAGAGTTGAGGTAGATTTTCAACTGCGTCCATAAACCACTTTAGGACAACAAAAAAGCAAGATATAATTTAACATAGTACTTTGATTAAACAATTAACTATTTAAACGCTATCAGACTAAATAAACATATTTTACGGCCTTCTAAAACATTAGTATTTCCACCAAACTTGCACGCCACAGCAGAGTTCTGCAAATTGTCAGCCATAATGTACGCCCAGTACATGCCTTAGCTTCGTACTGATGAGTGGACAATGTCAAGCTACTTGAAAGCCCTTTAAAAGGTGCTTTGGGAGTACCTCTTAGAGGGGATGGCATTTCTTCTTGCTCTTTTTGGTTTGACAGCTGCTTCCTCGGCCGCTGGCTGGACTGGCTCTTCATCCATGTTTGAAATCTGTTAGGTGGTGAGTGTTTCCGTTTCTTCATCATTGCTGCGTGCAGTGTTGCATGTCCCCTCTGCAGCTTCGGGAGGAACAGTGTCACCATGGCCCCCATTGTCGGGAAGGATTACCTGCAAGCTTACCACATTGTCCAAACAACCCACTGTGTTGATGCGCTTGTTGTTTCCATTTCTGGCTATAGATTCGATAGACACCACCCTTCTCAGCTCCGCAACATACATCTCTCGGGACTGCCTGTACGATTCCATTCTCTCTTGTTGCATTTCATGCATTAGTTCCATAAGAGAGGTGTTTTCATTGCTGCAGTTTATAGCATCTGCCATTGCAGCTTTTAGACCAACGGATATGTCTGTTACTGCTGCACAGCTCTGCTTTGTGAGGTCTCGCGCCAATGCACTTCGGGATTGAGCTCTCTGTCCACGTAGTCTTCTCATTCTGTCTGCAGAAGAAAGTCTACGTCTTGCCTCTACTGGAATTTGGGTGTTGCGCTGTGGCAGCCCATCTGTTGACATACAACGTATTTAGATCTAAACCGATAACTCGAAAACAGCTTCACTATAAATGAACCTAAATTTATTTGTAGGTGCTGCATGTGTGTGGGGCAACCTTTATTTTTGCCATTTATCTACAAAATAGAAAAACAATTAATTGTAACGTAGACAATTGTACGTAGGACATCAGTTCTATCATTTGCCATACATCAAGACACATACTGGTTTGAACTATCATTATAGTGACCATTGGCAGAAGCGACCATGGAAATGATGCACAGTCCCTGATTATTTACGTTCTTCTTCACTGCCATTGTTGATTGGGGGCATGTTTTCTGCCTGTGGAACTTCTGTCACGTACACCGGCCTGCCGATTACGGTTTCGTCGCTTGACGAAGTTGAGCCTTCATCGTTTTTGTCGTCCTCATTGCGTGCCCTGTCCTGGCTTTCGAAAAGAATAAGTGAATTTTCTCCCGTATCCGTTCCCTCCAGGTTACATTCCACTCCGCGTTCTGCTTCGCTCACTTTCCGCCCTCCAGTACGTATCACTTTATTTCTGCACACAATTGGTACGACGACCAATTAAATGTAAAAAATTGCTTAAATGTAAAAAATTGTCAAGAAGTTCTTCATATTCCCAAACCAGGTGATCTTTACTCGATTTGGCATAATGAACCTTTTACTTTTTTGTATTCCAACTGAAGGGCCTTTGCTTTGGCACGTAGTTGGGCTGTAGTCCTTCGGTATCCTCGCTCCGCCATAATGACTACTATCTCTTGAAATGTTTCAAGGTTTCTATATGCATCACCAAGCACCTTCTGGACTCAATCCTGGCCCCATATGTCAATGAAGACCCTGGTCTCAGGCCTTGGATGACTAGATGATGTTTCCAAGGTCAAAATCATCATCAATAACTCTATGTTCCTTGCAAGAAGCAGCTACCATGTCTAGGGTGAGAAATCAGACCAAAGGTTTAAATGAGTGGTCATACTTTACAATGTGGTGGCAGTGTAATCATGGGTTCTGTGTAGCAGATCTTTAAGGAGCCTTGTTGAGAAGTGTGCAGGGGGTGAGGAGCCCTGCGGGGGGATGTGCAGGGGGTGAGGAGCCCTGCGGGGGGATGTGCAGGGGGTGAGGAGCCCTGCGGGGTGTGTGCAGGGGGTGAGGAGCCCTGCGGGGTGTGTGCAGGGGGTGAGGAGCCCTGCGGGGGATGTGCAGGGGGTGAGGTGCCCTGCGGGGGATGAGGAGCCCTGCGGGGGATGTGCAGGGGGTGAGGAGCCCTGAGAGGAATGTGCAGGGGGTAAAGAGTCCTATGGGGTGCGTTCAGGGGGTGAGGAGCCCTGTGGGGGAGGTGCATGGGGTGAGGTGCACTGAGGGGTGGGGGTGAAGTTGGTGTGGTGCATGCAGCAGCTAGGAGGGGTTTGTGCAGGATCGGTGGGTCTGGTGTGCTTAGAAATAATGGGCTCAAATTACAAGAAAGCAGATTTCAGGTAAACGTCAGGAAGAACTTCCTCATGGTAAGAACTGTTCAATCGTGGAACAAATTCCCTAGGGCAGTGGTGGGCTCTCCTTCACTGGCAGTTTTCAAACAGAGGCTGGACAGCCATGTGTCTGGGACGCTGTAGCTGTGGATTTCCTGCACTGAGCAGATGACTGGACTAAACGACCTCTGAGGTATCTTCCAGCTCTACAATTGTATGAATGCGCCCAGAATTTCACTTGGAAAAGTAGTTTGTGGGCAAGACTCTGGTCTCAGACCCAGGAGGATTAGGGGTCAGTCGCTAGCTCTGCCACCGACCTACAAAATGTCCATAGGTGCCGTGGCAGATCGGTGGCATTGGAAAAGATTGCCAGTTTGCTCCAGTTCTCACATGGGTGGTGTGTTTCAAACTGTGTTGTTTCCTAAGCTCTGTTGTTTCCTAAGCTCTTGTGTGCTCTGTTTCATTCTGTGATGTTATGTTGTGGTGGTGTGTCTTGTGATTTCTGCACTGCTGTGCAGTGCATTATAAAATGTGTGTGTTTTGTAATGCAGCAGATGAGTGTGCGTGTGCCCTTGGGAGAGTTGCATTTAGTTGTGTACCTCAGTTTCCCTCTCTAGATGTCACTAGTGTGGGCTCTTTCAGAATGCTGTGTGTTGATTCATCACAATTCTTACCTTCTGCATCCGGGGGGAGGGCAGGGAGGGACTCTGACCAAAGCTAGATCCCAGATTGAAGAAAATGGTTACACCTAGGCTCATTCACACACCTCCCCCCACCCTGCATATTTGCCACTTGCTCCTTAATCTGTGCTTTCCTTGTCCTATAGCAATGCATTTACACAGCTGCTGATTCCCCTGCATCCCAGCAGCCCCTCCCGTGCATCAGGTGGCAGAGAATAAATGATCATCAAGAAGCACAGGGAGTGGTAAGGATTGCACACTCAGGATGTGGGTTTGTTCTTCTACCTACTCTCTTTTTTTTTTTTTTTTTTTTTTTTTAAACCCACTTGTGTCTATGAGCCATAGGCATAAAAGGTGTGCTCTCTTGGTGCTCCTCAGCAAACTGAGATTACTCAGTTCGCTAAATCAGCGCTTCATGTTGATGGCTCCGCATTCCCTGGTGCAAGAAGACTATATATGGCTCTAATTAAATAGAGCAAATTAGTTTGGAGAAACTTGACACAGCTTCCTCGTTGAAGGCTGTGTTGGGTTTCATAAACAACACACAAGCACATATTACAAATAATTTAGTGCAAAGCTCATGCTTTATTGCTCATTTGCTGTAACCGTTGAATGGCAAAAACCCAGGAAGGAGTTCACAGAGGCTGCAGTTCATTAAAAACATCTCATCCTAATCTGTCCATGCAATTACAATGGGTTTAAATAAAGCTACTCACTAAATTGAGTTCAGATGAACAATGACCTTCTGTAATAGCCTTCATTAGCCTGGAGCGAACATACAAAGACTAGATGCCAGGGCAAGCTCATCCACTGTGTCGATCTTCTTTGCACCATCTGAGGAGCTATCCTTTCAATGTTCCTTACACAGTCTTTGTGTAAAATGTTCTGCTGGCATCAGCAGCTGGATACTAACAGCAGAAACACAGATCCAAGCCGGGGCTTGGACTAGATGAACTTTGAGGTTGCTTCCAACTCTATGTGCTCTTAGCTATGCATCTTCGTGCTCCATCTGGAGACAATGGGGAGAGCAGGGTTTTTGTTAACTCAAGTATGCAAGGTTCTGTGTGGAGTCCTCAGCCACTCCACCACCGGGAATATGTTGTGGACAAGTACAAAACTGGCACTGTTCACCAAGTGTTTCAGGAGAACTCTACTCCTGATTGGCCAGTCCCACACTGCATGCCCTATTGACTTTCACAATTTTTGTAGATTATGCCTTGTGAAAAACACCTTCTTCCTTTTGTTTTAAAGCTGCTGCCTTTCAATTTCATTAGGCACCCCTCAGTAAAATTATTATTATGAAAAGAGGTTAATAACAGCTGTGTATGTGCACGGAAACTGTAATTTTAATTTTGAATATGCAACATGTGTCTGATTTGAACTTTGACATGGATATTTTGCACAGGCCTTGAGGCGGGGCATCCGTTAGTGGGGGCGGTGTCAACAGTGCCCTTGTCATGGGCGGATCATTGTCTCCTCCAGGTGGGTATCCTGCTGCATATCGGCCCCCGGGAGGGTGCGGAACCAGTTAGGTTGGTTCGCCCCCAAAAGCTTATGGAACCAGGAAGGTTCCAGATGGTTCTAGGGGATGTTTCCTCTGACATCGATGGCCGCTCACTCGATGGCCTCGTATCCATGTGGAATTCCGTGTTCGCAGAGGTCATCAACCATGTGGCTCCCAGGTGTCCACTCCCAAATCGCCGACAACGCAGCTCCCCGTGGTATATGGAGGAGCTGCATCAGATGGAAGCATGAAGGGTGGCGGTTAGAGCAACGGTGACATCATTTGTGTACTGAAGTTGACCGATTCCAGCATAGAGTCTGGTTACGTACCTATGTCATTGCGGTGCGAACAACAAAGACGGTTTTCTTTGCTGTCCTCATTGCGTCCACTAAGTCCCGCCCGGCTGAGCTGTTCCAGGTGGTGAGGGGGCTGGTCGGTCCGGCCTCCCTCCGCCTGGACTTAGAATCATCAAATGCTCGCTGTGATTTGTTTGTGGACTTTTTGTGGATAGAATTGCTCAAATTCACCAGTTTTTATGCAATATTTTTAGCTGAGAATGGGTCAGAGGCAGTAGAAGTCCCTTCTTGTCCCATTTTGTGGGATGAGTTTCAGATTGTATCGCCCTGGGATGCGGGAGATGCTCTTGGGACTGTTTGAACTACCTATTGTGAATTAGATCCAAGCTCATCCTGGCTGGTTAAGGCTAGCCGGGAGACACTGGGGCCGTTGCTGGCGGGGATAGTCAATGGCTCCCTTGGGGAGGGGAGGGTGCCGTACTGCCTCAAGGAGGCGGTGGTGTGGCCCCTGCACAAGAAGCCATCATTGGATGCTGGTGTCCTGGCCAGCTATCGGCCAGTCTCTAACTTTCCCTTTTTAGGGAAGGTTATTGAACGGGTGGTGGCTCGGCAGTTTCAGGAGCATTTGAACCGGGTCAGTTTTCTTGATCCCTCGCAGTCTGGCTTTCGTCCGGGTTATGGCACGGAGACTGCGCTTGTGGCCTTGGCCGACAACCTCTCCCATGAGCTGGACCAGGGTCACTCAACCCTGTTGATCCTGTTAAATCTCTCGGCTGCATTTGATACCGTTGATCATGAGTTGTTGGTGACTCGGTTGCGGGACCGGGCAGGAATTAGCAGGACTGTTCTCGAATGGTTCAGCTCTTTCCTGGCTGGGAGAACCCAGCGTGTGGTGCTGGGGCAGTTTTCATCTTCCCCCCGGGGCTTCACGTGAGGGGTTCCGCAGGGTTCCATCTTATCCCCTCTCTTGTTCAATATGTACATTCAGCCCTTGGGGGAGGTTGTCAGGGAGTTTGGGGTGAGGTGTCATCAATATGCTGATGACACCCAGCTATCTCTCTCATTTTCCTCCGACTCAGGCACAGCAGTCTTGGTGCTTACCCGGTGTTTGTCGGCTGTGGGGGATCGGATGAGGGCGAGCTGCCTGAAATTAAATCCTGACAAGATGGAGGTGATGGTTGTGGGGAAGGCCAAGGGAGTGATGGCCCCCATCATTGATGGGATCTGTCCTCCCTTGGTTTCTCAGATCTGCAGCCTGGGGGTGCTTCTGGACCCACAGCTCTGCCTGGATGCCCAGGTGGTGGCTGTGGCGAAGGGGGCATTTTGCCAGTTACATCTGGTACGTCGACTTAGGCCGTATGTCTCAGACTCAAATCCGGCCACAAACATCCATACTTTTATTACCTCGAGACTGGATGACTGCAACACGCTCTATGTGGGGCTACCCTTGGTGCTGGTTCGGAAACAGCAGCTGGTGCAGAATGCGGCGGTCCGTCTCCTGACTGGGATGGGCCAACGCGAGCACATTACACCAGTGCTTCCAATAGTTTTCCATGCCCAATTCAAGGTGTTAGTGTTGACCTTTAAGGCCCTAAATGGCTTGGGCCCCACCTACCTGCAGGACCGCCTCACCCTCCGGGTCCTGGATCAGCCCCTGCAGTCGGCCGGGGGTGTCCTCGGGGTCCCCCAGGTTTCCCGGGTGTCCACTATGAGGAGGACATTCTCTTTGGCTGTGCTGCGACTGTGGAAATCCCTCCCATTGGAGGTCCGCTTGTTTGCCGACCTCCCCTCTTTCCACGGACAGTGTAAGACCTGGCTGTTCCACCAGGCCTTTCCTGAGGGAAATGGGGTGGGTGGGTTGGGTCAGGGTGGGCAGGGATGGGTTTTATATTGTTTTTAACTGTAGTCTTATTATTGTATATTTTAATATGTTGCCAGCTGCCCCAAGATGCCTGAGGCAGGAGGAGGCGGCATATATGTTTTAATATAAATAAAATTAATGAATTAATTATTAATAATTATTATTATTATTACATTGGACTTTTCTACCGCCCCTCTCTCAGTTTACAACAAAGCAAAAATACAAAATATACAACAATATAACATCAATATTGAAAACATTATAAGTAGCCACAGGAATAAAAAACACAATTTCCCACCCCCCAATACCACCCCACCATCCATACCCCTCTCTCATAGAGGTATTCCCCCTTGAGTTATTCCTCCCCTCTCTTACCAGGGTTGCAACAACTCCACCCTCCCAATTCCTGACCCCACCACCACCACCTGCTCTCACCAGGGGCAGAGACCTAAATCTAAAAACAGAACCCACCCTCACCCTTTAGAACCTAGGCTATTAATCAAACAATCGTTCTACATACTACCCACCTTAAAATCCCGCCCCCATGTCCATCCATCCAAAAGAGCATAACCAGGCCTTCAGAATCCCATGAACTGCCAAGTAAAATGGCAGTCCTTTTCCCCACCCCCTAGAAGGAAAGAGTGGGCAAGCCATCCCTACAAGTATTCAAGTCCCAGCCAGGCACATTTCCAGCAAATATTTTTGCATAAGGCTTCTCATGGCTCCTCAAGCACTCACATAAGGACCGTGTCCTTTGGCTAGCGGCCCTTAGGTACACGGCCTGCGGCAAGGCCGCCAGGTGCTCGACTTTTTTAAAGGCCCCTGAAGAGTCCCTTTCAGCAGCGCAGGGCTTGGCTCCACCCCTCCCACAGGTGGAACAAGGGAGGGGGATGATGGTCTGTGCTTTGGCAGGGCGGGGCTCCCACACTCTCATATCGCATATTGCTCCCAGCCCCCAAGAGTCCTCCCAGATATTTAAAGAAAATAAATATCTGCACCAGTTCTATAGGAGGCACATGTCTGCACACATTGCCAGACAATGTTGTGAAGCCCAAGTATAACGGGACGTAGAAAGGGATTGGTTAAGCACCTAGAGGATACGTCTGTAGGCTGTTAGTCAAGTTGGCCAGGGAATGAGACCTCTGACTGTTGGGGGCTGAGTATGAATAACGGTAATCATACAATGTGACTTAGGCGGTGCTTATTCAATGAGGGCATGAGACTTATTAGCCAAGCAGGGCTTGTTCCTCTTTCACCGTTCAAAATTTAGGGAGGTATGCATTGGGAAGTGAAACACATTAGTGGGCCATCCAATAATGTAAATTGTCCACTATTGCTTGGCTATTATTAAAGAACATATGCTGTAGATTTAGTATATGGTCACTGGGTGTCACTGCTGCTCCACACAAACAGGGATCAGTGCATTAATCTGGGTGTAAATATGGTAAAATTGGGACTAGACTAATGGAGGCAAAAATTCCTGGACTCAGCTAGCACAGATACTGGCCTGGAAAGCACTGTTTGGCTGCTGAAGACTCAATGGGTGTCTTTAGATGGACCACCTCCGGGCCTACTCCAGGGGTGGCCATCCCCACATCCCATGTGCATCCCTGACAGTGCCAGGTTTAAATGGACCCGGCACCTGCCACAGCCCACAGTCCACCTACACGGCACCCCTTCCCCCATACCATAGAGGTGTGGGCGAATTACCCATCACTCTAGACTACTGCCCACAGCTCTATGGTGTTGCCAGGGCAACCCCCAGCCTGAAGTAGACCTGTAGTGGCTCATCCACCGAGTAGACGGACCACTGCTCCGCCTCTGGCCATTGCTCTGGGTTTGGGCAGCCTGCTCCACTTGTGGCGCTCCAGGTATCTGCTCTATGGAGTGCTCTGATGCTGGAAGGAGTCTGATCTATGGAGTATTAGGGGCTGTGGCTTGTCTGTCCCATATAATAAAAAGAAGCTGTAGGCTGCCTGTTCTTAGGGTGTCTGCTCTATGGTTCACCATGAAGCTGTGGTTGCATAGTTAACAAAATGAAACAGAAGAACCAAAAAAAAGGATGTGGGTGGGGCATATGCATCAACTACGGAGAGGTGAGGGGACTCTAGAGCCCAATCCCCCCTTCCTGGAAAAATTACCCCTATTTTTTTTGCAATCCAGGACATTAATTGCCCCACCAACCGGGAGACCAGCATTCCTGGAGCAGGGAAAGCTTGGGAGCCACCAGAGCAGGGTTTACCTTAGCAGCACGGAGCACCAGAGGCCTGGCAGGCTTGAGAGGCCCTCCTACAGAGTATTTGGGATGGGTTGACGCACACAAGATCTGGGCCCCCACCAGTGGTGGCTGGTGGACATTTCGGTTGGTAGGGTCTGGGGTGGTGCCATCATTAAAATTCCACACTTACATGATCTGTGGAATAGAACACACAATGAATGGAAAAACCTCAGAGTGTATGCAGAATGAAAAGCTACCCAATGCCTGCGGCATGCAATAACGCGCAATGTGTGAAGAAATTAAAAAGGGAAAACCAGCATTTCTTCCTGTAGATCAGGTGCTAGAAAAGAACCAAACCAATTGGGATTAAAAACCAAACCAGGATTTCTCCCCCAAACCAATCCTAAACCAATTGGGATTAAAAACCCAAACCAAATTGGAATTAAAAAAATTAAACCACGATTTATCCTCTGAACAATTTTGAATCAGCTTTAAAAGGGGCAAAACCATATAAAATAAAGCACGAAGGCCTCCCCACATGCTCAGGATTAAAAACCAAACTAGAATTGCTCCCTCAAACAATTTTGAGTCAGCTTTAAAAGGGGCAAAGCCAAGAAAACTCAAGCAGGAATAGCCCCTCCCTCTCCCCTCACCCCCTCATGCTGGGAAGAGGCACCAAAAGAGAAATCATGTAGGAATAGCTGCTACCCCTTCCCCTGAAAAAAATGTAATAAAGAATAGCTCTTCGTCTTACCTGATCTGATGAAACCGTTTGACTAGGAAGAGGGAAATGTACTGCTGCAATGCTTTTAAATAAGCAGATTGGCTCCCCACCCCTCCACAATGCCCTCCCCTTGCCCTTTTTTTTGCCCTTATTAACTAGGGCGATGGCTCTATTGCCCCCAAAATGGTTCAATTTGTTGGATTCCTGCATAGGAATCCATAGGCAAGCTCCCCAGCCCCTCCTCTACCCTCACCCCTAGACACAATTGAGCATGTGTGAGAGGGGTAAAATATGGGCGAAATTGCTGTCATTCTTCCTCTCGCATATGCTCTGTGCCTATGGGTGAAAACAAATGTGACGTTAACTCCACTTTAACATTTTTTATGCATGTTGCAGGGCTGTATTGGTGCCCTATGCAGCCCTGCAACATGCATAAGAAATGTTAAAGTGGAGTTAGGGTCATGTCAGTTTTCACCCTAAGTCACTCCCCAGTCCCCCCTTCCCTAGCCAGCACAGCCCCTAGTGCCTCATATCACTAACCTGACCCACCGCAGCACCGCCATTAACCCTTCACGCATGTGCAGCAACAAACAGTGATAAAACAATGTTTGCACATGCGCGAAGGTTAAGAGGCATTTCTCTGGACTCAGCGGCCCTGCGCATGCACATACAGTGTTTTCTCACTGTTTGCTGATGCAACACCCAAGGATAATGGCAGCGCTGCTCTGATCAGGTTAGTAGTGGCAGCTGCAGGAACAACATGGCTCCAGAACAGGGTGCTTTGTGGGACACCACCCTGGAGTCCTTAATGTACAACCACCCCTGGCCCCCATTGGCCTCAGGGGTTGCTATGGCAAAACTTACCTGAGTACCTCAGGGGGGACAGCCCAAGTGTTCTGAGACCTGCTGGACCCTCATCCACTTACACTGCTCAGGTAAACAGCAGCTCTGGTCTCCCAGTGATCCCCAAAGATGGTACATTTCATGTGTCTTTCATGGGTTTGAGCAAACATTCTGCATGGGCAAAATGTAATGGAGTATACTGCCCCTTTAAGGGAGGTTGAAGCGTGGGTGGTCAGCTGACCAGGAGGGTATAAAACAAAGGCAGAGGCAGTAGAGAGGGATGGAAGGTAAGGGTTTCAGGAGTTTGGAGAGGTGACGGTAGAAGATGAGCTCTGAAGTAGTGCTGAACTCGATATTTGAAATTACTCGGTTTTTATCGAGTATCTCGTTATTCGACTTGGTTTTACCAAGGAATCGGCCTGGTACTCAGTGTTCGGTCCTCAGTCCAGTACTCAGACCATTACATATGGGACTTTTCTGGGCCCTGTATAAGGTGACTCGATACTCAGAAAATACTCAGTACTTGGTTTTATTTTATCAAGTAGCGAATATTCATTGGAGGACCAGCCAAACACTCAGAGCCAGTCTTTGGAAACTTATTCGCAGAAATACTCGCGAATACAATTTTACTATTCATTACAGCCCTACTCTGAAGGCTGTGCTAAGGTAATCCCTTGCTACAGAGCACAGAGACTTTTTGTGAATCCTTTTGTCTTGAATCGCTGCCTGGGGCACTTCTGACTACAGAAGGAGAATTTGCTTGATGAACCATGTTAGAAGGGAGAGACTTTTAACAGGGGCGGCTGGTGGGTTTTTAGTTTGGAGGGGCAGTAAGGCTGGCAGCCCAGCGAGCCGGTGGGCGGAGCCAGGGCATAACCAGCAGCAAGGAGTTCCCAGGGTTAACATCGGATGGAAGAAAACACAGTCTACAATGCACATCAAGCTTAAAATAAATAATGTATAAACCCCAAACACAGGGAAACACAGAAAACACTGGCAAAACACTGCCACAACACAGCAGCAAGGAGTTCCCAGGGTTAACATCGGATGGAAGAAAACACAGTCTACAATGCACATCAAGCTTAAAATAAATAATGTATAAACCCCAAACACAGGGAAACACAGAAAACACTGGCAAAACACTGGCACAACACAGCAGCAAGGAGTTCCCAGGGTTAACAT
>QEPC01002001.1:3350120-3380567 GCA_003113815.1 Sphenodon punctatus | reverse complement strand
ATTAATATTTGCATAATTAACTTGATTTGCATAACTATGCATGCTGGGAAGCAAATTTGCAACAGGTTTGACATAGAATCACAACTTTGCTAATCAAACACGACTCAAATCCTCTGGAATTTCAGCACCCCAGAATTCCCACCTCATATTAAAACCCCAGACCTCCCTCACCCAAACATAGGGCCTTCAAGACCCCACCCATCCACAATTCATCTCCCAGGGGCCTATTTACCCTTGGGTCATGGTCACACCTCCTGGACACACAGCAGCTGCAGCAGCAGTTTTAGTTTAGGGTCAGGCGACAAGTTTATGCCTGAGCCAGGATTTAAAGATCCTGCAGACAGCCCCCACTGCAGTTTCCCTGCAATTTCAGCCTGTCACTACGAGGACTGGCTGATTCTGCAAAAATCACTGCAAATTGCAGCAACGCAGTTAACACGGGTCCCTACTGTCTGTCCTGGAGTCTTTACAGGGGAATGCACTTGAAGTGAGGAAGCCAGGAACAGACCACAGTGGTGGCCACTGCCAGGGAGGCAGGTGCTAATAGCTGCAGGGCAGGCAGGGCTGGCAACTCACACCTATGCCCAAACAAACAGGTGCAACCTGGAGGGCACGGCCAGGGGCACAGACCACCGGGCACAGGATGGGATACAGGTGACGGATTGAACCGCACCCTGCAGAGACCCGGTAACTGCCTTGAACAGGATGGAGAGGCATAAGGTAACATGGCTGATGGGTAATGAGGTGGGGCAGCATGCTATCACCAGCCCATCCCCACCAACAGGTGGTGGTCATGGGGAGGGGCTACCATGACAGCCAGCCATTGCTGACAGGACAGGTCAGAGCGCACAACAGGGTGCCATACCATGCAATCACAGTGCATTTGGAATGGCATGTGGGAGCATGCACACACCACCATGACCAATCAGGCCTCAGTGCAGGGAATAGCACACAAGAGGTCCAACGGGGTGTCCATAGAACAACTTAGCTGAGTGCAACAACAGACAGTTCTGCCATGGCATGGGAGATCCTGGACCCACGGTAGTACCACGTTGTCCAATGGACCAGCGTGGGGGTCCACACATCACCGGACAAACGAGACAGAGGCAGGAACAAGGGTAGACAGCACAATGTATTGGGGCATGGTGTGCAGGGATACTGGGCAGTTGGAATGAGAAAGCCTATGGGCAACCATCAGTTCGCAGCCGTTTGGGCAACTATGCACCTGCAGAGTGCATCATGGTTCTCCTCAGAGATCTCTCTGAAGGCTTCACCCTGAACATGCTGGTACAGGGGCACCAGGCTCTGTCTCGATACAGGGGGGGAGGGATAGTTCAAGGCAGCCCCACCAGTCTCACAGATGTTATGGAGCACACAGGCCGCCAGGACGAGGATGGGGGGGTGTTGCAGGTCGAACTGGCTCCTGTTAAGTAGGAGGCGCCACCTCATCTTGAACAGGCCGAAGGTCTGCTCCACCACACACCTCGTGGAGGCCAGGCACTCGTTGAAGAGCACTCGGTCAGATGTGCGGGCTACAGGATAGGACCTCATCACTAGGGATGTGCGAACGTGGTTCAGAAGTTCGGAGTTCAAGGCAAACTCGGCCTGTTCAGATGACCGAACTGAACGCTCGAATGGCCGAACAGTTCAGAAAAGTTTGGATGAGTTCGGGGGTGGGAAAAACGTGACTGGAAGGCGGGAAATACGTGACTGGAAGTGGGAGGCAGCTGAGGAGAAGACTTCCTGGCACCAGGGGTGGAGACCAGGGGTGGTTTCAGGATCAAATGATACCGATACCAGGGGAAAAAAATGAATTCAGTATCGATAGCGTTATTTTTGACTGTTCAGCCAAGTTCAGCCAAACTGAACTCCACCGAACCGAACAGCCAAACCCGAACTCGGGTTTCGAACCAAACGACAGAACATCTGAACCGCGTTCTGTTCGCCCATCCCTACTCATCACCCATGAGGTCAGAGGGTAGGCGGGATCACCTATGACAACCATGGAGACACCCTTGATCCTCCTGAACATGTTTGGGGCTATCTCCCCATCAAACATCCTGGCAAAGAATGGAGAAGAGCACAGGATCTGAGCATCGTGGTTCCTCCCCGAGTGACCTGTGTACACAATGAACAGGCATCCGTGGTGAACGACTGCCTGCAGGTTCACAGAGAACGCTTGCTTCCTGTTCAGGTAATCATTCTTGGTGTTGGGGGGATGGAATGCATTTGTCATCCGCATGCAGCGTGGTGGAGCGCGCCTTCAGTCTCTTGAAGACGCGCTGGCGCCTCCTGATGAACAGGAGCCAATTTAACCTGGACCACACCCCCATCCTTGTCCTGGCAGCATGCATTCTGCACAATGTATGCAAGACAGGAGGCGCTGCCCTGGACAACCTACCACTGGTGCACAGGGCCAGCCCCGTGTCCCTGTACCAACATGCCCAGGGAGGGGTGTTCCGATGCATCTCAGAGGAGAACAGGGATGCCATCTGCCGCCACATCATTGCCCAGGCAGCCGAACACCGGGCAGCGCCCAACCCACACCCATGTCCATAGTCCTGTGAACTCCTTCAATAAAGCTGGATAGTACCCGTGAACTGCAGCCCTGCCTCCGAGCCGTGTATGGGTGATGGGGCTCCAGGGACTGGGTATCAGGGGCTGCCGGGTTGCGTGCACACTCCCCTTGCTGTCTGCTGCAGGGTGATCAGGCCCCTGTGCTGCCCTTCCTGCCGCCCCTCACTGGCCCACCAGTGACAGGTCTGTGTAAACTTGTTCCAGTCACCGCAATTGGCAGCTGCCTCACTGGGCTGGGCCCTAGCCCCAGCGGCCACCCGGGCACTCTACAGTGCCCCCCGCCATGGAAACACACCCACCCTGTGCGATTTCCCCTCTCCCCCCGCCACCTGTCCCGGGACAGAGGAAGTGACAGTGAGGTGTATGTTCAACAGCTCTTTATTGGTGGGGGGTGCTACAATGGGAGGGGGTAGTTAACTTCGGGGGTGCCCACGCCCCCTCTTGGCTGCACCACCGGGGCTCACAGGCCGGAGAGCCCTAGCCACAGTCAACTGCAGGGATCGCCGACTAGAAGGTCCCCCCCCCCCCGTCATCCAGTGGCTGCTCGACCCTGGCCTCCACTGACGGCCCCTGCGAGGAGGAACAAGAATGGGGTAAGTGATTGTCATGTGCACCTATCTCTGTCCCACGCTGGGGCCCATGCCACTGGGGGCGCTGTGGTCACCCAGGGAGCCCCCTACACTCCACACAAGCATAACACGTAACGTGGAGCAACCCCCTATGAAGGGGGCCCTTGTACTGACCCTCCCATGGCAATACAGACCCTGTGCAGGCCAGACCTTCTTACCGGAGCTGGTACGCTTGGCGGCAGCCATGGCCATCGCTCCACGGCTCCTGTGGTGCGTGTGCTCAGTGCGAGTTCTGTATTGGGTTTCCTACCGGGGCAGTGCCCTGTGTGGTGCCCCTTCGTCCCCATCCAGCCCCCACCCTGTAGCGCCCCCCACCCTACAGGGCCCCAGGGTGCTGCATCCTTAACGGAGGGGATGGGGCGGCCACCATGGGCGGTTGGTTGTCCTGGGGTGCACGGTCCTGGGGTGGGGACGTCACTTCCCGGTGGAGGGGTCAGGGTGGCAGCGGGGGTGGGACCATGGGGGGTGCGGGCTGGAAGGGCAGCCCCACCAGCAGGTTCTGTTGCCCTATGTGGGGGAAGGGGACCCCGTGGACCAGGCCTGGGTAGGGTTGCTGCTGGGGGAACCATGGGTGGCCGAGGTGCAGGGAGGGGCACCTGCACCAGTGGGAAGCCGCCATGGTGCTGGTCGGCCGCCGACCCTCCTTTCGCAGCATGGCAGGGCCTGTCATGCTGGGGGGGTCACACCGCAGGGCCTCCATGGCCTCCCCCATGAGGTCTATGAGCCATGCAGCTGACCCTCCAGCCTGTTACAGGCATGCTGCTGCTTGCGTTGGAGGGCGGCAGCCTGGCACCTGTCCCAGAGGTGCTTGGTGTGGGACCGGGCCATCATGGCAGCCAGGATCTCCCAGTCCCTTTCCCCCTCCCCTCTGATGAGCTCACTGGTGAGCACGAGCTCCTGGGAGTGCACCACGGCTAACCGTTGCGATTCCTTCATCAGCTCCCTGCCGAGGTCCTCCCTCTGGTGCCAATTCCTGGCCTGCATCTCCTGGTTCTGCTCCATGCTGCTGGCAGCTGCACCCCTCACACGAGTGGGCGCCTGGTCTGTGAACGAGAGGTTGGACACCACATTAGTGCTTCCAACCTGTGTGCCCCGCTGCCTGCTACTGCATGACCCGAGGTGCCTGGTGGGGTGGTCTCCATAGTGTGGCAGCGCCCCTCAGCCCTCCCCTGTGGGGTCCCCCTGTCTTGCCCTCTCGTGGGATGGCCCCCCAGGAGCTGATCGCCACGGGTGGGTCCCGTGACAGTCAGGTGTGCCGTGGGGGCCGCTGTGGGCCCACCAGCCCCTCCCACCTGCCCCTGACACCCCAACCCATTTGGCCCTGCTGGTTATGGTTGCATGCCCCAGGGTGCCCCCCCACCCTGTACCTCCACCTCCCTCCGCACCCGGCCCCCCTGTGGCCCCTTGACTGGTGTGCTCCGCCGTGAAGGGGCATCCACCTGGGGGGGGGGGAGGAGCTATTGCGCCCGCCTTATCCTCCTCCTCCGTGACCTCCACCTCATGCACCTCCAGGCTGCCTTGTGCTGCAATGGGATGGGAGGCCATTAGTGTTTGCCGACCCACGACCACTGCACCTCCGTCCAGCCCGTTCATCACCCCCCCGGCCCTGCTGGGGCAATCGTACCTGGATCCTGTTTCTCCGCTTCCTGGGGGCCGTCCTGGGTCTCCACTTGCTCTGTGCATGCCCCCTGTTCCTGTGGCCAGTAGGCCTGTGGGTGTTGGGGGCATGCACTGAGTGTGGGGGTCTGGCGCTCAGATCCCCAGGGCCCGTGGGACGGGGCTGTCCCCTCCCGCTTCCTGGCTGGCCTCGCCAGGGGCACCTTCCCCCCCCGCTCCATGGGGTCGGCCAGGGGGAGTTGCATGGCAGCCCTGCCCCTGCCCCTGGTGAAGGCGCTGCCATGTGTGCGGGAGGTCACGATGTCCCCATCCATGTAGAGGAATTTGTCCAGCTCCTCCTGGAACTCAGATGTGCACATGGCCTGGCCGAACTTGAGATTGTTGTCCTTGATATGTTTATATTCAGACCTCAAGTCCTTTGCCTGCTGCATGCACTGGGTGACATCCTTCTTGTACCCCTGCCGCTACATCTCCTGGGCGATGGCTTCATAGACCTGTCTGGTCTTGTAGCTGTGCACCAGGTCGTGCTGGACCCTTTCGGACCCCCACACACATATGAAGTCCCTGATCTCCTGCCTGGACCAGGGCTCCCCCTTTTGGGACCCGCGTGGGGGGGGCCGACTGGCTTGGTGGCATGGGGCTCGCCCTGTGAATGTGGTAGCTGTGGTGATGGTCGTGTCCTGTTGGGGGTAGTGCATTAGGGGTTACTCCGGGTCCTACTGGCCCCCTCCGCGCCCCCAAGGGGCCTGCCTCCCTCTCCCTCCAGGGTTCCCTTCTGCTCACCTGACTGTCTGTGGGGACCTCCTCAGCCGTCATCCTGGTGGTGCGGTGCTCCATTGTCTGGGAGCTGTCCTTTGGGGACGGGGGACCGGGTTATGCGGCTGCCGCCTGCCCTGTGTTCCCTGGTCCATGGTGCCAGGCCTGGGGCGTGGCCCTCCCATCCCTATGGGGGGGTCCCTCACGCTCACCTCACTCTCACTGCTGCTCCTCAGGCCGTGCCCCTGGGATGTGCTGGACTGGGGGTCCCCGACCAGACTGTGTGTGTCAGTGCAGTCCCCCTGCCCTATGCCGGGAGACGTGCGCTGTGTTACGGCCTGACATGCCCCCCCGCTTTCCCCCACCAGGGGACCCCCCTCATACCTCCCAGCCCGCACCCCCGCTGGGGGAGACATCACCTTGTACCTCCATCCAGCCCCCCTGTACCAGTGGTCTTGGAACNCTCGGCCATCATCCCAGTGGTGCGGTGCTCCGTTGTCTGGGATCTGTCCTGAGGGAGCTGTCCTGCACTGCCTTGCCGGAGCTCTCTCCCCCCCGGGCACTCCTGGGTCCCCATGCTCACCCGGCCCCTTCCCCCACGTGGGGCGTCGTCGGCTCCCTTGGCCTTCTCATTGGCCTTCCTGGTCGCCATCATGGGAGCCCGTGCGCGTGTGCCATGGTTCTGCCCTCTTTTATGGGCTCTCAGCCAGACATCCAGCATCCCCCCCCTGTGGGTGTGTCTGCGTGACGGCCCATGCATGCCCCGTGGTGCTGGCGCAGTGGGGCTCTGCCGGTCCAGTCCGCGTGGGTGTTTTCGCTTTTACACGGACACTTGGGTGTTGGACACCCATCTCCACCCACAGAGGGTGCTGGCTCCCTCGCAGCTGCTCCGTGGGTGTTGGTGGGTGGGTCAGGCATGCGTCCCCACCCACTCATGGACTTTTACACAGACAATCTCCCACCATCCGATGGGTGTTCGTGGGTGGGTGGCATCCATGTAAAAGTAGCTCATGTAAAAACAGTCACTGTGGAAGGCTGGTCCTGCTCCAGGACAAGGGAAGGGTGGCATATAAATTCAAATGAAATAAGGACCAAACACCATGAATATCCTGGTTCTAAGGCCCCAACGTGTGTCTATTCACAAAGCAGAACAGTGCATAGTCCCCAAAACAGCGAACATAAAAGGCTTCTGTTGTTCTGGGTTCTCAGCCCACTCCTTGAGGAGGCAAGCTTGCTCTCTAGGCTCCAAGCCACCTGGCACCTACTAGCCATCTGGCTTGACCTCCCTGACCAGCCAGGCCCAGGGCAGCCCTGTATGCAGCAAGGCCTGAGCTATTGCAGCTCCCTGCCTTGGAACAATCCCTACTACACCCTGAGGCAAGCTTGCAGACTACTCCTCTCCCTTGTAAGCTCTAAGCCAAGCCATTTATAGCCATTGCTCCCAGTGGGCTTGCACCTTCTTATAGTAGCACTCAAGCTACCCTGCCAGGCTGTTAAATCACGTATCCCTTTCAGGGTTAAATCATTTAACCCTTTCAAACCTTTCACAGGGTTTGACTCAAAGCCTGCTCCAGGGGGTAGGCATCCCTGTGAGAACTTATCAGCCCTGCTCTGAGCCTTAGGCCGCTTTTAGACGAGCGGCGGTCCCTTTCGCGTCGGCGGCGCGCATATTTTGAAACCTCCGCCTGGTCTAATTAGATGAGACGGAAGTGGCTTAATATGCGCATTTACAGCGGAGGCGCATTTTTTAAGTGCACGAATTAAATACCTCGATTATGAGGTATTTAATTTGCGCACTTAAAAAATGCGCCTCCGCCATAATATGCGCATATTAAGCCACTTCCGTCTCGTCTAATTAGACCAGGCGGAGGTTTCAAAATATGCGCGTCGCGGACGCGAAAGGGACCGCTGCTCGTCTAAAAGCGGCCTGAGCCAGCAAGGACTCATTGAGTCCCTATTACAGGCATGCTTAAATGGCTTTGACAGAAAGGTGGTGGGAGAGCCTCTTTCCCCATCTGCAGTGGTGGACTCAACCAGCCATCCGACTGTTCTGGCAAATGCCAGAGGGGCTGGTACCATTGGTGGCTGTTTCCCGCCCACCACTACCCCCATCTAAAAGTGAATGCTTATGGGTTTTTTTATCAATATTGCATTTTTCTAATGAGTGGGACCAGGTTATTGAAAATGCCAAAAATGATTTTAGGTCCCAGTTTGCCATTGCCCAACCCCTTTCTGTCATGACCCTGATGCTGTGACTTCTCTGGGTTATCCAGTCATCCCTGAATAACCTGGAGAAATCAGGGCTTCTCCCAGAGATGACAAGTTGAAACCTGGAGATTCTGGGTCAAACCTAGAAGGGTGGTAACCCTAGCTCCAGCCCCTTAACCTAGGCTGAGCTGGGTAGGCTATAATTGCTCCCTGTCTCAGCCTTCAGAGCTCCACTGGCAGCTTCCTCCTCACAAGAGCTTGACTGGAATAGGCTGCACCAGCTAATCAGGGACCGCTTTGTAGGTTGCAGGTACCTGCCAAACATTGAGAAAGACCCCCTGCAAGCACTTAATAGTGCCCTGCCACAGGATGGTTAGCAGATGTCATGATGGTCACAATCACCTTCCATTCCCCACCACCACACACACACACCTTCTTACCTGAACCTTTCTAACCCTTACAGATCTGGAAAAGAAACTTTAAACTAGGGTTCACTCACTGCTGCCATGTTGGGACCCATCCCTCCCAAGTAAGGTTGCCAGCTCTAGTTTGACCTTAAAATTCCCATAGGCCACAATGGGAGTTTCTGGGGCAAACTCCTATAAATGGTAGTCCTACTCCCATCCAGCTCTGGTCTGGTGCTCAGGCTGTTCCAGCACCAGTCCTCTCTGCCCCATGGCTGCAAGCAGATGGAGGCTGAGCAGTAGCCAGGTCTGGGAGAAACTGCGAGAGCCAAAATCTGCACAGAATTCGACCAGTGTGAAAGCCCCCTCACGCGGCTTTGCCAGAGATCACCTGGAAGAGTAGAGCTGGATACTCTTCCGGGTGATCTCCGGCAAAGCTGCGCAAGGGGGGCTGGTTTCACACTGGCCAAACTCCACTCAGATTTTGGCTTGCAGGAGCTAAAGTCTGCGTGCTGCCGCAGGTGTGAATGTGGCCTGAAGACAGCCACAGAGTAAAGACTAGTAATTGCAGGCTAAGTGTTTTATGTGAACATACTCCTAAAATGGGGTGGGAAATCTTCCCTCCATCCCTTTTTCGTGCTTAATTTGCAAACAATGAATTGTCAGGGCCAAGCCTGTCCCAGAAGCCATGCCTCCTGCCCCAGAGCTTATCAGAGCATGGAGTTGAACCCTAGTTTCCAGCTAGCACCCCAACTACTGGACCAATCTGCCTCTCTACAGGGAAGTATAAAACAGGAGTTCTTGTAAATTTAATCTATATGATGACCAGAGTAGGGGGCAGGGCAGAAAAGTCATTAATGAAAGCGAAATAAACCATCCAACTTTTTTCTGGGTTCATTTCCAGCCCTGAAATGGTCAAACAGCCGCCTTTTCTTGGGCTGTCACATCTTGAGGTGCCCTCTTCTACCGGGAACATTTTTCCAGGCATAGCTCCCGCCCCCTTTGAATTGCCAGGGGTGAGTCCTGGGAAACTTCCTTCCTCCCCACCCCCCACCCAAATTAGGCTCTGCCTTTCCAGTGACTTTGAAAACTAATACAAACTCAAGGGGGTGCCTTACAAGAGGGTGCTCAGGCTAAGGAAGGAAGGGGAAGGTCTCCATAGGTGGGGAACCTTTTCCTTTCCAGAGGCCATGTTAAAAATTAGTAGACACTCCAAGGGCCACATAGAAGTTGGGAGTGGGGTTGCTTTACTTAAGAGGTTCTAGGTCACGGATAGCTCTCATCTCTGTTCCTTTACCCCAAGCTCACTCTTTCAGTGCTTGGGGGTAAGAATCGAATCCAGTGGTTAGATCATGAACTGGAAAGAGACCAAATAAAAACTAGTTTCAGGATATGGGTGTTTTTAGACAAGCGCCTCCCCACCCATTACCCACCATGAACGTTGCAGAGCTGCATTGGTACCCTATGCAGCCCTGCAACATGCATGATAGGTGCGGGGGGTGGGGGGTGCTTGTCTAACACCACCCTATGCTTGACCCCCATGCCTGAGGTTCCCTGGTCTAGACTATGGATCTGTCCCCCAGCTCCATCCCCCATCTACAAGCACATGCCCTCTTCTCTGCTCTCTTCCCTACTGAGTGAGCTCCCTTAGCAGTCATAGGTAGGAGGTGGATCCATGAACCAAATCCAGGAACAGGAAAAGGGTCAAATAAAAACTGCCCACGGGCAGTATTTGGTCCAGAAGACAGGGGTTCCCCACCTCTGTGAAATATCTGTCATGAACAATGGGACATTGTTGACTAGGTCCTCTGCTGTGTTGAACGGTATTCAACCAAGTTTTACTGTCATCCTAGTGTAATGCAGGGACTGTTCAGAACAGTCAGAGACCCAGGACTACAACTCCCAGCAGGTTTTGCCCTGTGAGAGCCTATCAGCTGCTGGGAAGAGAAACCCAACAACCCATGATGCTGGACTGTCTATTAGGGGGGGAGGGTTACATCTCCCAGCAGGCAAGGAGAGGAAAGAAAAGCCAGGGAGAAAGGAGAGGTTGTATTTTGTTTGGCTGAGAGACAAGGAGAGTGTTTCTAACTGTGAGAGACAGACTAAAACCAGTAAGACAAGCAAGGATCCCAGGCCCAGCTACACCAACCCAAGCCAGAATCAAGGGAGAGAGACTACAGAACCACCTTTCTAGCACCATCCAGTTGGGTGACACTGAGATAACAGAACATACGCATCTGGCCCTGCTCTTCTGGCCTAACCACTGTTATCTGGAGAACCTCAAGTCCTGGTCTCCATCTGAGATGGACAGTTGGAGCTGCAAGACCCAGGTGAAGCCCATGGACTTTTGAGGTCCAGACTGAGGAGCTGGCTGCACAGATCCTTGCCTGAAACAGCACAGGGGGGTTATGCGGCCAAGACAGAGGGTGTAAACAACTCTATGTCCGGGAGGGGAGAGCCATCCCCAGCCAGGTCAGCTTGGGGTATGGAACACATGTCCCTGCAGCCTGATCTTCTCGGGGAGGGGGGCGCGGAGTGACAAGCAGCTGGCTGGCTCCGCTCCCATGCTGTGGCTGGCATCCCACCCCTTGTCATGATGGGCAGCCATGACTGCCAACAACAGGCAGCCATGGCAACCCGCCACGCTGGGCCAGCCAGTGGGTGGGTGCGAAAACAGAGGCAGCCACCAGGTTTGGCGTGCTCTGGCCCGCCTGAGCAGCTTCTGGGTCCAGACCGTGGGACACATTTCCGGGCCGGCCGCCTACCCTGACAGGATCTGAACTGGGCCCACATCTGGTGGGCCCGGAACAGAAGTGCAGTTTCAGCGCTGGCCAGAGTGGACCAAATCTGGCCAGTGTTTCATTTGTTAACACCCACTGCCTTGTATCCTGACGCTGGTCAGTACTGGAGTTAATGCTCTGGGATAAATAGTGTGGGTTACATATGTCCTGGGACTGTGTTTATTTGGACTAACTGTACCATACTGGATTGTCATTTTATTTCTTGTTTCCATCCTATTTGAGCACTCATACTGCACCTGTATCCCCCACCCTTTTGTAATTTTATGCCTTTTACCATGGGGATTGTTTTATTCTCCCCCTACACTACACCCTTGGAATAAAAAACCCTAGTTTATTCCAGCAGTGCTAGACTGGTGTGATCTTTGGGGCCTGAGTATTACTAGCTTCGTACCTGCACGTCTTCTCTATTCCCTAGGGAGGTGACACTAGAGCTGTTTTTAAATGGGCACAGCTGAGGGACAGATCTGTGTGTGCGCTGGGTGAAGCAACCACGCACGTCCGGTGAGTGCGGTGGGGGGAATCAAACAGGCCAGGGATGGGTGTGTGCCCCTACCCCATGGAGAATCCTGGATTTTTCCCTGATGCTCCATGCATAGACATGAGTGGGGGGTGCCTGGGTCATGGGAAAGCCCCCCGCCTTCAGTTGGGTGGGTGGGGAATGGGTGGACCTGCATGGGCGCGTCTTGTTTAAAAACAGCCTAGGATTAACTGAGGGCCAATTCTAATTACAGTACCCTCCTCTTGGCTGCACATGAGCGACTTTCAATCACATTCTGCTATTATACAAGTTCTTTTTTTAAAACCTCATATGATCACGGCAAGTGTGTCTAATAGTCCTGTCATGCAGAGGTCAGGCGGGGCTCATGACTGCGGCGTGCAGTCACATGCTGCATGAACACACACACACTGCTGTCTGCGGGCTCAGTTCTTCTTCTCCACCCAAATATTTCACATTCCCGTGTGGCTGGCTCTAGCAACAAAGAAAATGCATCGCTTTAAAAGCGATGCCTACTGCAGGTTTCTGTGACCCCCTTTTGCCTGATTTCCTATGGAAAGGAGGACTTGTGTGATGATCACCCTTTGTGTTAGTGTGTATGTATGTTGTGCCCTTAATAACTTGATCCCAGCGCTTGATTTCAATCAAATTTGGCAGACGGTCAGACAAGCCAAAGGTAAGTAGGGACCCAAAATTTCATGACAGTAGGTGCGCCTGGAGGGAAGATGTGGTCCTGTAGGTAGCAAAAAAAATACAACAAAAAAATCACCATTGATTTACATTGAGTATTGCACTCCCCCCTTAATGCATTTGGATCCTGCAGGCTGATTTCAACCTCATTTACCAGAGGGATGGGGGGGAACAAGGATAAGTAGGGCCTGTGGGCACTGGGAGAGTAGAACAAGTCATGCGAGGCGGGGAGAACCATTCCTTCCGTGGACTTCTCCTGGCCTTCCAGTTTGGAGCACCGTACCGTGACAATGCTCCATAAAGCATATGGCTGCAGCAGAAACAGGTGTGGTTGTCTTAGAAAGGGGTGGGGCTAAGCTGGTCAGATATGCACATTTTACAGGACACTTATGAGAAATACATATTGCAGGGCTGCCTGTCTCTCTCAAGTGTTCTGTAAAAATTTGCATATCTGGTAGGGTGTATGTATATTTTTCCAGGCCACTTATGAATCATACATGTTGCAGGGCCTGCATTGGTACCATAGGTGCCAATGCAGACCCTACAACATGTATGTTTCATAAGTGGCCTGGAAAAATATACATAGGCGGCAACCCAAATCTGGCCACTCTAGCCCCATCCCTTTCTGTTATATCACCGTCCACTTTGGAGTGCCATGATGTCACCGTGCTCTGCAGTGGGTGGGGCCATGCCAGGAAGGGAGCAGGAAAGTCTTTTTGCCCCTTTCCTGATATGCCCCACACACGCACACACCCTGTCTGCTCTCCCCCGACCATGGTAGGGCCACTGAATCTTGTAACAGTGGGCTTCTTACAAATCAGTTTGAATATAGACATAACACTTGATTCTTTCTAAATTCATAGTGTTTCTTCTACAACTTGGAAACAGTCACAGGTAAAATAATATCTTTGTCTAATTCAGTTAACAAGCCAGACAGTCATAAAAACACAAACCCATAGGAAACAAGGCTTCATTTGTTCAGGTGCTTGCTTGACAGAATTACTTCCGCTATAAGCAAAATCCTTCCTTTTTCCATGGTAGCAAAGAAATCTATCCAACCCTTCTTTGCTTTTAAATAATTCCAGGACCTCCCACTCTGAAAAGATGTGGCCTTGCAGTACTTTTGGTACAAATGTGGCATTTTCCACTGTGCTACTATGTTACCATGTGAATTCCAACTCAGCCTGAGTAAGGAATTGTCAAAATAATTAATGGTTATATAAATCCAACCCTGAACCCTTGTTAGGGTGACTCAGTATTTTACCAGCTTAGACATGGCCTAAACCGTTTCAAATTAACCAAGCAGATTTAATAATTTCTCTATCTGGCACCATGCAGCTAATGTGCTAAATTATCAGATCAAGATCAGATTAGCAGATGCAATATGAGAAACTATTGCATGCAACTATGTATGATGAGAGTTTTGCCATTGCCTTCAGTGAGTTCAGGATTGTTCTGTACAATAAAATAACTACACATTGTGCTTCCCTTACCCACATGTTTCAGTCTCTGGATTAAAATCTATTCCCAATGCCAAGCATGACACGTAATCAGACTTCATCTCCTAGCTCAATAACAAGGCAAATAACAGACAAATTTAAACACGCTATCCTGCCATGAAAGCGACTGAATGTTACCAAGTTTCTAAACAAGACCCCACAGTTCTTAAGACTCGTTTTGGCTGCAGAACCATATGTTTTAAAATCTCTTATTTGTTAATAGAAAAAAAAAGATGGCAGCTCTTAAGGAGAGCCAAAATGAATATTTGTGCAAATAAATCTACCTGTCAAATTTGCACTATTTAGCCCAAAATCAATTAAGCGGATATTAACCGCTATTTACATATGTTTATTCCAGGACCCTGGGCTTGAAGCGGCATGTTTGGAAGTGGCAGCTGACTCCATAGCACCACCAATTCACGCTGTCCAGTCCCAGCATTAAAGACTTTCCACACTGCAGATCAGGTCACATCCCTCCTCAGCCTTCCTCCATGTCCCAGCTTCTTGGTTGGCTGTTGGCCTGTATATAAGGCCATAGGGAGCTGGGCAGATCATCAGTCAACATCCTGTCTCGCTTCCTGGTCCTCTACCTGAGTGCAACTTCCCTTCTGCGTCCTCATGCCTCGGCTCTCTTTCCTTTTGTGTGCCTTGGACCAGCTAGAGGCTGGCCCTTCTGACCCGCACTCTCAACCTAGTCCTTCTGACCCTGCCTTGGCTCTTGCCTTGGAGCTGGCCCAGCACCTCTGCTTTGATGTGAGATCTGCAGCTGTCAGGAGTCTGTGACATGACTGCCCAGTGTGGGTATTTTCAAACATTACGAGATCACGCTCAACCACAGTGAACCATGGTCAATCCCGCGGTGGGGCCAAAGCGCCCTGAATGTCTGTTTCGTGGGCGCCAGATGTTCACCATGGTCAATATCCACTTGGGGTCAAAATCAACCACGCTTCCGGAGCTCCCCCCCGAACCATCTCTGAAAGCGCGATCAAAGAGATTCCCGACGGGAACCAACAAAAAGTAACGTCTGGCCGGCAACCACCGGCCAGAATAAAAGGAAATGATTCCCAGCCGGGGACAAAGCACGCAGCGTTGCTGCCAGGCAACCAGCAACAACACAGGCCAGGGAGGGAGATTTAAAGGGCACACAGCAGCAGCCAGGATGAGCCGCCCCGGCACCTTCTGGGTGCTTTGACCACGGTCCGGCCCGGGATCGGCGTAACATCTGTTGCACTGCCCCGGGCCATGATCTGGCGGCCCGATTCCCTGCCGTGGTCCCGGTCCCGTTGCGTCTGTTCGGGGCCTTTTTTGACCATGGGGGGGTGGTTGTTTGGTTCACCCCTGCCAGGAATCCACTGTGGTGAATCAGGACCACGTAACGTCTGAAATCACCCTGTGTCTGCTTTGATGCTCATTCTGCAGCTGCCCAAGGAACCACTATGTGACTGTCAATGCGCCTGCTCTGCCGTTGACTTGTGAGCCAACTCTTCTCATCCAGTCCATCTGTCTGCTCACTTTGTTCATGTGTTGATTCCCTGCTTGATCCTTGGACCTAGTCATGCACAGACTCTCTGGACCGTGATCCTATGACTCTCCTTGCCCCAGTCTTGGTCTCTGACATTTTGTTGAATTCCTATTTTGGTTCAGATATTTTGACTCCATTAGCAAAGGTGTAAGGTTTTGCAAATGTTAGGGGTGGGGGGGAACTTAATTACTGTTTTTTTTAAAACTCAGACTCTAAGGCTCCTTTCCCATGAGCAGCCTTTGGCACCATGGGAGCATGCGCTATTCAAATCTAGCGCAGCTCCCGTCTTGTGGAAAAGGAGGAAGTGCGGCTCTCCCACTGGCAAGCTCACGCATTGGACAGGGTAGTGAAATCCTACCCTGTCCGTTGCACAAGCTTGCCAGTTAGAAAGCCACACTTCCTCCTTTCCCATGAGATGGGAGCGACTATTAGAGCTACTGAAATGTGAAATGAAGTAACCAAAATAATTCACAGAAACAAATGTAGTAACCGAAACAGAATACCTAAATAAATGGATATGTGAATAGTATACCCATTTCAGATGCAGATGATATTCAGATGGCTTTCCAAAAAATGCAAATATCCACAAATACAAATTCAATTATTCATTTCAGTTCAAATCTTAAGGGTGATGGTGGATACATTTTTCTTCTTTACCTCAACTAACTGCCATTTTGGATAATTCAGTGCTTGCTTTCAGGAAGAGTATTTAACATAGGAAGTAGTGGCAGCGTATTTAAAGAAATACAAACAAGTACAGTATAATCTGTGCCACAGGGAACAAGCTGTTTGACCAGATATGAGGGGACAGGGTTCGGGGCTTTTCTGTTTTAGATATTCATTTTGTCCCCTGAAAGGAGCAGGGACTGAACAGAGAAGGATCTGGGTCGCAGAGGTCCATTTCATAAGAGATTGTGCTGTGTTCATTATTGGCCTTTCAGTGGTTAGAACGGCACATTACTGTCAAAGGGAGAGAAGCCTGTCCCAAGGGAGGGTGTGTGAGGCAAAGAGTGGAAGAGGGAGCTAGAATCACAGACAGGAAAAGCCAGTCTTACAGGATCTGTGCTATTTGCATACGTGTGCAGTGCACATTAACCCATGCTTCCTGCCCCTACCTTGACCCCAGCAGAGAGAGAGAGACCTACATCAGAGCATATGCAAGAGAAAGTTAAAAGCTCATGTTCATCTTTCTGGGTTTGCTTCCTCTTCTACCACAGGATAAACCTTTTGAGAAACTAAGGACTTGGGGGAGTGCACTCAAGCAGGGACAGAGCTCTGAGGCTTTTACAGAAAGGGGGGACCACACAGATAGAAGACACAAAGGGAAGCAATTGGGCTTCAAAGATGGGGGGCAGATGAGCTCACATGGTAGTGGGGCACTGAAGCTCTATCCTCAACACCCAGGGTTTGGCAGCTTGGTGCAGCAGTGGCTCCAAGGACGTCACCTACAATTGCCTCCGCTCGCCCCTCCGGTATGGGGGTGGTGGGCGGCAGGCCCTTTGCCGCGTCCGCTGAGCGGGGCAGCTGGGGGGCTTTTTCCCGCCGCCAGGGCTGCAGCAGCCCCGGCGGCGGGAAAAGGCAGTGTGGCGCGCTTGCAGTTAGACCCCGGCCAGCAACGAGAATTTTACAAGAGCCATGTGGGCTCCGCCTGGGGGGCGGGGCCTACGCAACAGAAAGATCCCAGCTCCGGCTTCACTTCAAGTCGGAGCTGCAGCAAAACGGCACCCACCCAGCCCTACCCCTGCACTACGGGTTTTTAACCGGTTGCCATTCTGGGACCAGGAAGGAATTTTTGCAAGAACCCCAATCAGGCCTGAATAAGGGTCTCGTTTTTCGCCTTCCTCGCAGTGTAGCCGATTGGCGAATGAATTACTCAGTAGGAACGGGGTGTTGTTGTGCTCATTCATTTGTCGCACTCTAGCAGGGGTCCAGTACAGTAAGTTAGATTAGGTTAGAGGGATCATAAGAAAGAGTCATCTCCTTAAGAGAGCCTTATTGATTGAGTGCTGCGAGCAGTATTAATGGAAGGGTCCACCCACAGGAGCAGAAGACCAACTAGCCAAAAACCTGGGAAGTAAGTGACCCCATACCCTCCCTATTGTTAAAAATGTCCCCCTCCCCAAGGCCTAATCATCACCGTAAATTGTCAGAACACCGTTTCTTAGCATTGTAATTTGAGGAAGGGAAAACAGGAGAGGAAAGTAGGGAAGGTTAGAGATATTGGCCTGTCAAATGGGGAGCGAGAGAAGTGGTGGAATGCACAGGTAAGGAGATGACAATTATCCCCATGGCGTGGAGGGGGAATTATTTCTAATTTGGATGTATTTGCTATGGAGAATTATTATAGACACAGTCGTCCCATTCAGCTGTCTCTCACACGCAGCCATAAATTAAAGCCGGAGGTGCTAGAGCCCTTGGATTTAACAACAAAGCCTTGTGTTTCTATAGCACAAAGGACAGAGCTTGGGTCAAAGCCCCAGGACAATGGGAATCTTTGTACTGACTTCAATGAGTTTTGGATCAGGTCCTACAGTGTTCCTATGTGGCAGGTAAACCTGCTAAATCCACTGCATCACTGAGGAAACAGAGACCCAGAAAAGCTATCCCATCTGTAAAGGTGGAAATGGGTAGGGGCATCCACCTATGGTTCGTTTGATGACTATTTACTGGGCCAGTCAAAGTTTTTCCATTTTGCTGGGAGTCCACAGTGAACATAATATTTTCCCCAGTAGGCCACTGCCTTCCATGGAGCCTGATCCTCTTCTGCTTAGTTCCAGCTATTTTTTCAACTGGTGGTATGGATGGTCAGCAAGTTTTTTATTTATTTATTTAATTTATTTATTTAAAATGTATATCCTGCCCCCTCCTGCCCTCAGGGCAGCAAACAACATTCAATAAAAACAATACAAAAATTTTAAAACAATTTAAAAATACAATATGTGGAGAAATCCCCACCCTCGCCAAAAGCCTGGCGGAACAGCCAGATCTTACATACACGCCGAAACAGCAGGAGTGTGGGAGCCAACCGAGCCTCAGGAAAGCAAGACTATGGCCTTCCAATCATAGGGCTAGAAGGGACATCTAGTCCAACACTTTTCTCCAAGGCAGCATGACCTATTCTTACATAATCACAAATGGTTGCTTGTCCAGCTGGTTTCTGAGAAAGAAGGAAATTACACCATCTCCCTGGGCAGCCAATTCCATTGGTCAACTCTTCTTACCATTAGGATGTTTCCCCTGAGCTAGACAGTTTTAACAAACACACCTCTTTCCCAGGAACCCCCACAAATTCTCCCTGTGACAGTGGAGAAGTGGATTTTTCTTAATCCAGCTTTGTGAAATAGCCAATACAATTTCAACTGTGTTTTTAATGTGCCAGCTAAACTTTCTCTGTATCTTTGAAAGATGGACGTGACTGGTCCCATCAAGTTGTACCTAAAGTGTAACGTAACTTTGAGTCTCTTTGGCTGCAGTTTTCAACCCATTTTATCTGGAATCGTCCTACCAACTTCTTTTGAGTAAGCGAGATGACGGTTCTAGCCGTTGTGAGGGGAACCAACAGACAGAGGGTGATTTCAGACGTGACAGGGCAGCTTTGGCCCCGTCATGGAATCACCCTTTTGATTCCCCGCTGGAAATCGAACTGTCACGGCCAGCAGACATGCCGGTCGATCCCGGCGGGGAATCTGGGGGGCGGGGGGGCTGCACGGCGCAAGGTGCGGTCGCACAGCCCCACCCCCCCACACTCCCGAGGCCGCCCGCCCTCCAGGAGACGGGCGGGCGCAGCGGCCAATCCAGCCATGGCGCCTGCCCACCCCCCGGGGTATTGACCACGGCCCGGAATCGGCGGCAAGCATGGCCGCTGATTCCGGGCCGTGGTCAGAGGCCAGAGGAGACGTTACCATGCTCAACCACAGTGAATCCCGCCGTGGTTGAGCTTGATAATGTCACGTCTGTTGGGGGCAAAAAGTGATTCCTGTCGGGTGTTCACCCCCGGCGGGAATCACTTTGACCATGCTTTCGGAGATGGTCCCCGGACCATCCTCGAATGCGTGGTTATTTTGATTCCTGCCAGAGGTTCACTGTGGTGAACCTCTGGCGGGCATCAAACAGACGTTACGGGACCATTCCCCACCACAGGGGATTGTCTGTGGTTGAGCGTGATCTTGTAATGTCTGAAAATACCCAGTGTGTATACGTACGACTAAATGATCCTTGAGGTCTTGTACCAACCCTAAGCTTCTATGAAAAAATTCTATTAAATTTTTTTTATTAAGATGAAATGCAATGAATTCCTAATGCCCATCCACCAAGGCCCCTCTTCCCCTGCCTTCTGGTTGCACCCTTTGGTAGAAACAGCCACTCAAGTGGCTTTACCCCCAGATAAATGAACCCAGGGATAGCATTACCGTGGGGTGAATTGTCTCCTGGCTAAGGAACACTTTGTGTGCAATCTTCCATCCATTTAAGTCAATGGCTCAGTTCCCATTGACTTTAATAGTGGATGGTTGGGTCCTTTGTGTTAACTTGCCCTCATTCTAAAGAACTTACCTCATGCTCCTGTAGGAGCCAACTGCCTGGAAGGGCTGGTGCTGTAACTCTCAGATGAACTCTCATTGACTTGTGACAAATAAGCGCCTGGCACTGAGGCAAGGTGGAGAAGTATTTAGAGAAGGTAGACAGACTAGCGGTACTAAGCTTTTCTTCTTGTAATGTTGTTGCACTGGGAAAAACTGCACCTCTGTGCACATCAGAGGAGATGTATTAAAATCATGTGTCTGCTAACCCTGACCCTAGAGGCAACAAGTACCCATGTTCTCCATATTCTAAAAGACAGTTTATTAGAACCTTACAGAACAAGGGCTAAATTTAGTCTCAAGCATCTACTTCAGGCAGGAACCACAAAAAAGG
Source organism: Sphenodon punctatus (assembly GCA_003113815.1). Taxonomy (NCBI): domain Eukaryota; kingdom Metazoa; phylum Chordata; class Lepidosauria; order Sphenodontia; family Sphenodontidae; genus Sphenodon; species Sphenodon punctatus. The sequence goes on along the minus strand of QEPC01002001.1, from coordinate 3,360,457 downwards.
GTTAAAACTATGGGTATTTTCAGACGTTACGAGATCACGCTCAGCCACAGACAATACCCTGTGGTGGGGAATGGTCCCATAACGTCTGTTTGAGTCCCGCCAGATGTTCACCAAAGTGAACCTTCAGCGGGAATCAAAATAGTGCAAGACCTGGCTGTTCCGCCAGGCCTTTGGGGAGGGAGATGGGGAGGGCAGGAGGGGTTGATTCTGCTTTTTAATGAGTTTTATATTATTGAATTGTTTTATGTTGTATTGTGAACTTTGATTGTGAGCCGCCCCAAGCTGCCATGTGAGCAGGAGGGAGCGGGCTAGAAATGAGCTGAAATAAATACAAAATAAAATAAGGACAGGCAGAGCAACTACACCGGGGCTCACGAGTCAGGGTAGGGGCACACTCCCAGGTGCAGCAGCATCCCTGGGACCCTGGTGAGGCTCCATCCCAACCTAGCTTTACCCCTAGAGCGATAGTACTTCGGAGGGTACTTATGGTGCATTTGGTGAAAGACGGCTTTTTATCTAGACGTAGAGAGAGGATAAAAAGTGACAGCCAGAACTGTGCTTGGAAGGTACAAATGTGATTAATGATCATAAGAAATTATCCACAGATAACGCAACCTCTTTTCTCCTCACGTCTCCCCTACAGACTATTATATTATCTTTGGACTGGATCCAGGGTCACCAGGAACATTCAATACAATTCAGCAGAACAAAGAATATATTGATAATAAGCCACAATGATACTTCCTCTTGTTCAATAAACTCCCTTCATTCACCAAGGTCCAAGTAATGCCCACATAAACTAGAGCGGGCATGACTAGCCAACAGGTCACAGGTCGGAAAATGGGGCCAAGCATGGGGTTATCAAAATCACCATCGATCCGCTCCTTCTATAGCTGTTAGTGTGCACGCCAAATCACAGCACAAGCCATCTTGAAGCCTTCAAAATGGGGGATTATGGCACACGGACAATGTTCCCTGGCATATACAATCATTTTTAACTTCATCCCTTTCACTGAAGGAAAAGGGAAGCAATAATAGCATGTAGCAAATTACAATTTAACCACCCCTTCTGCATTCACTATACCTTGTGGCCTAGCTAGGGGCGAGAAAACATTTTCCCTCCCTTGAGACACTTTGAAAATCAGTACAAGGTAAATCAAGACAGATTAGTGCTGTGCATGATTTGGGTTTTGATAAAACACAAATAAATGCAAAAAAGACCTTTACAGGTTTGTCATGGGATTGGGGTCTCACTACCCCGCTCTAGGCTGTCATGACTCAGTTTCCCTGGCTTGCAGCTCTCACTGGATCAGGTCTCTCTCTAGAACTGATTGAGCCTGCAATGGGTGAACCTTCTTGTCACCTTTTCAACCACAGAGTTTCCCAGCACAGACTCTTTCTCTCTAGGTTCGTCTGTGTTTGTAAACACAGAATTAACCCCAAACTGTGTCTGGCCATTGTTAGGATTAGCAATTCCACTGGACCATACCAAGTTCAGTTAAAAGAAATTTAATGAATAAATCATGAATAAGCATGAAATATAAAGTTATACTCAAGAGCGCAGAAATAAAAACATAACCAATAACGCATTCCTATCTGTACTTGGATTCTCCTAATTTAGGCTTACCCTAATCAAAGTCTAAAGCTACTTCAGTTCATGTCACAACCAGCGATGGAAAGATTGGCTGGATACAAGTCTTTGGGTTTCCAGTCCTTACTTCATAGCTTGTTTGGTGCAGCCCTTCTCTGGCTGATAAGAAGTAATGATCCCAAGATGGATGATTAAGATGAAGCTCCCCTCTTTGTCTTGTCTTCCCCCTTAAGTACTTTTCCAGGGTCCTTGGTTTGATTTTCCCTCTAGGTGACTCTGTGCTTTCAGTCACGTCCACAGGAAGAAATCCATTTGCAACTCAATGGCCTATTTCTAGTGTCTGAAGAAATGTTAGACCTTTTCTGATTACACAACTGATCAGGATCATGATTTAGGAGTTCTCCATTGCATGAAGCGAATTTCCAGTTCTCAGCTTTCACGTTAGATACATGTTTAACCTTTACCTTTACATATTTGTTAGACCAGTAGTCTACATGCAGCCCAGTAACTCTTCATCGCAAGGTTCCATATTCAAAACACAAATACTAGGGCTGTGTATTTGGGTTCTGAATAAACCCAAAATTTCCTGGGAAACATGGCATCTGAGGTCTCAAACAGCAGCACATATTTAGCTTTGAGTCAGGTTCCTCTCTGACTGAATGAGCGTTTTTAGATGGAAGCGCTTTCTCCCATATTTTAAAACGGTGGCTTGGGGAAACCCCCATGGGTGAGGGGGGGTTAGGCGCTTCTCCGCAAAGCAGAAGCCACCCAAAACAGCAGCACCGGGAGACTCCTGGGTTTTTTGAGATACAGACATGGTAAGACCCCAATAACCAAGGTCTTACAAGTCCACATCTCAAAACACCCAGGAGTCACCCAGCGCCGCCGTTTCTAATGGTGGCCAGGCAACTTCCAGTTCGCGAAGAAGTGTCTAGCCCCTCCCCCCCCCCACACACACACACTCACCAGTGGGGGTTTCCCCAAGCTGCAGTTTTGAAATATGAGAGAAAGCGCTCCCTTCTAAAAGCTCTCTAAGCTTCGTCACCTGCTTGGAGAGCCTGTAGTGAGCCCTCCACAACTGCAGGGGCTTCTGTTGTCTCAGAACTGCAGTCTCCAGCACAGCCAGCCCCAACCCAGTGGAGACCAGGTAAGTCAGGGGGAAATGGTTAATCCCCAAATCAATGATCCCCCACAACAAATGACACCCCTGAGTCAACCACATGTCCCATTCCCCCTCCCCAGCCAGCAACCTCCCCTGAACCTAGTCCCTTTCTCAAGTCAGTGACCCCTTACCTAAACCAGCAAGCCCCTCTAAGCCAGATCCATGTCTCGTTCCTACCTCCCCAAGCTACCCCCACCCCCACCAAGCCAGCCATATTCTCCATTCTCCCTCAAACCAGTTTCCCCCTTTGTGTAATTGGTAGCAGACTTAGCAGCAGTTTTAACCTAATTTTTCTTATTGGTCTATCAAACTGGCAGAGCCTCACAGCACTTCTGCACCAAAATATGCAGGGACCTATGTTCATTGTGTTTTCCACATTGGTGGCAATGGGGGAAATGCAGTGAACACAGGCAAAAATACAAATACAAATAAGCATGAGTACTAAAAATACAGATACAAATACTTGACCCTGTGCACAGCCCTAGTTCAGATCTCTAGTCTATGCTATAGATTCATCGCCTATGTTTGAGTGCATGCCCTTTTCTCCACTCTTCCCCTGAGCTCACTCTTTCAGTGCTTATGGGAAGGGAATTAATCTACTGGCCAGATCCAGTGAGGAGGAAATTAAAATACAACTATGGGTTGGATTTTGCCTGTAGGAATAAGGTTCCTCACCTCTAGCCTAAGTCTTCTGTCCATTGGATCAGTCCTATTGGTATTAGCTGGCAACATTGGAAGCCTGAGCATACAGTCCCCCAGCACCAAGGCTAGATTAACAATTACGCTGGTTATGGGTGCCTTTACATGTGCACCCCCCCATGGCTTGGCTCTCTGCCTCACAGTCACACCCGGGCATCCCGTCTGGGTAAAGGTGGCCCGCAAAAAGTGAAAGCGGAGCTGGGCGGAGCAAGCACCACCTGCTCCTCTCCAGGCTTGCTGGAGACATCCTGAAGCATTGCCAGCAGAGCAGGCCACCCAAACGTGGGGCACTGACAGGAGGCAGAGCAGCAGTCCCTCTACTCAGCAGATGGCTGCTCCAGTTCTGCCCCAGACAATGCTATAGAGCTGTGGGCAGCAGCCTAGAGTGGTGGATGATCTGCCTGCAGCTCTATGGTGTCGGGGGTGGGGGTGCTGCGTGGGCCATGACAGTCACCAGGTCCATTTAAAACAGACCCAGGCATGGTTGCAGGGGGGCACACGTGGGGGTGCACCCCCAGATTGCTCTGGTGTTGAGCAGCCCTCCATCCATCTAAAAAGTTAATAATACCCTATGATGGAGGCCCTCTGACGCTCATTTAGTGAATGCCTGTGTCTTTTGCATAGGTGCAAGTCCCAGTAGACTCCTGGTTCCGGCTGCCACCACTGAAGGAGTCAGGAGCTTGTACCAGTCTGGCTACTGTGCAGTAGGGATGGGCGAACGTAGTTCGGCAGTTCGGTGTTCGGCCCGAACTCGGCCTGTTCGGACTACCGAACGCGAACACGAACCCACCGAACGGAACAGAACACCGAATGGCAAAATGGCCGAACAGTTCGGTCAGTTCGGATCGCGTTCGGGTGACAAAAAAAGATTCACTGTAAGGTCGAACATGACAGGGAGGGGTAGGTACTAGTCACTGAGGAGCAGACTTCCAGGCACCAGGGGTGGAGAGGCTTGCAAGAAATGAAACTATCTGCCTCCCCACTTCCCAACACCTTCTGAGCTAGTCGCTGTTCCTGAACAGCGGGCGTTGAGTAGGATTATTAGATTGCTTTAAGTTTCATTTCAGTTTTGTACTGAAATGAAACTGAAACCTTAAACTGAAACCTTGTGTTGTTTGTGATTTCCCCCCCATCCCATATATTAAACAACACACTGTTTTGTGCAACAAGGCTAAATGCTTTACATCTGCTGTACTCGAGGGACGGATATGTGGCACACCGTATGCGGAACGAGTGTGTCCATTTGATAATCTGGAGGTGGAGTCAGTAGGTCATGTTCTTTTTTGTTGTCATTTATATGACAAACCAAGACTGGCCTTGCTGGGGCCCACGTTGGAGGCCCACCCGGGTAGATCTGAACATGTGCTGATGGCCTTGTTACTCAATAGCCCAGATCCCGAGGTGATTAAAAGTACTGCTCTCTTCTTAATACAGGCATTCCTTTATAGGAAATCATTCTTGCATTTTTTGGTGCCCCCTACAGACCAATTTGGTGGCCCAGTTGGGGAAATCTTAGAATTATAAAGTATCGGTTGAAGGTTACTCTAAATGGGCACAGTGCATTAGATCATGTCTTGATGTGTAGATGGTTTTATTTGTTGTTTCTACTCATTTTATTGTATTAATTTGTTGATTTTATTGAAGTGTGATTAGTTTAACTCTGAGAACTGTAATATATTGTTTTGTATAATCATGCTTGCTTGTTGTTTGGTGTACGTTACAATGGTCTATGACCATGTAATAAATGTATTCATGTTCAGAGAGAGAGAGCGAGCGCACGCAGGAGACAGTAGACAGTTGTAGGAGTTAACTTAGTGATAGAGATAGCATTAGTGATTTAGTTTTAGTGTTTGTAGGAGTAGGCCTGTGTACTTATTAGATAATCCATTTAGTTCATAGCATTTAGAATAGTTAATAGCAGTTAGATTTAGTGTAGATAGATATAATATTAGATTAAACATTTTTTAAAAACCATATAAAAAAAAACAAAAAAAACAACACCCATATAAAACCAAATAAAAAACCAAAAAACCATATAACAACAAAACATTTCCCGAACAGCCAAACTTGAACCGAATGGCCAAACCGAACGGCCAAACCCAAACCCGGCGAACTAACCGAACTGCCGAACCGAATGGACGAACCGAATGCAGACGAACCGAACAGCTGAACCAAACGCAACCGAACCGAACGGCAGAACCCGAACCGCGATCTGTTCGCCCATCCCTACTGTGCAGGCAAAGCTCATTTGGAGAGGCTGCAGCAGGTTGCTGTGTGGCAGCAGTACTGTACTTTCCAGTTCTGCCCCTCCCCAAGATCTGGCACTTGCTGTTTCTGTCATTCTTCTGGCAGTTTAGCATCCTCCCCTCACCCTTTCCTTTAATACAGGCCTGCCCAACACTAGTAACATGGTATCAAATAACCTCATCTAGAGCAGGTTTCACAGCACAGTGCTGAATGATCTTTATCATGGCAGTCAGATCTCAGCAATGCTAATGTTAGTGAAGCTGAACTGGTGATAGAAACCCTGGGGAAACTAGAAAATTTCCTCTGTTGTGCACAGGGCATTAGTGAGCCATGGATTTCCACCACCAGCTGCTTCCACTTCTCTCTAGTTACCACATAGACAACAGGTTGTTCTTTGCACTCACCAAAGAGGTTGCACGAACAAACCCCTTTAGGAGCTGTCAGGGGGTCAGCAACAGAGCCAAGGCAATAGTTGGGAACAAGGGCCAGGCTAGGAACCAAGAGACCAACACAACCCAGTGAAGAATCAGAAACATGAGCCAAATGAAAATCAGTAACAAAAGAACAGAGAGAATCTGAACAAGAGCCAGCTCAAGAAGAGAGACAGGAACAAGATCAAACGACTGTCAGGCCTGCGGAGAGGGGAAGAATGGGGTGCAGTTGTAGTGGGCCCCCACATTAAAATACGATGAGCAAAATAATCAGTGTAAGTAACATATGGGCAAGTGCCAATATGATCTCTAGGAATTCATTTCAAAACTTCTGACAGGGGGATGGGAGGTAGCCCCGCCGCTACTAGGATGTACCCACTTCACATTTCTCTCAACAGTCTTGGATGGGCATAATAGCAGTCAGCAGTTTTCTTGCTCAGTCTCATTAGCCACTTTGAAAATTAGTAAAAGCTCCACAGGCAGGATAGGGGCTGGGGACTTAAGTTTTATGCTCAGGATGGGAGAAAGAAAGGGAGGTTTCAAATCATGGATCTATGACATGGAGCATCCCCAAGCCTTGTGTGTGCGCCCTCATCTGTGCTCCCTTCCCTCCCCTGAGCTCACTCTTTCAGTAGGGTTGCCAGACAATGGGCGTTTTCAAACACCTCCCCACCCAGTACTCACTGTGCTGGTATGAAAGCCACACTGGTAACACAACGGTTTGACTACTGCGCGGGTACCAGGTAGGTAATGTGCTTGTCGGAGAACACCCATCCAGGATTGTCTTGGAGAGTCCAGGAATGATGCTGTTTGTCCAGTGTCCAGGACAACCTCTATAGAATGTCCCAAGAATCTCTCAAGATTCACCAGCTAAGCTCTTAAATGGGTGGAATGCACAGGAAAGTGTACTATTTCCAATCCACTGGGAAATGTACAAGCCTTTGCTAAAAGCAGCACGAAGTAGAAATACATGGATGCCTCCGGATCAAGCATGACAGAGCTGATGAAATCTCAGAAGTAGGCAGACAGAAACCTAAAAACAAGTATACACACCACCTACCAGTGCTACCATCTGGATCAAATTTATTTTTTTAAGTGCATCAGAAGCAGAAAGCCTGCTTCTTTCAGGTCAATCAGGCCAGGTCTGACCCATTATGGCACTTACGTTCTTATGTAACATAAGCACACCTTTTGGAGAATCTGATCAATTTTGAGGTTGACTATTATCTTAGTTATTTGAGCTCTAAATTAATTTTGAAAGGTGTCAGCTACATCTTTTTGATGAAGTGGTCGACAGCATTTGTTCAAATCACAAACAAATTGTGCTCTATGGAGTATAATTTGCCTATGAAGAGACATGACATTGGAAAATGGGGAGAGAGGAGAGTTTAACCATGTGGCATTTTAGTGGTTGAGCATTGTGTCCAAGAATTTCCCATAAACAATTTGGCAACCCTGTCTTTCAGTGCTTGAGGGTAAAGATTAGATCCATTGGCCAGACCAAGAAATAAAAAGGGCCAATTGAAAACCAGGCACGGGATGTATTTGGCCTACAGTCTGGAGGTTATTCTTCACCAGACTAAGCCTAGTAGTGATAGCAGCCATCATAGTTAGACCCCTTGCCTCTCCCTCTGCTCCCCTTCCTATGTCTCTCCCACAGCTCCTGTCTTTCAGATTGTAAGCCCTAGGGGCAGGGATCGTGTCTATTTTATTACTTTGTAAAGTGCCAGGTACACTGCTTGTGCTATATAAATGTTTGTTAATAATAATAATAAAAAAAACATTGCACAGAGGAGATTGAAAAGCCAGAACAATGCCATCTTAGTAAGAAAGTAAAATCACTCTCTCCCCCACCTCCATCCATAAAAGGGGGAAGAAAAATTAAGTCAACAAATGTCCCACCCAGTCCCAGGGTCCTTGGAAGGAAATATGAATGAGTCAGATCTCAGTTAGTGATTTCTGACTACCAAGACTGAGGGGCGGGCTTTGGTGTGTAGTATGGATTTCAGGTACCTATCAGCAGCCACGCTGTGGCAGCTCATTCTGGAGAGTAAACAGCTGTTCTGCTCATTACAGGCCAGAGAGGGGGAGCGAGCCAGCCAGCCAGCCAGCCAGCTCACTCCTCCAGGATGGGGACTAATGTGCATCATCGCCAGGAGCAGAGCTCGCGAGGTCCTCATGTAAGTGAGCTCTTGCATCAGTGGAGCCTTTTGTTTCTGAAACGGGGGTGGGGGGAGGAGAGAGATTTCAAGCTGAGAATCAGACATTTGTTGTAAACCGGTTGCTTCTAGGGACCGCTTGGGTAGCTCGCGTGGGTGTTGTGGATGCTGGGTGCATCCTGACTGTTGCACCGGGATCAAGGGCTGTCATTCCTGGAATGAAGGCTAAAAAAAAAAAAATGTAGCTCGTTTTCCTGTTTCCTGACAGAACAGCAACAAGGCACGAATTGAGTGGGCTTTGCTTCATTCATTCACAAGAGGCAGCTCTAGTCTTTGCAAACAAAAGAGAAATGGCTGGAGATGTTTCCTCCTAAGTAGTGAGAGCTTGAGAAGGAAAACCTTCTTTTGTTGCTGTGTTTAAATGTTCAATCTTATTTGTTTTGCTTATGGAGTTAGTTGGGATCCACCCCCACGCAAGATTGCTTTCTTTAGGACTCCAGAGTTAATTAATGTCTGGGCTGGGTAAACTATGCTGTCATTTCTGATCAACTGAATTTGTTACACGGAGGAGGGATTAAAAAATGTATTTATTTGGCTGGCTTTTATTTTAATATGTGGAAATCGAGAAGCTTTGGGAAATTACCTCTTCTTTTGTTGACAAGGTATTTCTGTGTAACAGTGACAACAAAAAGGATTGTGTGTGGGAATACATTTTCATAGTAAAGTTACATGCCATTGATAGAAATCAGACAGGAGAAAAAGCTGTTGCAAACGGCTCCCATGATTATACTATGAAAAGAAAGATAGTCGTAGTGTCAAAGCACAGGCCAGAACAAGACAGCACAACTTTTGTGCTTTGGTTTCCCAATCTGTCATACGGGGGGCAGCAATATCTACCTTGATGATACTGTAAAGCTATGAAGATCATTTATCTGTAAAACACATGGGATCCTTGGGAGAGAGGCACTGTCCAGAGATGCCCTTTTATAAGACTTAGAGATGTAGCTACCATGGAGTGAGGGGGCTTAGTTGATCCCAGGCCACAGACTTTGAGGGGGGTCTTTGCAAACAACCTGAATGCAACTAGGAAGTTTTCAGGGGTGTGTGTCTGCCCTCCATTGATTCCATCTGTGCAGAACCTGGGGGTGCTCCTGGATTCACAGCTGTGCAGGTGTCGGCGGTGGCCAGGGGCGCCTTTCGCCACTTACATCTGGAGAAAAATCTCCGCCCATATGTCTCAGGCTCTGAACGCGCCACCATCTTCCATGCATTTGTCACCTCGAGGCTAGACTATCGTAATGCGCTCTATGCGGGATGGTGACGGTTCGGAGACTGCAGCTGGTGCAAAATGGAGCCGCCTGCCTGTTGACTGGGATGGGCCACAGGGAGCACATTAGTGCACTGGCTGCCTAGGGACTTCCGGGCCCAATTCATGGTGTTGGTTTTAAACTTTAAAGCCCTACACGGCCTGGGCCCTGCTTATCTGAGAACCTCATTTTCTGGGCCCCTGGGTGATCCCTACAGTCATCCGTGGTATCGGCGGGTTCGTACGGACAGGCAGGTGTTCTCAGCAGCTGCACCGTCGCTACGGAATGCACTCCCAGCGGAGATTTGTCTCAGCCCGAATCTCCTCACTTGCCGGCAGCAACGTAAAACCGGGTTATTCTGTCAGGCATTTGGTGGGGGAGGGAGGGGTGGGTTAGTTGGAAGGAGTGGGTATTGTTTAGGCAGACCTTGGTTGTTGTCTTAATATGTATACTTATATTCTATTTATATTTATTATGTTGTTTTATCGTTTTCTTTTGTTAGCCGCCCTGAGTCACCTGTGGTGAGAGGGGCGGGGTACAAATGAATGAAAATAAATAAAATACGCAGAGTGATCCATTCCCTGTCATTCACTCTCAGCTTCCAGCAGCAGTCAAAGATTTTATCCCATGACCAACTTGCCTAATAGCCATTTGCCATGAACTTACTAATCGTGTTTTGAACCCAGTTAATTCTATTGACCTTTGCCACATCTCAGGGCAATGAGTTCCATAGATTAATTG
>QEPC01002001.1:3301873-3327884 GCA_003113815.1 Sphenodon punctatus | reverse complement strand
GGGGGGGGGGGTTAGGTGTTTTTTAGATGTTTTTAAATTGTGTTGATGTTTTAAATTGTTTTTATTGGTGTTGTTAGTCACCCCAAGATGCCATGGGCATGAGGGGGCGGCAAATAAATGTAATTAAATAAATAAATAAATAAAACTTGTTCCACACCACTCATGATTTTATAAACGTCTATCATATCCCCTCTGTTGTCTCTTCTCCAAGCTGAAGAGCCCCAACCTATCCAGCCTCTCTTCATAGCGGAACTGTCCCATACCCCTTATCATTTTTGTTGCCTTCTCTGTACCTTTTCTGTTTCTACTATATCTTTTTTGAGATGGGGATACCAGAAATGCACACAATACTCAAGATGTGGTCACCCAACAGGTTTATATTTTTATATACATTATGGCATTATGATATTTTCAGTTTTATTCTCTATCCCCTTATGAATAACTCCTAACATTGTTTGCTTTTTTGATGGCCACCACGCACTTGGCTGAGGATTTCAATGTATTGTCCACAACAACTCCAAGGTCCTGTTCCTGAGTGGTAACTCCGAATTTAGAACCCAGCATTGTATACATAAAGTTTGACTTGTTTTCTGTACATGCATCACTTTGTACTTGTCCACATTAAATTTCATCTGACAGTTAGATGCCCAGTCACCCAGTCTCGCAAGATCCTCCTGCAATTCTTCACAGTCTGTTCATGTTTTAACTACCTTGAATAACTTTGTGTCATCTGCAGACGTGATCACCTCACTCCTTATGCCCCTTTCCAGATCATTAATGAATATAAACAACACCAATTCCAGTACAGATCCCTGGGGCACTCCACTATTTACTTCTCCATTGTGAAAACTGACAATTTAGTCCTACTCTTTGCTTCCTATCTTTTAACCAGTTACCAATCCACAATCGGACACTGTCTCCAATCCCATGACTTTTTGATTTCCTCATCTCTCATGAGGGACCTTGTCAAACACTTTCCGAAAATCCAGGTACCTATATCGACTGGCTCACCCTTATCCACATGCTTATTCACACCCTCAAAAAATTCCAATAGATTAATGAGGCACAATGACTCCCCTTTGCTAAATCCACGTTGACTCTTCCAAATTAAGCCATGTTTATCAATATGCCCCATAATTCTGTTCATAATCATCGTCTCCACCATTTTTCTCAGCACAGACATCAGGCTCAGCGGTCTGTAGTTTCCAGGATCACCCCAAGAGCCCTTTTTAAATATCGGTGTTACATTCGCTACCCTCCAGTCCTCAGGTATAGTGACAGATTTTAGCAATAGGTTACAGATTACCAGTAATAGGTCTGCAATTTCATATTTGAGTTCCTTCAGAACTCTGGGGTGTATACCATCTGGTCCCAGTAATTTGTTACTATTTAGTCAATTTGTTCTAGAACCTCTTCCAGATTCACATTGATTTATGAGAGTTCTTCTGATTCATCACCTACAAAGAATAGTTCTGGCGTGGGCATCTCCTCAACATCCTCTGCAGTGAAGACTAAAGCAAAGAATTCATCAGCTTCTCTGCAATGGCCTTATTCTTTTATTCCCCTGGTCATCTAATGCTCCAACTGACTTTCTAGCAGGCCTCTTGCTTCTGATGTACTTAAAAAGGTTTTATTATTAGTTTTTGCCTCTTTGGCAAGTCTCTCTTCAAATTCTTTCTTGGCCTGCCTTATTAACGTTTTACATCTAATTTGTCAGTGCTTATGCTCTTTCCTATTTTCCCCATTAGAACTAAACTTTCCATTTTTTAAATGATGCCTTTTTAGCTCTAATAGCCTTGGCAGGCATTTGTTTCCCTTGCTACCTTTTTTAACCTGTGGAATACATTCAATCAGCTTCCAAGATGATATTTTAGTCTCCATACCTCTTGCAGACATTTAATCCTTGCCACTGCTCCTTCTAACTAGTTTCCTCATTTTAGCATTGTCTCCCTTTTTCAAGTTAAATGTTATTGCAGTAGTTTTATTTACCATTCTCCCTCTAGTAATTATGTCAAATTTGATTATATTATGGTCACTATTGCCAAGCAACTCCACCATCATTACCCCTTGCATCAGGTCCTGTGCTCCATTTAGGACTAGATCTAAAGTAACTCCTCTCGTTGTTTCCAAGACCAGCTGCTCCAAGTAGCAGTCATTTATGGTATCTAGAAACTTTACCTGTATATCAATGCCTGGAGGAGACATTCACCCAATCAATACTAGGATAATTGAAATCACCCATTATTATTGTGTTACCGACTTTAGTAGTCTGTTTAATCTCCAGTAGCATTTCATAGTCAGTCTCACCATCTTGGTCGGGGGGCGATAGTATAGCTCCACTGCTGTATACTTCCCCATTAGGCATGGAATTTCTATCCATAGAGATTCCAGAGTATAGTTCCCTACCTGTGAAATTTTAATNAGTTCCTTCAGAACTCTGGGGTGTATACCATCTGGTCCCAGTAATTTGTTACTATTTAGTCAATTTGTTCTAGAACCTCTTCCAGATTCACATTGATTTGTGACAGTTCTTCTGATTCATCACCTACAAGGAATAGTTCTGGCGTGGGCATCTCCTCAACATCCTCTGCAGTGAAGACTAAAGCAAAGAATTTATCAGCTTTTCTGCAATGGCCTTATTCTTTTATCCCCTGGTCATCTAATGGCCCAACTAACTTTCTAGCAGACCTCTTGCTTCTGATGAACTTTAAAAGGTTTTATTATTAGTTTTTGCCTCTTTAGCAAGTCTCTCTTCAAATTCTTTCTTGGCCTGCCTTATTAACGTTTTACATCTAATTTGTCAGTGCTTATGCTCTTTCCTATTTTCCCCATTAGAACTAAACTTTCCATTTTTTAAATGATGCCTTTTTGGCTCTAATAGCCTTGGCAGGCATTTGTTCCCCTTGCTACCTTTTTTAACCTGTGGAATACATTCATCAGCTTCCAAGATGATATTTTAGTCTCCATGCCTCTTGCAGACATTTAATCCTTGCCACTGCTCCTTCTAACTAGTTTCCTCATTTTAGCATAGTCTCCCTTTTTCAAGTTAAATGTTATTGCAGTAGTTTTATTTACCATTCTCTCTCCAGTAATTATGTCAAATTTGATTATATTATGATCACTATTGCCAAGCAACTCCACCATCGTTACCCCTTGCATCAGGTCCTGTGCTCCATTTAGGACTAGATCTAGAGTAACTCCTTCTCTCGTTGTTTCCAAGACCAGCTGCTCCAAGTAGCAGTCCTTTATGGTATCTAGAAACTTTACCTGTATATCAATGCATGGAGGAGACATTCACACAATCAATACTAGGATAATTGAAATCACCCATTATTATTGTGTTACCGACTTTAGTAGTCTGTTTAATCTCCAGTAGCATTTCATAGTCAGTCTCACCATCTTGGTCGGGGGGCGATAGTATAGCTCCACTGCTGTATACTTCCCCATTAGGCATGGAATTTCTATCCATAGAGATTCCAGAGTATAGTTCCCTACCTGTGAAATTTTAATCCTACTCGACTCAGTGCTGTCTTGAACATATAGAGCCACCCCACCACCAGCTCAATCTATTCTGTCATTTTGATATATTTTGTACCCTGGTATTACAGTGTCCCATTTGTTATCTTCATTTCACCAGGTCTCTGGGTGTTTTTAGACAAGCACCTCCTCACATCCATTACACACCCACCCATCATGCATGTTGCAGGGCTGCATTGGCATCCTATGCAGCCCTGCAACATGCATGATGGTTTGGTGATGGGTGGGTAATGGGTGTGGAGGCGCTTGTTTAAAAACACCCTCTGAGATGCCTAGATCTTCATTTAGGGCCATACACTGTGAATTCTTCCATCTTACTTTTTAGACTTCTAGCATTTGCATATAGACACTTAAATGTATTCTAATTATTCTTAGTCTGCTCATTCTAAGTAACTGTTTCAGGTATTTTGGAATCATTTATATTTGTCTGTTCTGCACTGATTTCCACCTGAGCTCCCTCAGCTTCTTTCTTATCCTCTGTATTAGGATACTCTAATTTCCCTGAATTAACAGCATTCTTTGGAGATGACTCAGTCTGAACCATGTGCTCCTCAGTGCCTGTCGGCTTTACCCTGGATTCTAGTTTAAAAACAGCTCTAACTCCTTTTTAATTTTTAGCACCAGCAGCCGGGTTCCGTTCTGAATAGGGTGGAGCCCATCCCATCGGTATAGGCTCCCCCTTCCCCCAAAGGTTCCCCAGTTCCTAATGAATGTAAAGCCCTCCTCCCTGCACCGTTGTCTCATCCACGCATTGAGACTTTGAAGTTCAGCTTGCCACTGGGGTCTTGCGTGTGGAACTGGGAGCATTTCTGAGAATGCTACCCTGGAGGTTCTGGACTTCAATCTCTTACCTAGAAGCATAAATATGACCTCCAGAACCTCCCTCCTACATCTTGCTATATCATTGGTACCCACATGTGCCATGACAGCCAGCTACTCCCCAGCACTCTCTAAAATTATAACTAGGTGATGTATGAGGTCTGCAACCTTCGCACCCCTTCAACCTCAGAACCCCTTGCTTTGCAAGCAGTCACTGAGCAATGCAGGAGCTTGCAACGCAGGGTGCAGCAAACAGGGCCAGGAAACAGGCAGGGCCGGCCCTACTGTGGGGCGGCCGCCCCGGGACCTGCTCCTGGGGGCCCCCCGCACTCAGGGTCCCCAGCTCCCGGCCTTACAGTGGCCAGGAGCTGGGGACCCCAAGTGCGGGGACCCCAGACAACTTCGACTGACAGGCAGCCGAGGGGGCCAGCAGGAGTGAGGGAGAGGCAGAGCCCTCCCCCCCCCTCGCTGCCTGTCACAGTCTCGGCCAGGGGAAATGAGGGAGGCAGAAGCCTCTCCCTCATTTCCCCTGGCCGAGAGACTGACAGACGGGGGGGCACCCACGGAGTGAGGGAGAAGCAGGCAGAGGCCCCGCCTCTCCCTCATGTCAATAGATTGAGCTGGTGGTGGGGTGGCTCTATATGTTCAAGACAGCACTGAGTCAAGTAGAATTAAAATTTCACAGGTAGGGAACTATACTCTGGAATCTCTATGGATAGAAATTCCATGCCTAATGGGGAAGTATACAGCAGTGGAGCTATACTATCGCCCCCCGACCAAGATGGTGAGACTGACTATGAAATGCTACTGGAGATTAAACAGACTACTAAAGTCGGTAACACAATAATAANGTGGCAGTGGCAGCAGAGGCGATGGTGGTGGCAGTGGCGACAGCGGATCAGATAAATGATCCAAATGGCCGCTCAGGCTTGGGGATGGGCGATGGGGAGTGCCCCCTCCACCCATCTCCGAGCCCAGGCAGCGTGCCGCCCGTGGGCCAGGGAGCACCCCCTGAGCTGGGGAGCTGCCCCAAGGCCCACCGGCGGCAAACCCTGGGCCCCACTTATGCTAAGGCTGGCCCTGGAAACGGGAGTTTGCCTGAGAGTTTTGCTGGGAGCATTGTTAGGATGAGGTTGTACAGGAATGGTTGGGAGGGAAATGGGATTAGTCATAGCCTTTCTGAGAGGAAGGGAATATGGGCCAGGTGGAGAAATCAGGCAGTGGAGCAAGAAGGGCTCCGAGTGTCAGGTGAGTGGAAGTAATATGAGAGGTTTGCATAGTTGTATGTATTTTATATTGCTGCCCTGAGGCTTCAGAATAGGGCAGGACAGAAATCTGAATAAATAAATATACTACCTCATAGGCATGGAAAAAGAGCAGTATCTGTAACAAGTAAGATGTTTGTGTAAAACAGGTGTCATGGAAAGACAGAAGGCTTATCATGCAGTTATTACATCTGTGACAGGGGAACATAAGTACAATCTTGCTTCCCAATCCTGCAATGGAATCCATACAGGAAGATCCCTGAATTTGTATGGGGTTTTAAAGAGCCCACCACATAGATTTCATGGCAGAAATTGAGCCAAATTGTGCCACATAATGTTGTGGTAATGTGGTGTGCTGTACAGAGGAGGTTGTAGAGAGGTCTTTGCACTATAGAGAATGCTAGCTGGGTGAGTGTCCTGCTTACATAACAATCAGCATGTCCTGTGTGGGTTGGGCTCGTTGTACCCAGGCCCTTTACAAGGCTATGTAGATCTTGGCCCAAATCTCTGATGAAGACTTTTTAAAATACATCGCATGTATGCAATGATTGTGAGGGGAGAATTAATTTTCACAGAAAATTGTCTTTCTGATCCAAGGAAGATTTTTCATACCTCACAAGCTCCCAATTTAGCGCTTGCACTGTGGGGAAAAGCACTGTTCTTTCCCAG
This sequence comes from Sphenodon punctatus, assembly GCA_003113815.1. Classification (NCBI taxonomy): domain Eukaryota; kingdom Metazoa; phylum Chordata; class Lepidosauria; order Sphenodontia; family Sphenodontidae; genus Sphenodon; species Sphenodon punctatus. Next base: position 3,321,594 of record QEPC01002001.1, on the reverse strand, counting down.
TGTGGCAGCAGGTGCAGGTGGCTCAGAGGTGGGTCTGCATTTTAATAGTTTGCCTAAGGAAGCAAAATGAGGGGAAACAGCTTTGCTTGGACCCTCAGATTTAAAGATGACAAAACTATGTCAGGCAGTCTGGGTGTCCAGTGTGGGAGTTGGGGGCGAGGGGGTCTGAGCAGGGTCAGCCTTAGAAGGGGCCACCCAGGGTGAAGATAAAATGTGACCCCCCTGGTGGCCCCAACCCCTCAGTGGCACCCTGCTTGGGGCCCTAGAGGTGGTCCTATTGGGGGCCCTGCTGGGAGGGAGCAGGAACCCTGCATCCTGCCTTGATGAAAACAGAGCCCACTGAGAGGCCCCAGAAGTAAAGAAAATAGAAGGAACTGGGGAGGTTGTCCTCGATTGCTCTGTGGTAAGGCCAGCCGTGAGAGCAGGTGTCACTATGTGCCCCTCCCTAGCCATAGCCAGACACACGGACCTTAGCAAGGAAAGGGAGAAAGGGGAGGGCACTGCATGCTACATGTGGCAGGGGCTCCTTCCCTACTACTTGCCAATGAAAGTGTGTGTGGGGTGGGGTACATCTGGGGCTGTGGTAGTCTATGTTGAATGGGGCTGAAAGTGAGCGGGGGAGGGCAGGTACATCTGGCACTCTGGTAGTTTCTGTCGTATGGGGCTGAAAGTGAGGGGGGGCTGTACATCTGGGGCTGTGGTAGTCCCTATCGCATGGGGCTGAAAGTGAAGGGGGGGGGCTGTACATCTGGGGCTATGTGGGAGGGATACACCACCTTATAGGGTTTTGGGGGGGGGAGACAGAGGACATCTCATGGGGAAATATTAAGGGGGTTCAAGAGAGCGCCTTTGGGGGCACATAGGGAAAGCCCCATCTCCTGGGGCCATGTGGAGCGGGGAGCAGAGGGAACATCTCATGGGGGGGGTAGTGTGTGGGACACACACACCCCCCCCCCCAATCCCACGGGGCTGTGAGTGAGCGGGGGCTAGGTGGAGGACAGTCCCTGCGTCCCCGGGCTGGCTGTGAGGCAGGTGGGGCGGAGCCTGGCTATCGTGGCGGACGGGTGGATGATTCGGCGCTCGCTGCCTGCCCGCCTTTCCCCGAACCGGAGCCGGTGTGTGAAGCTGGCCAGCGCCGAGACTCTTGCCGCCTTCGGAAGGCCGGAGCCGAGGCGGGGAAGAGGTGAGGCGGGGGCGGGACCTTGGCCGCTATTTTGACTCCCTTAAAGCTGGGAAGGAGCGTAGTCACCGCCTGCGCGCTGCCTCCGCCCGGATGTGTGGGGATAATCCTGGCTCTGCCCTTCCCTCCCCCGGGGTGCGCATCCCACCCCGCCGCTGCTTCCGGGTGGGCCTCGGGCGCAAACCATGGAGGAGGCCCTGCTGGGTGCATTAACCCCCCCCCCAAGCTGAGCTTGGGAGAGTGGCGTCATATAACTGCCCCCCCCCGTCTCTACCGTCATAGCTTAAAATTGGCGTCCCGTCCCCTTTTCCTCATCTCACCGTAAATGCAGGCAGGGTACGGTGGCCAGATATGCAGATTTTATAGGACACGTATGAGAAATACAGGCTGCAGGGCTGTCAATGCCTGCCCCAGTGTATTTATGTAAGGTATTATTATCGTTGCTTGCTGGTTTGTGCTTATTTGCATTATTCTGCAAGTTTTGTAACGTGCGTTCTATTTCTAGTCACAGCATGCACCTGCAACAAATGACATAAAACCACACAGAAGATTGATATATTGAACTGTACTGTTTTAAAGAAATATATATATATAAATCTAAACCACATGCAACAAATAACCCCAAGAGCAAAATGGAAAAAATGCAACAAATTTTAAACTAAAACAGGCTTAGCAGAAAAACCCAACAAGTCCAAATACACATCCTGAATCCTAGTGCTCCACGTCTCCCTGCCCAAAACATAGCACTTCCAGACACCCCCTCCTCTTAATTCCCAGCTGACAGGACCCCCAACACCCAATTATCAGTTTCCAGGTCCACTCCCCAGATTTCCACGCCTCCACCCCACCTAAATCTCAGGCCTGGAGTACCAGCCAGTTTCCCATTCCAAACACCTCTCCTCCAAATCACTCCTCCATTTATGACTTGGGCACTGCCATTTTATCTGCAGAATCAAAGTTTGGAATCATGGAAGCTCTGTCTTGTCCTTTTCATTTGGATCAGTTTCAGTCGGTATCACCCACCAATGCAGGGGAAGTTCTTGGGGCAATGAGGTCAACAAGTGTCAATTAGGGTGTTTTTAGTCAAGCGCCTTCCCACCCATTTCCCACCTAGCATGCGTGCGCATGAGTGGGTGTGTCTCATTTGCACAGCCACAGCCGGTGGGGTGGGTGGGCAGACATGTGCGATTCTGCGTACCACTCATCCCCACCCATTGCCCCCGCACGGGGCAACTGGCAAAAATGCCGGTTGCTCCATTCAGGGGGTGGGGGGGATGGGTGTGCACCCACAGTGGTGTGCCCCCGCACCGCCTCCCCCAACCACGGCCCGTTTAAAAAGGGCCATTGATGTTGCAGAGCTGCATTGGTCCCCTATACAGCATTGCAACATGCATGATGGGTGGGGAGGAGCTTGTCTAAAAATACCCTTAGATCCTTGCCCATCCTGGACACTGACTCCCCAGCCAGCTGACTCTAACTTTCCTTTTTTAGGGAAGGTTATTGAATGGGTGGTTGCCCATCATCTCCAGGCTCATCTCAGTGTCATCAGATTCCTGGACCAGTTTCAGTCAGGCTTTTGTCCTGTGTATGGCGCAGAGACTGTGCTTGTGGCCTTGGTCGATGACCTGCAACGGGATTGACCCAACTGCAGGACCTGCAGTGGCAGGGGTGTGTGGGACCACACTTGAGCGGTTCCGCTCCATCCTGCCGCGGAGGTCCCAGGGAGTGGTGATGGATGATTGATTGTCGACCTCTCAGGACCTTCCTTGTGGGGTCCTGTAGGGTTCTATTCTGTCTCCCCTCTTGTTCAATGTGTATATGAGGCTTCTTGGCGAAGTCATTTGGAGGTTTGATTCCCTGTGCTTTTTTTAATCACAGGCCATTCCCAATTTGGGGGCAAATTACAATGTAGTGTGATGCCATCTTCTTTCTCCCATAGTCTCAGGGCAATGGGTGAAGCCACACGAGCTGGGAGGGCCCAATCCCTCGCATGTCCCTGGGTGGGCAATTGCAGCAGCCACGGTTCAGGGGCATCATGAGCAGGGCAGATGGTCACCCCCTGCCTGGGTGGGCCACTGTTGGCCGTTACACTATGCTCTGGGGTGGGCTGAAGTGTCAGCTACACACATAGGCACCACCCACCCTCCCCTAGCCTGCCCACGAGCCTGCCCTGGCTGTGATGTGGCCATGTGGGGAATGGTGCCAGCGCACGCCACTCAAAGCCCCATGGCAGAATTTGCCATGGGGCGGATTAGACAGGGACTGGGCCCAAGTGCGGTGGCACACTATCTTGAGTTGGGCAGCCTTACCCCAATTTTGGGTAAAGCAGCTACACCCTGTGTCCTTGACCTTTTCCAAGGATGCAGGGTGTGGTAGCCAGCTGCCCACCCCAGGGCAGGGTGAACATCTGGCAGTTGCGAGCCACTGCATCGTCTGGCAGTGGTGCCCAAATTGGGGTAAGACACCCCAACACAAAGTGACTGTTTTTAAATGGACTGCGGTGGGTGGGGGAATGGGTGTGCGGTTTCAGTGGGTGGAGGTGTGTGTGCGCCCGTTCCCATGGGCGCACACCCATCTCCACCCACCTCCACCCATGGAGCATCGGGCATTGGAGCCCATTGCTCCATGCGTGGGTGATTGGTGGAGATGTGTGTAGTGCAGGAGCGCGGACGCTCCCCCACCCATACCCCACGGCATTCACACGGGTGCCTCCACGCAGCAACACTGCGTGGAGATGGGTGGGGGCGTCTCATGTGAAAAGGGCCAATGTCTCATGTGGCTCTACCCAATTTCTCCTTATTGCTTTTTAATGTGAAATCTTGCACGGCTCTGATAGTATGAGGATGGTCTCTCTCATACTCACTAGCCTCTAAATTTTGTTTGGTGGTCACCTGCTTCCTTAGAATCAAAAGGTTCAGTAACTGATCTCAATACTGTTATTCCTTCAAGTGTCAGCTGTTGAGAAAGAAAGCAAAAAGTTAAATGAAGAGATTAAGACCCTTCTCACACAGGCCACAGTGGGTGGGGGGATGGGTGGGCGGTGCGTTCTCACAGACCCCCCACCCCTCCCCTACACTTCCACCCATCTCCACGCATAGAGCATCGGGCATTGGCACCCATTGCTTCTTGTGTGGGTGATGGGTGGAGCTCGGGAGCGCACACGCCCCCCACTCCCAGTCTGCTATGTTTCCCCAGGCACCCACCCATCCCCCTGCACTCACCACAGTGTTCCCACAGGTGCCCCCCCTGCACACTTGTATGGGGGGCGGGGCACCCATGTGAAAAGGGCCAGAATCTCATGCAAGAAGAAAGTTAGATGGGACCCTTAAGGCAGTCAGTTGTAATGTAATAGGGATGATTTTATCTTACCGCAGTTTGGCAAGCGGTATAGCAAAGAACAGAAGTTAACCGTTTTTATATATTTAGTGTTATGCTGCTGTTTTAGCTGCAGAGTTAGAAAATGATCTGGACAGCGACTCAGGAGTTAAACATGGCTTACTGTTAGTATGAGAGAAAGCGGGGGCGGAGTAAACTCAAGGCAGATAGCAAGGTGACCTTGTTTTTTTAGTATTTAATCCTTTTCTGCCTTTGCTGCAGTTGGTGTAGAAGAAGAGAAAAGTAAGGTTTCTCTTTATTTAAAAAAATCCTTTTTGAAAGTTTTGTGATAAAGATAAACATGGGTAGCTATGTTCTAATAGTAAAGTAGACAAAACAGCCCGTACATTGAGGGAAAGTGGAGTTCAGCTAGCCATCAACAATTAGCAGTATCTAATCAGTGCCCTTAGCCAGCTAGCTTAAACAGCCGACATAGTGTCTTGGAGTGCAGGTAGTGAGAAACACCACAGGTTGCATGCAGAACTTTTCAGAAGAGCTTGGTGTAAATTCTGTTTTGAGACACATTTATGTTGTGGCCATTCTAATGTGACTGACCTATTTTGCTGAAATGTAAAAGGATTGGATGATGGTTTTTTTATTCCTAGATTTGGTAGAATAGGAATATAGAGGGGTATCCACCCTTTTAGTAGAAAAAGAACCAACTCTGTTGCCAGTGTATGATATAATGTCTAAAGCGGACAGCCTACGTTGGGAAAAGTTACTCACTTTGTAGTTTTAGAATTTGCCTTATATTTCAGTTTTCAGCTTCAGTCATTCTTTTGAATGACTGAACTTTCTAATCCTAATCACACCCATCTCCCCTCCCCACACCACTGCCCCCAGAGTCCTTTTTTCCCCCCGTGTGCATTTGAAACTGGATAGGATGAAAACTAGTTTGTAAAAAGGGTGTAAAATTATACTTTGAGAGTGGCACTACACTGCTAAATAAACAGACATAACGCTAACTCCACTTTAACAATTCTTATGCATGTTACAGGGCTGCAGAGGGCACCAATACAGCCCTGCAACATGCATAAGAAATGTTAAAGCAGCGTTAAAGTGGAGTTAGCATTATGTCTGTTTTCACCCTGAGTGTAGGTGCAATCCTGAAGCCACTTAATTACAAGCTCCTTGCCTTGATACAATCTCAGAGAAGGGAATGGGATTCATGCCAGCACCAAGGGCTAGTGGTGATGCCAAATGGCTTCCAGATCACACTGCTCATCTCTCACGCTTTTACTTCTCAAACAAGCAGTGAGCTGGAATAGTCTATGTGCCTTTCTCATGATGATGATGACAACGACCCCTTACTAGCCAGTTTAGGCAAGATTAGCGTGAATAAAATGAGCAGATCTTGCAGGTCTAATGGGGGTGGGGAGAGAGAGATTGAGGAAAATGTGGCAAGGGAGCTGGTGCTTGTGCTGAAAGAGATCTTGCTGTGAGATCAAAATTGTGCCTGGTATGGACTCATGATTAGGGTGACCAGATATGCACATTTTAGAAGACACTTATGAGAAATACAGGTTGTAGGGCATTATGGAATAATTATGGAAAAGTTGCCGTTGAACTGGAGAAAAGCCATTCTAAAAAACTGTGGTTATTGGAGGACAAGGGCACTGAAAAACCTACCTGCGGTGAAGTTGCCTGGCAGAGGGAGGGGCTTTCCTGGACATTGGCTGGACTGCCTGTCAGTCAAATGGAAGGGTGGGACTAGAGAAAAATCAAGTTGACATTTTAAAAAAGCATATTTGACCCCCAAATTACAGTTTTATTGAATTCCAGAGCCAAGTTCCTTTTTCTTGATAGACAGTGTTCTGTCCTTGAAATGTGGTTTGACTATGCTAAAACAACAACAACCTTTCCCCTAGGTTAGTGATTCCCAAACTTGAGAATTCATGTGACTTCATTTTGAGACTCAAATACAGGTGACAGCAAGTATCCCCATTTTACAGTTGAGTAAGCTGAGGCCCATGATTTCAAACATTTACTAATTTTGGATTCTTGAGCATTTGAATGTCCAATTTGAGACACAATTGGTCTGATTTTCAGAGGTATGGAGCATCCTCAGTGTCGCAGTCAGTGGGAGCTACATAAACCCCACAACTCTGGAGAACCTCAGAGCTTCACTTTCTCCAACTGGGTATCCAAAATTAGTGAGTGTTCAGCGTTGTACAAAATTTAAGCAGTTTTTCACTCCAGGTTATGTAATAAATCAGCATCCAGGAACAGAACCTCTCAGTCTGTAAGCAATCTATTGGTCTGCTAGCTCTGTCCCAGAATACCATGCTGGAATTGCAGGAGGTTCTTATATCTGCCTTTCACTATGTGCTAAATGTGCAATTTAATGGTCATACATCTAAATTTCAGTGCTTCTTCTTTATCTTTCAGGAACTGTATTTCAGAAACCTTTCCAAACAAAAACGAAAGCAAGTCATGGAGAAGAATGGGAACAACAGAAAACTTCGGGTTTGCGTTGCTACTTGCAACCGGGCTGATTACTCAAAATTAGCCCCTATCATGTTTGGCATTAAGTCAGATCCCCAGTTCTTTGAGCTGGATGTAGTGGTTCTTGGCTCCCACTTGATTGATGACTATGGGTAAGATGGTGATTCATGTCTCTGCCGTTCTCTTTCCATTAATACTGGCAAATTTGCCTAGGTCGTGGTTCAAGAATTTTGCATGACACATGCCTTGGAGAAGCATCTAAGTAATAAATGTGCTTTCTTATAAAGAGAAACATTCATAGCCATTATTAGTGCAAGCGACAGGCCCCACCTTATGGCATGCTGGACAAGGCAGCTGCTATGGGGGCCCTCAGCCACCCACTCACCTTGCCTGTCCTGTGGCATCAGCCAGTCCACTGGGGTGGAGGCAGGGCAGGGCCAGCACTGCACAAAAGGAAGTTATTGGCTGTCTCTTCCCCTTCTCCCCTATGCCCAACTCAGCAAGCTGCTGGCCTTTGGGATGGCAGCCATCTCTACTGGGTAGAAGTTGTCCAGAACTGTACATATGCAGGACAGGACAGGCCAGCCCCTTACTGCTATAGATGGTTAGATGTGTAGAGCCAGCCCTGGCAAACTGTATACCATTCAGTACTTTTAAAAATGATACACGTTTATCCTAGGGGATTGCACCAACATAACAAGATCTTTTAACTGTCGCTGTTAAATTGCTGCAAAAACAACAAATTGCTACTTGATCTCCATCTTAAACATTGTTATCTGGACTGGGGCACCTGAGCTTGAAAAAAATGTTGTGCATAAATAAGGGAAATTACACACTTCAAACACCTCCTCAGAATAGAAGAGGATGGGGAATCTATCGACTAGTATAGAGAAGTTAGCAGTTTTGTGTGAAAACTGACAGTGAGGTTGCTTGTTTTTCATGTCGTAAAGGCTGCTTGCACACGGTACGGGGAGAGTGGGACTGCCATGAGCCGAAATCATGGCGGGGGGATCATGTGAGGTCCCACTCATGTGCACGGGGTTTTTGACATGATTAGCTCATTACTGCCATGATTTCAGTGACAGGAGACAGGGCTAATTCTCAGCCCTGTCTTCCATCGCTGAAATCAGAGCAGACATGGGCTAATCCCATCAAAAACCCCACGCATACAAGCGGGACTTCACGTGATTTCGGCTCACGGCAGTTCCCATCTCATGTGTAAGGGCCAAAATGTGTTGATATGAAAGTGAGTGGTGCCATGCTCTTAAGCATTTCTTTTTTCCCCCCCCCTCCTTCCCTTTTCAGTAACACCTACCGTATGATTGAACAAGATGACTTTGACATTCACACACGGTTGCACACCATTGTAAGAGGCGAGGATGAGGCAGCCATGGTGGAGTCAGTAGGTCTTGCCTTAGTAAAGCTGCCAGATGTCCTTAACCGTTTGAAGCCTGACATAATGATAGTTCATGGAGACAGGTTTGATGCTCTGGCACTAGCCACATCTGCAGCCTTAATGAACATTCGAATTGTTCATATTGAAGGTGGGGAAGTCAGTGGGACCATCGATGATTCCATCAGGCATGCCATAACCAAGCTGGCTCATTATCACGTGTGTTGCACAAGAAGCGCAGAGCAGCATTTGATATCTATGTGTGAAGACCATGATCACATCCTCTTGGCAGGCTGTCCTTCATATGACAAGCTTCTCTCGGCCAAAAATAAGGACTACATGAGCATCATCCGTATATGGTTAGGTGCGTTACAATTTTTGTGTATGTATAGGTATATGGTTCACTCAGATTTTATAGCAGACATACATAAGTCCCCGAGAGAGCATTAGCGAGGATGTTATGAAAAATGCAGTCTTGCAGTGCCACACTGTTTTGGTGTTCCCATCACAGAACTAAAGATAGACCTGTAACTTTAAAAATGGATCTACGGTGCTATTGAATCGTTCACTTCACAGATAACCTCCCATACCCAGCTCGTTCTTTGTTCCAAGCATGGATTACAAACCTGCATAAGAGATGCCTTTCTAATATGGAGAAAAAGCATATCCCCTGAGATGTCCAGATATGGGAGGCTAACTGTATAACTTTTCCCTTGTTCCTATACATACAAAATGGTCATGTGTTCTGTTTCTCACACTTACAGAAATTTGCATTTAGTGCCTGAAAAACAGCAACTGACTCACATTAAACCAAAGCACAACAAAAAGAATAAAAAAGAAGCTATTTTGACATAATAGTGTCTTAACTGGAGAGGATTAATAAGTCACTAGTTCTGTAGCTTGTGGGGCCCAGAAGTACAGACCCAGCTTTGTAAATCATTTAAAATGGTAGCACCTAATAACACCAAATATGTTACATTATATAATATCTAGATTCCCAGATGCTATAATTGGTCTGTGTTGTTCTGCTCAAGGAACTCCTACACTACTAACATGACTACAATTTCACTTCTAGTATTTGTAGTCAAGGGAGAATAGTTACACAAAATATTTAAATAATTCACTGGCAGGAGGTTGCCCTTAACCTTTGAAAACCATATGCTGAGTTGAAAAATAGCCAGATTTACTTTAAAATGTAGAAATTGGAACCATTGCTATGATACAGACTGAGTAGTTCAAAATCTTGCTTGTGTCACTTTATAAACCAACCAGTAGTAATGGCTGGTTTATAAAATGCCTAGTAATGTTGGCTACTGCTCATGGAACTAACTTTAAAAAATATGTGAGGGAATTTGACATTTGGCACATTGTTTTCTAACATTTTAGAGATTTCCACTCATTTGCAAATTATTCCATTTAAACGAAGGGAAATTGCTGGTGTTTGACAGAAAGAACTCTTATATTTACATGAATTTCAATCAGTTGGAAATTAGATTCTTTTTAGTTTGTAAGTCTAATCTTTTTTGGAATGAACTAATGTGAACCCACTTCTCCTTATGAAAAAAAACAAACACTCAGTGTACAAAATAGCCAGTCTTTCTTCTTGTAAACAAATGAGGCGGGGAGGGAAACCATCTTCCTTAAGTCTAGAGAGGCAGTCAGGAAACCTGAATAAAAAGTGACTTGTACTAAAAGGAATAAATAACTCTTTTAAGCATTCAAGGAAAATCTTGATCAGATCTTCCCATATTTTTCACTTCTGTATAACAAGAAATAATCAGATGATAAAACATTTTAAAGTCAAACTCTGCTCTCATTTACACTAAATTCAGAGTAATTTCATCATAATAATAATAATAATTTGAATTAGACATGGCCATAGGCCATTGCCATGACAATACTAAGACATACAAAATACAAAAAACAGACAGCAAACAGAAAAGGGGAAAAATTTTCTCATAGGCAGTGAAAACGAAAATAAAACAAGTACTGGCAAAAGTTTACGATGCCATGATCCCATCATACCTTAGTTGGTAATTTTGATTCCAAGAAAAGGAGCCTCACATTAAAAGCTAACCTCAAAAATTTAGCGACAGCTTGAGTCACTTCCGGGAAAGTATCGCTCAAGGCGATCTCCAACAAACAGAAATCCGTCCTACCTGGAAAAATTTTCAAAAAAGGGGAGAGAAGTTCCCTGTGCAAATGGTCATACAGGTGACAGTTAGATAATATATGTTGCGTAGATTCCATAGTTATATTATCAAAGGGGCATAGACGATTACCATAGGGTAGAGCACAAAAACGTCCCTCAAGCACTTTTGAGGGTAAGGCATTTAATCGGGCACACAGAAACAAGTGCTTCTCCCTAAAAGTGAGGGAAGTTAACAAGATAGCTTGTCGTATGTGGGGAAGTTCTTACCCTAGGTAAATCCTCCTGCCTTTGGATATCTCTGATTCTTGAAAGTAGCCCAGACCTGGCTACTATTATGTTTTTATTATGTTTTTATTTTCAAAATAAGCTTGCGAAAACCCCAGCTGTAACAACTGTTTTTCCATAGCCTTCATCCATGTATTCTTATAAGTATCTTCTAACATAAACTTAACCAGCCCCCTGTTGTTATATCCAAGTATCCTAAGCCAAAACTTAAAGGAAAGTTTCCAAGCTGATATTGACCAACTATTCAACCCTAACTCCAGCCTAACTGCAGCCATGGGGGTACCCCTTGGGACTCTCAACAAACCTTGCAAAAAACATGATTGCAACATATTCATATTCAAAGCAGTGAGGGGTGCCCAAAGCTCTGCCCCATAGAGAAGACTTGCCATGACTTTGCCATTAAATACCTTAATGCCAAGATCAATCCGCTTCCTTCCTGATCCCTGAAAGTACCTCAATGTGGCTTGCGTAGCCCCTTTAGATGCCGCAAGTGTTTGTTGATAATGAAACTTCCATGTACCAGTTGCATGGAAGTAAATTCCTAAGTATTTAAAGGATTTTAAACAGTTGCAAAGTATGGCCATCAGTTGACCAGTTATAAATCCCATGGCTGTTGGAAAAGACCATAATTTTTGATTTGTCAAAATTTATGACCAATTTGTTGTTGGAGCAAGAACTAAGAAAGGCCTTCAACTGCCTAACCAACCCTATATGGGTTTGAGAAAACACAGCAAGGTCATCTGCATACAAGAGACCACCCAGTGCTCTGGCGGCCAATTTGGGGGGAAAGAAATGTGAAAGAGCCAAAAGAGGGATTGTGTTGTTGATAAATTATTAATTATTATTATTATTATGAGCATCTATATAGCGCAAGCAATGTACCTGGCATTTTACAAAGAATAAGATAGACATAAATTTAATAATGCTGGAGCTAGGACACAACCCTGTCTAACTCCTTGATCCACATATGCCCCTCATTATCAATCTTAACCGAAAGAGAACAATCAGCGTAAAGTCTCTTAATGAGAAAAGTAGCCTCTGATCAATTGATGATCTTGTTAGTTTGTCCCATTAAAAGGGTCCTGTTTACTGAATCAAAAGCAGCCTTCAAATCCAGGAAGGCTACAAAGAATTTTCCGTTTTGAGTAATTTCATCGACTTCACAGGGGTTATTCTGGTTTCATACTTACAAAACACAGAGTAGAATCTGGCCTTGGTCCTGTAATTGGATGTGTACCGTTGTGGCAGGTGCACTCGTTCACAGGATCAGGCCTTTATGCCATAGCTGTCATTCAGCATCTTGCTTGTATAGCAGTACTTTTTATACCCAAATCCTTCTATTGCTTTTGCGCTTACCTGTAGCATTGTACTAAAAATCAGATTTGCTGTCAGGTACCATGTTCTTGCAGAGTTTTGAATGAAAGTGTAACATTGCTTTGGTTTCAGTGATACTGTGCACAGGTGTAATGTTTAGCACTTAAATCATTGCAGGATTGAATCTGTATCGTCAAGAAGTTTTAATGTCACTAGTTTCTGAATTGCAACTTATAAGTCTCCCTTCCCATCCCTGACACTGACTAATAAAGCAGTCTTTTTTGGGTTCTCCTTAAACAGGTGATGATGTAGAACCAAGAGATTATATAGTTGCTCTGCAACACCCTGTGACCACTGATATCAAACATTCCATAAAAATGTTTGAACTGACATTGGACGCACTCATCTCATTTAACAAAAGGACACTAGTTCTGTTCCCAAACATTGATGCAGGTGAGTGAAACCAGTTGTGGTGGTTCCTATTATTTTAATCTTCCATTTAAGTTTCTTCAAATCTAGTTTCATATAGCAACGCTTCTGGGTCACCTGATCTACATAGCCCTACCCTAATAAGGCGCTCTATGTCTACACATGATGATGGTGCGCCACCGACATGACCTGAGCCATGTTGTAAACCCACCGCTAACATGGCCATGGTCAGCTCAGGCCACTGGCCACATGTGAATGTGGCCAGGAGAGTTGTCCCGCCACCTGAGCAGCCTGGTCTGGGCAGCAGCCACATCAGACGGTTGGCTCTGACCCCCGCCATGACGGGCAGCCATGGCAGACCCGATCTGGACCAGGTCATGGTGGATCAAAACACACATTCTAACCTGCTGTGAACTGCTTTGCCCTGGTCAGGCAGGCTCTAGCCTGGGCTGTTACTTCGGTGAGCCCAGGCTAGCCACCAGCATGACCCTGGATACCCTGGGTCAGCATCTGGCAGTGCCACTGTCATGTCTGATTTTACTCTACGTGGCCTTCAGGTAGTTAAGCAGGCTCTTAAGAGCAGGGCTAGATGAAGCTCTCCAGCTCACTCTGCTATGGATGGGTAGCTAGGATCATCCAAACACAGATGTGTTAGGGTGAGTCCTAATAATAATAATAATTTTATTTTTATAGTACCTCCCCCACCAAATGACACAGGAAGCACTTTACAAGCATAAAATACAGTAAAACCATATACGATCAGTTTAAACACAATTTTAAAAGGGAAAGAGGAAAGGACAGAATACATTAAGGGAAACCAGCAGTGCATCCTAAAAGCACCCGGAGAATAAGTAAGCAGTAAATGGCTATTATCCAAGTAGCTTACAGGATGAACTTCTTACTGTCGGGAGCTGGGAGTGAACAACAGGGAATGGATTGCCCATTGTGACTGTTGGGTCTTCTCCCATGCAATCGAGATTGGCCACTGTCAGAGGACAGGATGCTGGGCTTGATGGACCATTGGTCTGACTCAGTATGGCACTATTTATGTTCTTAATCTGTGTTCACTGCATTTTCCCCATTGACCTCAGTGGGGAAAATGCAGTAGACACATTTCCCCGTAAATACATCTTCAGGTGCTTTTTAAAGGTGAGGAGGGAGGAACTGAGAAGAACATCTGAAGAGAGTGTGTTCCACACGGAGGGGCCCACCGTCGCCAAAGCCCTATTACCCACTGACTTATGGTGGCAGGATCCCCAAACAGTGGGTTGTTTCTGAGCACAGATAAGCATCAGGATGAAGTTCTGTGAGCAGGTTTCATATACCAAAGGCCTATTCTGTTCAGGCCCTGAAAACCAGCAGTGCAATCTTAAATTCAGTTTGCTGCATAGCAGATAAGTACCACTGCTGATAATAGCAGTGGTAGTTCTCTGCTATTATAAATGACAGCTTCTAACCTCCAGTGCCTGTGCATGTAAGTTATATCATCAAAATTCAATGACCATATTAATATTTTGTTGGATTTTTTTGCAGGAAGCAAAGAGATGGTTCGGGTGATGAGGAAGAAGGGCATTGAGCATCACCCCAATTTCCGAGCAGTAAAACATGTTCCATTTGACCAGTTCATCCAGCTCGTGGCTCATGCTGGCTGTGTGATTGGTAACAGTAGCTGTGGTTTTCGAGAAGTGGGAGCATTCGGAACCCCTGTCATCAATCTGGGAACACGTCAAATAGGAAGAGAAACCGGTACATCCTAAATTAGTTACGTTATCCCAAAAGTGACACCAGGTTTGACCAGGTGTCATTGCAGTAGTCCAACTTGCCACCTACTTGAGTTTTATTGATTTCTTGCTATTGTCCTGTTACGGAATTGCTGTAGTTCAGTTTGTAAAGCCTAGCCTATGTCTGCAGTGTTTTAAAATGAAAATATTAGTTTTGACTAGAGTAAACTGCTGGTCACTTTCTCCATGGTCATAAGGCATGTGTGTGCGACAGAAATAAAACTCTAAACTGTGGGTGATTTCAGACGAGACAGGGCAGCATTCGCCTCGTCCTGAAATCACCCAAATGATTCCCCGCCGGGATCAGGAAGGGGGTGGGGCTGTACGGCGCAACATGCGGCCGCACCCCCCACGCTCCCCCACCGCCCGCTCAAATTGACCACGGCCCGGAATCCCACCGGGGATTCCGGGCTGTAGTTTCCGTCCAGACGAGACGGGCCCCTTCATCGCGGCGGGGAATCGCATTCACCACGTGATCACCGTCGGTCCAGCCGATCGCGTGGTGAATCTGATTCCCCGCCGCGATTGACCGTGGCAAACATCTGGGGGGGAACTTGCGGTTCACCAACAGACGTTACAGGACCATTCCCCACCACAGGGTATTGACTGTGGTTGAGCGTGATCTCGTAACGTCTGAAAATACCCTGTGTTTGGTCATGCAATTCATATATGTAGAGACATGCACCACAACCAAGAAGTTTAAAAAGCAAGTGCACGATTATTCTTTGCAATCATAGAAACTTCCGGTTTGACACAAGTAGCAGAGCTCTTCCTGTTCCTGTGTGTGGAATGGGGGGGGGTGTCAAAAAATTATGTTAAGGGCCAGGTGCCTGTTCAATAGGAACATATTGCTAGGACACAAATGCAATTGCTTTTCATTGCAAGCTCCATGCTCCCCCCACCCCCATATCATGTATCAAGTAGCTGGCATGCGCTATAATGAAGTTTTGTTTATCAAGGTGAAAATGTTCTTCATGTTCGCGATGCTGACACCCAGGACAAAATACTGCGAGCTCTGAATCTCCAATTTGCTCAACAGTATCCTTGGTAAGTACATTATGTCCAAGTACATCACTGCAGAAGATATTAAATTGCCAGAGAAAATACCCTACTTTTCATACAGACGCTGCAAAGCTGGTTCCACTACAGTTGTCCAACACCAGTTCAGCTCTGCACAAAGAGGAAATTAAAACCAGTTTGTAGCGGTCTCTGAATTGCTGGATAGGCTGGTGCTGGCAGTCATGAGCCCAGGCAGCAAAAAGCTGCTGTAAAATGTGTTGCTATTTGACATTACCATATGTAGATTTCTGTGATTTGTGTAAAAATATATATACATATATTTTAATATTAATAAGTAAGTATAAATATATTTAATATTCATGCCTTCGTCTTCTCCCAGAGGGAAACTGTCCAACCTCGCAAAATGAACGATATGGGGAAAGGATTGCAGCTCAGAATAGATAAAGAGGTGGTAAGAGAATACCTAGCAACTTTAAAACAAGTTCATGTCTTCAGGGCTGGATGAATTACATCCTAGGGTACTGAAGGAACTTGTTAATGTACTCTCAGAACTGCTGTCTATCATCTTTGAGAACTCCTGGAGAATGGGTGAGGTGGCGGAAGACTGGAGACGGGCAAATGTTGTCCCTATCTTCAAAATAGATGGAAAGAAGGATCCAGGAAACTTCAGACCGGTCAGCTTGACATAGATACCTGGAAAGATTCTAGAACAGAAGATAAAGCAGTCAATCTGTAAGCATTTAGAAAACAATGCTGGGATTACTGGAAGTCAACATGAATTTGTCAAGAATAAGTCATGACAGACTAATCTTATTTCTTTTTTTGATTGAATTACTGGTTTAGTGGCTCATGGGAACCCTGTGGATGTAATATATCTTGATTTCAGCAAAGCATTTGACAAAGTCCCCCATGATACCCTTGTTGACAAGCTAGTAAAATGTGGACTAGATGATACTAATATTAGGTGGATTTACAGCTGTATGAAGCACTGTACCCAAAGAGCTCATCAGTGGCTCCTCATCAATCTGGAGGGAGGTCTCGAGTGGGGTGTCCCAGGACTCTGTCCTGGGCCCAGTACTGTTCAACCTCTTTATTAATGACTTGGATAGAAGAGTAGAGGGGATGCTTATATTTGCAGATGACATGAAACTGGGACGGATAGCTAACACCTTAGAAGATAGAAATAAAATTCAAAATGATCTTAACAGGATGAAAAACTGGGCCAAATCTAATAAAATAAAACTCAACAGAGAGAAATGTAAAGTTCTGCATCTAGGTAAGAAAAAATCAAGCACACGTATATAGGATGGGAGATACCTGGCTTGGCAGCAGTACGTGTGAGAAAGATCTCGGGGTTGTTGATCACAAACTCAACATGTGTCAGCAGTGTGATGCGGCTACTAAAAAGTGTAATGCAATTTTTGGCTGCATTAACAGAAGCGTAGTGTCCAAGTCACAAGACACTATAGTTCCACTATAATCAGTGGTGGTCAGACCTCATCTGGAGTACTGTGTCCAGTTCTGGGCACTACATTTTGAGAAGGACATTGACAAATTGGAGCAGGTTCAGAGGCGAGCGAGAAGATGGTCAAGGGTCTGGAAACCACCAAGTCCTCTGAGGAAAGGTTGAAGGAGGTGGGTATGTTTAACCTGGAGAAGAGAAGACTAAGAGGAGACAAGATAGCAATCTTCAACTATCTGAAGGGCTGTCACACACAGAAGATGGCAAAGACTTGTTCTCTGTTGCCTAGGGCGGTGGTGAACTTTCCTTTGCAGGAGGTTTTCATACCGGGGCTGGACGGCCATCTGTTGGGGATGCTGTAGCTGTGGATTTCCTGCACTGAGCAGGGGGTTGGACTAGATGGCCTCTGGGGTACCTTCCAACTCCATTATTCTAGGATGAAAGGAAGTTATGCAAATGAACCAGATTGTGCCAAAAGTATGCAAATGAGTTTTCTTGCCGGACATTTGTGTTCCCCGCTTAAGCTACAATTCTGCTATGCTGGAGGCAATTTCAGTGAGAGTTTGTCCAACTGTCAAATTCTGCAAACTTGCTGTGATTGTGGATGCACAGAATTCATGGGGTCCTGCTTACATACAACCAGTAGAATGCTTAAGGGAGTGATAAATCCGTATTGTTTGATGTATGCATATGAGATCTCTCATTTGCTCATTTCCTTAATTCCAGAGCTTTCCTTTAAGCGAACAGATTTTTCCATTTTATTTAATGTGTATTGTCACTTCTCCACACCAGTGTGGAAATAAACAGTTCAGATTTGTGTCCCCTGCAGGTGCATAGGCCTTTAAGGCCACCCCAAGTTATCAAGCAATCTAACCACTTGTAAGCCACTCTTACCAATGCTTCCAATGCAGTATTGTTACAGCAAATAACATGTTGTAGCGCTTGCATTTTGAAAGCTTTCCCCAGTATTTTCGTGTTACACATGCTAAAACTGATGCCTTTTGATGTTCCAGTTCAAAAATATATGGGGATGGAAATGCTGTTCCAAGAATTCTGAAGTTCCTCAAGTCTATTGACCTGAGAGAACCCCTTCAGAAGAAATTCTGCTTCCCTCCTGTAAAGGAGAATATCTCTCAAGATATTGACCATATCTTGGAAACCCAGAGTGCCTTGGCTGTGGATCTAGGTGGAACAAATCTCCGAATAGCAATCGTCAGTATGAAGGTAAATTCAACCCCTACTTTACTATTTGGTAAACTGACACATAACATAAGGTATGTGGGGGAAAACCCAGTGTAGTCAGGATGGAGTTTACTTGGATGTTTTGGCTTCTGCAGTTCCCTGCCTTTTACCCTTTGATCTTCCACACTGAAATTGTATTAATGATAGTAAAGGCTCCTACCAACTATGGCAGTTGTTATGTTCTTATGTGATTCGATCTTTTCTCCAGCACCCCTATAAAATGGACATGAAAATATTCCTCCCCTCCTCCAAAACATCATAGTTTAGATTACTGCAGACTCTTTAAAAAAATTTGATTGAGTAACTGCACTATTTCTGTCTAACGTTGCTCAGAAGTGACTATTTCTGAAATGCCAGCTCTTTTAATTATCTTATGAAAGTTAAGCCCAGCTCCTTCATCTGAATTCCAGGTATATGTATCTCTGCTTGGTCCTCCTTCAAGCAAAGTAGCTGTGTTTGGTGCCACAAAAGCTTCTGTTTAATCACATTTAAAACTGTATTAAAAAGCTTTCTGTATCTGACCAGACAGCTGTTTTGAAACTATTTGTGCTTGAATGCTGTGATGAATTAGAACCTCCAACTTACCACAGTATTGAATTGTATTTTGAGCACTATTATAGCATCCTGTGAGAGATTCAGTACACGCCCCCACAAGTATTCAAAAATCATGAAGTTTGCATGAACGTAAGGGAAATTAAGAAAATTGCCAAATATTATGAGGATTTTGATACTTTGCAAGAATTGGCAATACCAGATGTTCTGCTGGGCTGCACAAGTGTCTTTTGAAATGTATGTTGTATTTCAGGTGATAGGGGTTTATCGCAGGCACACAGAACGAGAATTTCACCCAGTGAAATTGATAAGCAGGATGGTTAAAATAAACAAAAAAAAACTAAAAAGGAAGAAATCTTTCACACAAAGCACACTTAACCTGTGGAATTCATTGCCATGGGATGTTCTGAAGACCCCATAGCATAACTGGATTCAAAAAAGAATTTGGATAAGTTCAAAGAGGGTTGGTCCACCTTGCTTGTGGGATAGTGGATACCTTCTGGATAACAGCAGGGAATGGACCACTGCAAATATGCCGTCTTTGTACATTTCCTCTGAAGTATCCAGTACTGGCCATTCTCCTGGGGGATCCTCCTGGCTGTCCAGTAAGGACAGTAGGGTAGATCCTGCCAACTACCAGTAGGAGGCAGACAAAAACTTTGAGGAGCCTACTAGGAGGGATCTTTCCTCAGCTCCCCAGTTGTTTGTCTGCCTCTGAGCAGTTAGGAAGCAGGCAACTGTCCCCAAGGATTCAGGCAGCAGCAAGGATTTACAGGCTCCGGGTGCCAGGGGGAAGAGGAATTCTCCCTGTTCACCTCCCCCTCCCACAGGGGGATTCGGAGCACTTCCCGGGCACCCCCTTCCCCATTGGCGCGGGGGTACCCGAAGAGCGGGCGTAGCAGCCAACCCCCCTGGGAGCTATCTACTGGACCGAGGTCCCTACCCCCACTGGAGTGAGCAGGCGGCCCCATAGAACAGGAAGCAGGGGGGCCAGACAGCCCCACAGACCTGCGGTGGGACCCAGCTGGCCGGACACCTACCCCCCACCTTCACCCAGCCTTAGCAGGGGCTTAGGTAAGGCCTTGGCCCGT
>QEPC01002001.1:3285881-3298772 GCA_003113815.1 Sphenodon punctatus | reverse complement strand
TGAGGTGCTCCACCAGATGGCAACCATCCTCATCAGGTGGGCAGAGAACAACTTAGCGTCGCTCAGGGCGATTCACATCAAGGGCCAAGCCAACACCCAGGCCGATTGGCTCAGCCATGTACAGCTGGACCAGGGAGAATGGACTCGTCACCCCTCGGCATTCAGGTCCATAGTCAGGCACTTTGGGACTCCCTCAATAGACCTATTCGCCTCACCAAACAAAGCAAAGACAGAGCTCTTCGTCTCCCGACACCCGAATCACAAAGCAATCGCCTTCGACGCGCTGAACTGTGTCTGGCCTCAAGGCCTCCTATATGCCTTTCCTCCATTCCCGCTCATCCAATGGGCAATAGCGAAAGTCAGGAAAGAGCGAGCAACCACCATTCTGGTTGCTCCCTACTGGCCACGGGACCATGGTTTGCGAACTTACAGGATCTCAGCCCGGAACCTCCACTCAGACTGCCGTTCAGGCCAGACCTCCTGTTTCTGGGTCCGGTCCTTTACGACAAACCAGAGACTCAAACTGACGGCCTGGAAATTGAGAGGAGACCATTAAGAAAACTAGGTTATTCCAGTAAAGTCTTGGACACAATGCTCCAGTCCAGACGGCCGGCGACTAGGCGCATATACCAGAGTACTTGGGCCACTTTTGCGAGGTGGTGCGAAACTAAACTAGTTAGTCCGGAGAGGGCATCCATCAGAGTAGTCTTAGACTTCCTGCAGGAGGGGCTAGAGAAGGGTTTAAAACCAAACACCCTTCAGAGACAGATAGCAGCTTTGAATAGTGTTCTGGGGACTGTAAGGAGTCGCAAGCTATCAGGGCATCCACATGTGGTGCGTTTCCTTAGGGCGGCAAGGATCATATCCCCGCCAGTAGTCCATCAGTTCCCTTCATGGAACCTGAACCTCCTACTCAGGTCCCCTTTGAGCCCCTGAACAAGGTGTCCCTTTACTATCTATCTCTTAAAGTAGCATTCCTCATAGGCATCACTTCGGCTAGGAGGGTCTCAGAACTAGGGGCTCTATCTATGGAACTGGATCTGTGCTCATTCAAGGCGTCTTCGGTGACCCTGAGACTGGATCCAGCTTTCTGCCCCAAAATGAACTCCCGCTTTCATAGGGAACAGGAGGTGATTCTCCCCTCCTTCTACCCAAATCCAGCTCACCCCCTGGAGAGTGGCACACCCTAGATGTCAGGAGAGCCCTAAAGATATACCTGATGAGAAGAGGAGCGTTTAGAAGGACTTCGGCCCTGTTTGTTTCTTATAGCCCTCAAAAGGAAGGGTTTGAAAGCCTCCAAATCCTTAATAGCTAAATGGATGACACTCTGTATTACCGAGGCCTATAAGGCAGAAGGGAAGCTTCCCCCAGCAGGGGTATTTGCCCCCACTCCCTTAGGAGTGCAGCAACTTCACAGGTCTTTCACAATACGACTTCCTATGGGTAAATCTGCCGCACCACGGCATGGTCTTCAGTGCATTCCTTTACAAGGCACTATAGGATACCGCTGCAAGACTCAGCCAATGCGGCCTTCGGGAGACGGGTACTGCAGGCGGTTCTCTAGGGAGTGCTCACGTATTCCATCGTTTCGCAGGCATCTATCGAGACCTCCTTCCTTGAGTTTCTCCCTCCCTCTGAGTAGGACTGGGGTACTGCTCTGGTACGTCCCTACTGTCCTGACTGGACGGTCAGGAGGATCCCTCGGGAGAAAGGAAAATTGGGCACTTACCTCTGAATTTTCCTTCTGCGGGGGATCCTCCTGGATGGCCAGTCCCTACCCGGAGTGAGGTCAACTCTGTGGTGTATTAGGGGAAATAGGGTCTAAGGACCCGGGCGTCTCTGTGATTGTCAGAGGACAGGGATATGGGTCGATTTAGCAGGGGTGGAGTTATGTTAGCCCTGATAGTTCAGTTTCAGTTGAGGTTAGAATATATAAAGTTTAGATAAGGAATAGAGCTCGACAAGACTGGGGAGCTGAGGATAGATCCCTCCTAGTAGGCTCCTTAAAGTTGATTGTCTGCCTCCTACTGGTAGTTGGCGGGATCTACCCTGCTGTCCTGACCGGACAGCCAGGAGGATCCCCCGCAGAAGGAAAATTCAGAGGTAAGTGCCCAATTTTTTCTCTCTTTTTCAGAGAGATACAGAGCTAATTGAGCCATCATTATTACCCAGGAAGGCAGTTTTTATAGCATAGGCCCTTGATTATGTAAGTAGTTCCATGTCTATGCCTGCATAGAGCCCAGTTGGGAGACATCGGGGCTCTCTGTAAGTACAAGGCTCCATTCATATGGAACAACTTTGAACAGTACAGTATGAGATTTTTTTTTGGGGGGGTCTACATTTAGAGGTTGGAATAGCGATTATAGCTATGGTACTTGGGAAGAGCAATACTGTTTTCTAAGTGAGTCTGTGTCTAAGAGGAGAAATCATTTTATACTCAGAAGTGATTATATAAGCGGGACAGGCCTAATGGAATTTTCTCTCTCGTAGGGTGAAATAATTAAGAAATATACCCAGCTCAACCCTAAAACGTACGAGGACAGGATAGAACTGATCCTGAAGATGTGTGTGGAGGCTGCATCAGAAGCTGTAAATCTGAACTGCAGAATTCTGGGAGTGGGTAAGCTAATAGAAATTTGCATTTTTCTACCAAGGCATTATTACACTAAATGGGATCACTGCCAAGACATAATCAGCACATCAATTTAGGGTCACTGCTGCCCATATAGAAGAACCGCTGCAAACTGCAACTCTTCTGTTACCACGTGATTCAGCACCTGCTTTGGTCAATCCTGAGCCCATAGCTCGCCAGGCTAGAGGACTGCTATCTTGGTGCTGGAACCATCAGAGGTGCAGGGCTCATGGTACTCTGGGGTGAGCAGGAGTCTTAGGATTTGCTGGCTTTCTTGAAGGAAAGAGAATCCAAGCAACACTGCTACCAGCACTGCAGCGACTGTACGCAGCAGACTGAGTAAAGTTTATACATAAATAGCAGTCATTCATTTCCCTCACAGTGGCATGGACTGCTCTTATCATGGGAAAAGCATTAGATTGGAAGGAATGCAGACCTTGCTCCAGGGACATTGTGTACAATAACTGCTACAGTTTGGAGCAGTTACAACTCCTGAGTCACAACTAGGTGCTAATAACTCTTCAGTGACCTAAAATCAATTCCAGAATGTAGAGTTTCCACAAATGCAGAAAAGACATGATTGGAGAGTTAATTTAATTTACTTTGTAGTTAGATGTTGGCGTATACAAGGCCTAAACCTTTGACTTTTTTACTACTTAAATAACTGTAGGGCCACATTCCAGTATAACTTCTTTGATTTATCCAAGTTCCTTTTGATTTATCCTGGCCTGTATTCAAAATTGGGCTGCTATTATTAATTATATAGCACCAGCAGTGGACCTGGCACTGAACAGTCAGACTTTTAACTGACTCTTTAAATATTATGGACTTACTGCCACTGCAGAAATGAATCCTCATAGTGAGTCCTCTTTGCTTAGTGGATATTTTTTTTTCTATCGAACACTGCTTTCAGTGTTTGCTTTCTATTACCAATGCATGATGAATTTGTACGAGTGATTTAACTCTTAATTCTTTTATGTCAATAGGTTACTTGCAAGGTCCAATTTTGCACTGATAAAATTTAATCACCTGTGTCAAGAAAATCTCTCTACTGGTAACAGGCTAACAGAAACCCCACCAAGACACAAGCATTAGGTTACAGAATAAAATAGCAAAGGGGCTAAATATAACTGAGGTCCAGTGCGTAAAATAGGTATCTTCATACTACAGGTGATTAAAATTGACTGTCTATATGACATACAGTACTTTGGGAACATAGGTATGTGTTCTGCTGTGTGCTTTGCAGCATAAGGAGGCAACTAGAAACTCTTAAGACTGTACATTTTAAAGCCTTTCTGTTCTGTATGTCTGTTATTCCACCCTGGAATTGCAAGACGTGATCTTCTGATGATGTGCTTTTAGTTGACAAAATGAGTAGAATCAGTGCCAGTCTGTCCCTGCTGATACTGGCATTAGAGCATGCTGACTGTTGACTTTTGCCTTGTTTGAAGAGCAAGGGGTGGGTGGGACGACACTCATTTTAACTAGAGGCCTGGGGCCGGACCAGCTCCCTTTAGGCCTGCATCCAAGTATAGCTGCATTCAAAAAAGAATTTGGATAAGTTCATAGGGGGTTGGTCCACATTGGTTGTGGGATGGTGGATACCTGCTGGTGGGTAACAGCAGAACAATGGACCACTGCAAATATGCCATCTTTGTACATTTCCTCTGAAGTATCCAGTATTGGCCACTTTCAGAGACAGATCTCTATGCAGACCTGTAACAGGTCAGGTGCACTGTAGTCGTGTTCTGTAGGGGGTGTCGCCACATCAGAAAGAAGCAGGAGAATATGGTAGTGGCGTGGTCATGCCCTTGCGGAGTTCTCAGATGTCACAGCACTCTGTACCCCCACTGCATTGGAGCCCAGACAACCCCAGCTGCATCAGGTCTGAATTTCCAGCCAAAGCAACGCTCTAGTTTGACTGTGACCAAACTCCACTAATGGAATATGATTCTAAACCCAGAGAGCAACAAAGAGGGAGGAAAAGACCTATGAGGAGTGGTTGATAGAACTAGGAATATGTAGTCTAGAAAAAAAAATAAACTGGGGTTTGGGGGGGTGGGACATGATTCATTTTCAAATATGTAAAAGGCTGCTATAAGAAAAATGCTGCCCATTTGTTCTCTCTGGCCACCGTGGATAGGACTAGAGGCAGCGGGCTCAAATTAAAGAAGAAAAGACTTGGGCTAAACATTAGGAGTTTTCTAACTACCAGGACAGTTAGGCAGTGGAATCATTTGCTAAATGAAGTTGTGAAGTTCCCATCAGAGGAGGCCTTTGTGGGGAGAGAGAGAGACTTCCCAGGTACAGTGGAGGCTGCCTGATGGCAGAGGGCTAGACTAGATAAGCCTTGGAGGTGACTTCCAACTCTGTGATTCCTTTTTGTTATATGTGTGGCACATAATATAAATGATGTGAATTTCCATGGAGAAATAGTGACTTACCTAGTACTGCCTTAACGAAAGCCAAATTCTCAGTTCGTACTGGTAAAACCTCTGAACCTGGTTAGCTGGGACACTGATAAAGGAGAGAGAATTTATTGCCCCTTATGAGAATATGCATAGGTGAGGGTTTAGTCCTTGTTTTTAAAAGGAAAATGTCTTTTATTTTTATCCTCAAAGGATTGTAGACACAGAATGATTGAGACTTCTCTGTTTTTGTTTTCTCTCTCTCTCTTTATGCATGCTTTGTGATCAGGCATTTCCACAGGTGGACGGGTAAATCCCCGAGAAGGCATTGTGCTTCATTCCACAAAACTGATTCAGGAGTGGAGCTCTGTGGATCTGAGGACACCGATATCAGACACCCTGCACTTGCCAGTGTGGGTGGACAATGATGGCAACTGTGCTGCTCTGGCAGAGAGAAAATTTGGGCATGGAAAAGGGGTGGAAAACTTTGTAACTCTCATCACTGGCACAGGTAAGCGTGCTGTATGAATCAAAGCACTGAACGCTTGCAGGAGCTTTTTCATGCTGTGTGTTGTCACTTGCCTTAGTCTGAACCATCCTTTACTCAGCTCAGTCATTTAATTCCTTTAAACTGCAGAAAATAAATATACCAGAAAATTGGCCAGAAGGCTTTACATCAAGGATGAGGGGACTTTCTCCCACCCCGGGGGGGGCCTGAGCTTCACCCCTACAGGGCTTCATGGGCTGAAGCTGCAGGGGGGAGGAGGAGCAACGTAGGGGGGTCATGTTGCCTATGAAGAGGCCATCCACCGACCCAGAGAGACACATGACTGGCAGGCTGCCAGCAGGTCGTGTAGCACAGCATCCGGGCCACATTTTAATCAGATTAAAGAGAAGACGGGAGCAGTTTGACAACTGGCTCCACGCCACAGGAGGACCACAGGCTGGATGTTCCCCACCCTAATTTACATGGCTCCCCCTTCCTGAACGTATCCTGTTCAAGCTCCTGGTTTTCACATTCAAATCGCTCCACGACCAAGCTCCCCCTTACCTCTCGGACCTAATCTCCCTACGCACTCCTGCACGTGCTCTCCGCTCTTCCGTTGTACCCACCCTTACTCTCCCTCGTTTCTCCTGCTCGCCCAACCGCCTCCGTCCCTTCTCCCTCGCTGCCCCACATGCCTGGAACTCCCTCCCTGCCCACATCCGCCTTGCCTCCTCCCTCCGCTCCTTCAAATCCATCCTCAAGACCCACCTTTTCCATGCTGCCTTTCCCAATGCCCGCTAGCCTTTCCCCTTACTCTTACTGTCAGCCCTCCTCTGCTGACTGCTGCTACCAACTTCATTGTAACCAAGCCAAGTACACGCACCTGAGACTTCGCATCCGCCTGAATGTTTCTTTGTCTTCTCCCCTGTCTCTCCCACTGTCCCCTCCTCCTGTCTCCCCCCCTTTGTTTTTGTCTCTTAGATTGTAAGCCACAGGCAGGGACCGCGTCTTATTCTATGTTCTGTACAGCACCAGGTCATGCGACTGGCGCTTTATAAATGTCTAATAATAATAATAATAAATAAGCGTCCCCTGAATTGAGGACTTTATAGCTGTGCTCTTTAACGGTTATTAACTTTTCTGTGCTTGTAGGCATTGGCGGTGGCGTCGTTCATCAACATGAATTGATTCATGGGAGTTCCTTCTGTGCTGCTGAGCTTGGGCACCTTGTGGTGTCATTAGAAGGACCAGAGTGCCTGTGTGGGAGCTATGGATGTATAGAAGCCTACGCTTCAGGAATAGCCTTACAGAGAGAAGCAAAAAAATTACATGATGGCAAGTACATTTGTGAACCGTTTCTCTTCACTCTGGTCCTTTTCACACAGGCACCCCCCTTGCACGCCTGTGCCGGGGGGGGGGGGGGGGACACCCGCGTGCAAACGCCGTGGTGGGGGTGGGGGTCTGTGGGAACACCACTGGGGGTGGAGGGATGTGCGCTCCCACAAATGGAATGGTATACTGTAATAGTGCCAGTACCTTTAAAGGGGCTTTAGAAGAGAGAAAATTGGGTCATTTACTTAAACAACGTAAGTAACAATTTGCTGGTCATTCACAAATATTGGTATGGGGTTTTCAAGAGCAATAATCAGACTCTGTTCTCACTGACTTTGATGGAGTCACTCCAACACTGAGTGATTTTGAAAATCATGTTGTAGCAGGGGTCTTCCCAGGGCCACTCAGGGGCACTGGGGTGTCTCTAGTGGAATTAGCAAAGCCCCGCTGCTCTGCCTTTTCAGCCCAAGCCTCGGCTGAATCCAAGGGGGTACCCTCCTATAGGACACAACACAACCTGTCCAGAGGGTAACACATACACAGTCTTTATTAGTACAATCTCTGGGGCTGCCAGCTCAGTCACCTCCACCCTGCAGGCCCAGGTCAGTCTCTCACAAGCTCAGGAGCAACACAACATCAACCCCCTTTGTCCATCTAACCAGGCCCCAAGCTCTGGCCAAGCCTGCCTCAGGTTCCCTCCTGAGCACAGCCTCTTCTCAGTACCTGGTTCCAGCCTGGTTCTCCTTCTCTTCAGCACCCTGGAGAGCATAGCGTGACTAGGCTTTGCCAAAGATGTGGCTCCTTCAGCTTCCAGGCAGAGACTGTTCTCTGCCTTGCCTCTCCTTATATCCCAGCAGAGTGGGAGTGGCCAGGCTTCTACTCCTCAGACTTAAAGGGCCAGTGTCCTGCCCACTCTGTCCCTGGAGTTATCAGCCTGTTCTCCCCACAGGCTGATTGTATCTATGGGCTGGCTTTCCCAGGCCCATGCGCATGTGCTCAGCCTGGCCCACTCAGTCCCCTCTTAAATGGGCAGCAGCCCCGCAGGACTGCTCCCTGCATCCCTGTGTGTTCTACTGAAACTTGCAAACTCTTTTCCAGTGTCAGGTTTGGTAACTTTTTCTTCACTAAAACCTCCAAGCAGCAAGTGCACCATAAGAACTTCCAGTGATAATTTTAAAGCCTTAATTATATTCAAATTTCCCCTGTGCATTGCTTATTGGGGGTTAACAGACATCACGCTGGCCTCTTTTGGCCTGACTGGGCCAGTGTGATGCCTGAACATTTCTTCTGGGCCCGCTGGATGTGGACCCGGAAGAAACCTCGCCTGGGGTGGCGGTTGGGCCGAAAATGTGGGCCGGCACCTAGCTACAGCCCAGCTGGGCGAGAGCGGGCAAAGCGGGCGGGAACATGTATTCCTGGTCCTGGCTCGTCTCGGTGTGGAGGGATCGCATGGCAGCCAGCCATGGCTGCCTGTTATTGGAAGCCATGGCTGCCTGTCATGGCTGGGGGGCAGAATCCAGCGAGCCACACAGCGTTCCCTGCCCCTTCTCCCCAACCGGGGCAGGCAACAGGGATGTCTGTTCCCGTTGTCAGAGCTGCTAGCCCTCCCCACCCCCAGGCAGGATGACAGCGGCCCTGTCATGCCTGTGAGTACCCATTCAGTCAGCGTGGATTATAGTCTTTTCTCATTTTCGTCCTTTCTCTAGCAAATTATTACCTAGCTTCTTGGCCAGCCATCCGAAGGGACCAATATTTTGCTAAGAGATTCAGCTGACTCACTTTGGGAATTGGGAGAAGTTTATTTAGTTGAAGAAATTTCCCAGCCTGAACAAAATGGGGAAGATCTTTGTTCTTAAGCGTGTGATACATTTACATTTGGCATTCATTCTATATAAAACAAACCAATGGTCTGCCAAATGCTTCAATTGTGGGGATTTTTTGTGGGTTTTTTTTTTTAAAAGGGTTCCAGGTAGGGTGGCCAGATATGCAAATTTTAACATTGGCATTGGAGCCAATGCCACCCTGCAACTCTTAAGTATGCTGTTCCAGGGCTCAGGCCTGCCGTGAAGTCCAACCCCATAGGCATGAAAGGTATTCAGAGGGGCTGGTGGAGCTGCGCTGCCAGGCCCGATAGCTCCACCAGCCCTTGCTTAGGGTCAGATCAAGCTTGATGGGGACAAGGCCCGGGAGATGGCACTGCTGCCACTGATCAGCCACAGTTCTGTCAGGGGAGACATGGAACTGAGGCTGGTGCTTCTGCATCTGCCCCTCGGTAGGGTCTTGCAGAGCAGCTGCAAAGACGGGCTAGGAAAGTGCTGGGGCTGAGCCCTTATCAAGCTCTGGCACAATATAAGACCTGTGTCTACCCAATGGGTGGGTTTTTTTTTAAATTAAGGCCATGATCCTACAGTTACAAACATGGGAAAAACTGCCTATTGTGGTCCCTGAGACTCCTCTTGCCTGTTTGAAGCTTCGGTGACTATGGGTGAAAGCCAGCTCTTTATCTTTAAGTTTCTTTCCCTTTAGCACCTGGCTGAAAGCAACAAACACATTTCATTCAACAAACTTGTTACCCCGCCCCTCCTGCTGCAGGCAGCTCGGGGCGGCTCACATTCAGTAAAACACATAAAATAATCACTAAAAACAACACATTAAAACCAATCAAGGATTGCTTGCAAGTTACTTGCGAACATCACTATTATTGCCGTTCTCTCCTCCTTTCCAAATAGAAGACCTGTTGTTAGTGGAAGGGATGTCTCTGAAGAAACAGGAGACGGTCACTGCTGCTCATCTCATCCAGGCAGCGAAGCTTGGAAATGCAAAAGCTGACGACGTTCTCCGAACAGGTGAGAAAACGGAGACAGGGTGAAAATCTTTGGTAGAATTAAAGAGGAAAAGGTCTCGGTGATTTAAGGGGTGGTGTTTGGTAATCGTAGAACCGATCTTCAGCTGGTGTAAGTTAATATATATTTGATATCCCCTTGCTGTGGGTGGGGTCTTGCTGAGCTTTCCCTGGCACCTTTTCCAGACCCTGTCATTGCTGTTGCTCTGCAAGACCCCCAAATGTAGCCAGATCAAGGGTGTATCAGCTGTATTAACATGAGGACGCATCCCCATAGGTTTATTCTATCCACATCACCTCGAATATTCATCTATACTAGGGGTGGGGAACCTCCGGCCCATAGTCCACTTCTGGCCCATGAGGCAATTTTCTCTGACCCACCAGCCTTCCTGCCTATTTTCATTGTGTGCGGCCTATCGCCCGGCTCTCTGTGGCCTGCATGGACCTTCGCGGGCCACACACAAAACAACCACGTGCAGCAAAACCCCGTCTCGCCAGATTGGGGGAAGAGTGTCTGAGTTGCAGCGGCAGCTGAGAACCTGAGGCCAATGAGCAGCGCCCAGCCCTGACATGTCATCCAGCTGCGCCTGCCGAAGAACAGGCCCCCAGCGCTGGACCAGTGAGCAGCCCCAGCCCTGATATGTCATTGGGGTGCACCTTCTAAAGGATGGGCCTCCAGCACCCAGCCAATTAACAGTGCCCGGCTCTAGCTGTGAGTGAAAAATCAATACCCCTCTGGCTTCACGGATGGAGCAGCATTGCGCTGTCGCTGAGCAGCACTTAGCCCTGACTTGCTTCATCTGAGTGAGTAGTGAGACTGAGTGGTTTGAGTTGTGAGCAGGCTAAGACTTTTATAAGTTGTTTTAATGATTGTTAGCCTGGGGGAGGGCTATGTAGAGCAGGTTATGTTACACGCTAGTCTAAATAAATCACAGTAGGGGTGGGGAGGAAACCAGCTTTTCAGAGATCACCTCCCAGGAGGAGAGCAGGACTTGCACCCCATGGAATCTCCTCCAGGGAGGAACTCCTTCAGTGCAGCAGGAAAGGCTCTGGTCCCA
This sequence comes from Sphenodon punctatus, assembly GCA_003113815.1. Taxonomy (NCBI): domain Eukaryota; kingdom Metazoa; phylum Chordata; class Lepidosauria; order Sphenodontia; family Sphenodontidae; genus Sphenodon; species Sphenodon punctatus. Next base: position 3,288,013 of record QEPC01002001.1, on the reverse strand, counting down.
GGGTCCGAGACTGAAGCACCAGAGCCAGCTGGCAGGGTCCTGGGAGATGATCCAGGCATCAACCGCAGGTGAAGTGGATCACGGGCCCCATAAGTTTGGCCATACCCATATTACACTATCCGGTGATAAGCAATTAAATCTTTATGGCATGAGAGAGGGGACAACGGGTGTTTTTACACACACATTTCTCCTGGATGTTTGCTGTTACATCCTGAACTTTCTGTGTGTCTAAATCACTCACCCAGATCTTAAACATCTGGCTCTTTGAACTTCTGCGTAGAACGTCTCCTAGAACTTGTGTGTGTAAAACGTTCTCCTGGTAAACTGCTTTGCTCCAGGCAGCTGTGGTCACTTGGTTTCCATGGCAGCCTGTCATGTCTACAGCTGCGGCTACTTTAGGCTGCCTCAGGGCAGTGTTTGTGTGGAGAATGCATCCAGGAACTACCTCAGGGCAGTGTGTGTGTGTGAAAAATGCATCCAGAACTTACTTGTGGACTTGTAAACCCAGAAGATTGAAAAATCTGGAACTTTAACGTGCCTGTAAAAATGCCCAGTGATAACCCAATCTCCCCTCCCAACCCACGGCTCATATTATTTATGCGCTAACACTTTGTTAATGTTCCAGTATAAATTTTTCATAAAAGACTAACAAATGCATTAGTCAGGCAGCAGTGTTTCCTGCTGAAAATCCACTTCCTTTTTTGTAGCAAAGCATACTTAAGTATTGGTGTCCAAGAGGTTGATATATTGTTTGTTAACATCTACAACACATGTTCATATTTTTAACTTGTTTATATATATCTATTAACCCCTTGGAAACCATTTCTGAGTGGACTGTTAAACAGAAGCATTCTCTGCTAACACTTCCTCTTTAGAGAAGGAATGCACCACACTATGTTCTTGATCCCTAGTGTTCTTGAGAGCAAATCATAAATATTTGAAGATGGAAGCCTTTTCTGAAAATAATGTCCATGCTGTTTGAAGATACTCTACAAAACATGGCTTGAATGGGTATGTTGTGGGGGCGTATTCCATTTTTCTGAAATTTCTTTTTCTCTTTCCCCAAAGCGGGGACAGCTCTGGGCCTTGGAGTTGTGAATATTCTACACACCATGAATCCCTCCCTCGTGATCCTTTCTGGAGTCCTGGCAAGCCACTACATCAACCCAGTTAAAGATGTGATCCGCCAGCGGGCCTTGTTCTCCGTGCAGGCAGTCGATGTGGTTGTCTCAGATCTAAATGATCCTGCATTGCTTGGAGCTGCTAGTATGGTACTAGACTACACAACACGCAGAATATATTAGGGGCCTGGAAAAACCGTAGGACTCCTCTGAATTTAGAATGTCTCTGGAGGGACAGTGTTTCCTGCCGACCATCGGCTTTCTCTTTTGTAGCAAATAGCAGGCTTGTTTTTTTAGGTAGGTAGTTGCTGCTTCTTGTATCCATACCTTTTTTCTTTTCTTTTTTTGCCAACTTCATGTGAAGTAATGTGCATTTCCATTTTCTTGTTACCTCATTCAGTAGCCTGGGAGTCCCACGGCTTACGCAGTGCTAGAAAGACTATTCATAAACACACGATGGCATTCTCATGGGCTGCTAGGGGTGAGGGTGCCAAACCCTAAAAAATTAATGGGGAATCCTGGCCAAATGTCCCATGTCTGTGAAACAAGAGGAGTCTGCAGAAAAGCCCTATAAGTCTGACTCAGATGCAACCTTTCCTTGCTTCTACCTATGTGTGGGGTCCAGCAATTGTACAAGTATGTTGTCATCCCATTGGGGAGGCAGAAACTGGGAGTCACTAAGCTAATGGACACCATGAGGTTACGTAATAAAGACCCTCCCTCTTTAGGGACAACTGTAGGGATTTAGAGCTCTCTCATTTGCAGGAAGACTGTTTTTATTATATGTATTAGTGCCTAATCGCCAGTCAGGGACGAGAGACCAATGGCGTTAGATGCTGTGCAAATGGGAAGTAAAAGAGTTAGCCCCTAAAAGGCTATGTAACAAAGGAAGCAGCAGAAGGGTGAAGGGAGAGCCATCTTTGCATCAGCACTCGATGGGTGTTTTTAGACACACATTTCTCCTGGATGTTTGCTGTAACATCCAGAACTTTCTGTGTGTCTAAATCACTC
>QEPC01002001.1:3274106-3284823 GCA_003113815.1 Sphenodon punctatus | reverse complement strand
CCCCCCCCCCCCCCCGTGCCATTTGCATATTAGGTTCCATGCTCAAAGCATGTGGGTGAGTGGAACACTCACACAACATCCACACGTAGGGGCCTACCGTGTTGTTTATTAACAGCCACAGAGAAGACAATGGCTGCTGCGAATGACCCAACTTTTAGGTGGCAAGATTTAAAGTGGGGAATAAAATTGACACCAGATAAGTGCCAGATACATCACTGGCGCTATATAAATGCTTATAATAATAATAATAAATCAAGCTACCAGGAGCAGACTCATGTGAATGTGCCCTAAGTGAGTAATCAGACTCCAAAAGGTGTCTCATCGGTTCTTTAGTAAAGCCTAGGCCAGCTTCTGGGTACATTTGCTTATGTGCATCCTGAATGTCAGCTTCATAGGCAGGAAATGCCATTACTGTATGGTTAAGCTGACCCACCTTTACACGCCCTTGTTACCAGTTAGAATGCCTGGCTTTCTAACCTGCTTCACTCAAGTAGCCCAGTACCTGCTCCTTTGGAGAATCATCCCATTCACAACGCATCCTTACTGTAGTCTGACTGACTGCTAGTTACTCTTGTTGACTGGGGGTACTGACCATCTTGTTTGAGAGAATAGTCTCTCCTGCTGCTTTGTTCCAGCCTTCCGGTTAGGGCTGAAACGAGCGCGTAAAAGCAAGCACTCTCATCAAAATCGTGGTTCTTGCTTCATCCTGGGACAAGCCAAGAAGTGGGATTGATTCACTGAGTTCTCAGTGAGAAAAACTAAATAATTGTGCGTGTGCAAAATAGCCACCACTCTTAACCAAAATGGTAGTAATAGCATCATCAACAAACGGATTAAGGGTGGCAGCCATTTTACACATGTGCAGTGATTTTCGTTCTTTTGTTTGTCGCAGAGAACTCGCACTGAGCTTGTGGTCCCAGTACTTGAGTTTTTGCGTTTTACTCGTGAGAAACAAATTGGGCTGCTCATTCAGCCCTACTTCAGGTCCAAATCCAGTCAAAGGACATATCAACCTGGAGTACAAGGCAGCATTTCATTCTTAAGCTGGCTGTAAAAACTGATGTATGCATTGGCTAGCCCAGGCAAAATTAGGCTTGTCTGTCCTTTGATTAAAAAGCCAATGTGTATTTCATTTGCCTTTTTTTAAAAAAAAACCCCAAACCCCAGACTCTTCTCCAGCAACTAAGCAAGTACAACTTCGTAGGCTGCTTTTAGCTAAATTAAATGTCAACTTAAGTATAATTTCATGGTTCTGCATTGAAACCTTTCATTTTTAATAAGCTTAGGCCATGATCCACAACCCACTTACTCTAAAGAGGTCCCATTGCTGAAGCTTACAGAACTTTGATGTACTTCTCCAGAGTAAAGTGGGCTGTGGATTGCCACCATAGTTTGCAGAGTTGGTAGAGGTACTCTCGCCGCTCAGCAGTGGTGCCTGCTTATCTATCAGAAGTGGCAGTGGAGAGGAGAGATTCTTGGCTGGAAGATAGTTACCATGACAAGACGGCTAGGGTGGGGAAATAGGTCCTAAACGAATGGTTAACCAAACTCACGATTTCTTGACCCCATCTGGGGTGAACGAAGTCCAAGATGAGACGAATGCAAAAGGACAAGGATTAAATTGCCTGCGAGCAGGAACTTGTGTTCACTTCCCCATTGCTACCAATACAGTAAGCACGGGACCTTGCCTGTGGGGCATAATGGTATCTCAAATTCCTAAATGTTGATGCTTGGAGAGAGTGCAATTGCTATACTGGTCCCAAATACAAGAGATGGATACAGAGGGTGAGATTGTAAGCCGTAGGCAGGGACTGCGTCTATCTTACTGTTCTGTAAAGCGCCAGGTACACAGCTGGTGCTATACAAGTGCTTATAATAATAATATAATAATAAGAGACATGATGCTAACTCCACTTCAACATTTGTTATGCATGTTGCAGGGCTGTAGAGGGCACCAATACATAATAATAATAATAATAATACATAAGAAGAAATGTTTAACAGGTGTTTAAGTGGAGTTAGCATCATGTCTGTTTTCACCCATAGTCGTTAAGATATTTTACTAGACCACACAACTCCGAGCTCTTTGGGTGTCTAAAAGTCAGAACTACAGACTAAGCAATACAGGCTCGGTTTGGTGCAATAGCAATCACTTGCACAGGGGGCTTTTGGAGGGGGAAAATCATTAGCAGTTCAAATCATATAAGGGAACACAGCAGGTATAGGTGCAGCATATTTCTACAGCAGCTAAGCAGTTTGAGGCCTGTATCTATTTAGTCCATTGTTCTTGGTAGTGGGAGTGTTCTAAATTTTAGCTCCCCGGTCCATCTTTCCAAGACGTTGTACAGGTTCACTTTCAGGACAAGGATTAAGAGATCAAAAATTGAGTGATTGCTGTTGGATACCAAAAACAATGAACTGGACTAAATCTAGACATGGGCTTCATAAGCCACTCAAAATAGTAGCCTGTTCCTTAACGTAGACTTGCTGTTTTCCTTCAATTATATTTCCATTATTTCAGCTGCTAATGACCTTCTCCCTAACAACCCCTTCCATAGCACTTGCTGTCACCCCTGGAACCTAACCTGCATTGCTTTTTCTCCATCTGAAGACCCACCATCTGCAAGCTTTCAGGCTGCATGATCTTCTCACCAACAGAAGCAGGTCCAAATGAAAGAGATCTGGGACCTGCACAGCAGCCACCTCTCTCCAAACTTTAGCAATGCTGAAACAAGTATGAGCGTTATGTAGATTTATTTCCATTACAGCTGCACAGCACAACTGCAACCACCGAAGCAGTACAACAGTGCTCTTCAAAGTACCAAGTGTATTTATAATTAAGGCTGCATTTTTTTTCCCTGACTGTTCTCAAGGATTCCACAATTTCTACAAACTTTACCTAGTGTTGTTAAATATAGAATTGAGATTCAGAATCCCTTACATAAATGTTCGTTTTACTAACGTTAACAAACATTCCACTTAGTCTGCTTTCTGTAAACGACAGAAAACGCCACATTGAGCTTTTTGTCAAAACATCATCTTCAACTGAAAAGAAAATGGCTTTATCTGACTGAAAATGTTTTGCAAATTTGTTTTCCTGTCGATTTTCCATTTATTTATTTTGAAAGTTTGCTGCTGGTGATAATAGTGTCTCCAAAAAATGGACATATTCTGGAATTTAAGGCAAGTATGTATGTGTAAAAAGAAAAAAATGTATAGCAATTGAATGTCAATGGTTATTTTTGTACTGTACTATTGTTTAATTATGAAATGTCTATTTTTAGACCAGGATGTGCCATAAGCCATTTTTGTGGAAAAAACAATACAGCCCTAATTATGATATCTTGAATAGGAATGGTATTGGGTATCTAATAAAAGCCCAATTATTTACTTAAGATTTATTTTTTGTTCCCCCACCTAATCTTGAGAATGCTTCTGCATATTTCTAACATCTCTTTGCTTCAGCTATTCATCTAAATTACAATTGTGTACTTTTTTAGTTGTTTTTTTAAAATTAAAAACACCAAAGTAAAAGCCAGAATCACTCTATTGTAGTTGTTCAACTTATTCTTGGTTTGTAACTGATGATATTTCCCGCTTTACAGTGTCTAAAGCTTGTAATCAGACTAGGTGTAGTATTCCTTTGAATAATCACACTCTTTGCCCACGTTACCTGCTTGGCAAATCTTCTGGCGCAGAATCTTACACGCTGATCTCTGCGTGGGGGTAAAAATGTCATCAGCCACTTTTTCTTACGAATGATGGGGCTCAAAATCCAGCCCTGTCATTCATAAGAAAAAAATACCACAGGACCTGGTAGATGACATTTTTACCCCAACTGTTTAATGTATGGATGCAGCCCCCGGGGGAGATCGTGAGAGGGTTCAGGGTGCAATGTCACCAATATGCTGATACACAGCTGTACCTCTCCTTTTCAACCGACCCAGGTCCTGCCATCTCAGTACTTTCCCAGTGTTTGGTGGCTGTGGCAGATTGGATGTGGCAGAGCAGACTGAGGCTCAGTCCCAACAAGACGGAGGTAATGGTGGTGGGTAGGGCAAGTCCGCCCTCCTGTAGCCCAGCAGGTTCGGAGTCTGAGAGTGTTATCGGACTCAGACCTCCGCCTGGACCGACAGGTGGAGGCGGTGGTTAAAGCCGCCTTCCTCCAGCTGTATCTGGTGCGGAGGCTGCGGCCGTACATTTCCAGGCCCAACCTGGCCACCCTCATCCATGCCTTCATCACCTCGAGGCTAGACTACTGTAACACACTCTACGTGGGGCTTCCCTTGACGCTGGTTCAGAGGCTGCAGCTAGCGCAGAATGTGGCGGCCCGTCTCTTCACGGGTCGACGGGAGCACATTACGCCCGTGCTCCGCGCGCTGCACTGGCTGCCTATAGTGTACCGAGCCAGATTCAAGGTGTATAAAGCCCTACACGGTCTAGGCCCTTCATATCTTAGGGACCTCCATGCCCCAGCACGACCCCTTTGGTCTGCCGGGGGCGCCTGCCTCGAGGTCCTCCGTGTAAAACGGAGGGCCACAATGGAGAGGGCATTCTTGGCGGCCGTGCCACAACTCTGGAACTCGCCTGGCCCCAGGTCTGTTGGCTTTTCGCCGGGTCTGTAAGCCCTGGCTGTTTGCCCAGGCCTTCAGAGGGTATGATGGGAGGATGAGGTAGTGTTTTATAGAATTTTTAAATGATAGTTTTTATTTTATTTTTAAATGTATTGTTATTTTGCTTTTGTAAGCTGCCCCGGAGATGCCATGGCATGAGGGGAGCGACTAAAAAATATAAATAAATAAATAACACCCACGTGCAGAGAACAGCGATTCCCAGCCGGGAGATTCGCTGATCCACGTAATGTGGGCAAGCACCTGTAGACATATTAAAGCCCACTCTGAATTTCTGTAATGCTGTGCCTAAAGTACAGCTAGGTATGAGACAATTTAAGCATAATGCCAACAGAGGGCATCATTGCACACAAATGAAAGGAATCTTTTGAGCATAGAAATTTGTTTCTATTCCAGGACGTGACAGAACAATTGAGTTGTTGTTTCTGCAGTCATGGGATTTTTAGATATGACTGATGACCAGGGTAGAATACTTAGTTATCAATAGGTTTAAAGCATGGAAGAGCTAGAAGAAAATCCTTGCTCACCAGCTCTTATAGTGTTGCCTTTGAATGGAACTAAATGATCTTACTGAAAGGCTGCTGCTTTTTTTTTTTTTTTTAAAAAGACAAACTACCACACCAGCACCAATGTTATGTAGTCAGTTAGGCAACTACCTTGTATGCTATTAAAGTAATATGCTATTAAATTTCATTACTGCTAAATTTTTGCCAGGTGCTAAAGGCAAAGCCCCACAATCAACACAGCTCCTTGTTTTTACCCAGTAACATCTGAACAATAACATGAGTAGCTACCTTGCACAGTGATCCTTTGGGTGTTTAGTGCTGGTATCCCATTCACTTCAGTATGATTTATGTCTGCATTAAGCTACTGGAGGATCATACTCATAGGTTCTGCTATTCAATGCACATTACCTGTTCATTTCAATGATGGTTGTCAGCAGAATGCTTTGAGGAGTAGACTATTTACTCATCACATCAACCGATAGCATAGTAAAATTTATGACTTGCTGTATTTGTTGGTTTTAGGCAGGGAGTCCAGTTGACTGCCTTTGCCCCATTGCTGTTGCAGTGAAACTGGGCCCCTGGCTTTAGCACACCATCTTGTACAAAATTACCTACTGGATTAAGGTAATTAATTATTAGCTTCATCAAGGCAACAGCTGAATTTACTAATGGATGGTGCGGATCCTGCTGTCATGTTCCTGCTTCTGAAGATGTTCCACTGCAGCATGTCTGAATAATTAAGACTTGCAATCTTTTGCTTGTACAAAGTTTGCTCCTCATGATAACATTACATGAACCAGTACCTTGGCATACCAGTGATATTACAAACACAAATGGGGGATTGCATTTAATTTGAATGAAGTGTTAGTAACTTTTTAAAGCTTTTTTTTTTTTTAATAAAATAAAAATAAAATTGCATTTTGCCCAGTTAGCAACATAGGTATTTTGCTTTTTTCAAAAAAGAGAAAAGGCTTAATGAAATAAATTAAGCCAAATCTATTTCTTGTCTCTCTTTCTTAGCTGATGAGATGCTCACACCACTGAAACACTCTTTCCCACGGGATAGGAGCCACACAGTGACAGCTGTATGCACTGCTTATGCCTCTTAAGACGGGGAAAGAAAGCCAAGGCTTCTCTGTTGTTTCCTACCTGGGGCAGGGATTGCTAGCTAGGTGAATGCCCCTGCAGCAGGGGTGAGGCTCACCCTCATGTTTCATTATTCAATAATTGGGTTTAAGCTTGAAATACATAGACGCTAGTCTAAACAGCATCATTTTTATTTAAATTTATATCCCTGAAACAATAAAGCCGAACAGACACTTAAACAATAAAGGAAAACAACATAAAATTTACCCTACTCCCTAGCCCATCCCTGGCCACCAAAAAGCCTGTCTAAACAAAGATATTTTACACTGTTTGGGGAACATGTACAGATTCAAGCTTTGGTGAGCCTCACTAGGGACGGAGTTCCATAGTTGAAGGGTAGCCCCCAAGAACCCCTCTGCCCCTTGATGTCTGTACTTGGTGAGTTGAGAGCACAGCCAGAAGGCAGCTCCTGGCTGATCAAAGAGACCACAGAAAGCAGGTAAATTCCCACATTTAAGGGCTGCAGCTTCATATGTGACTTGTTCACACAAGATGCTGATAGCGATGCCATAGCTTACTCTCCAGTGAAACACTTCACATAAAGTGAAGGTTATTGCCCCTTTTTAGGGAATGTTGTTGAACGGGTGTTGGCTCAGGAGCATCTGGACCGCACCAGTTTTCTTGATCTTTCAAAGTCCGGCTTTCATTTGGGTTATGGCATGGAGACTACATTAGTGGCTTTGGTCAACGACCTTCACCAAGAACTGGACCAGGGTCATTTGACCCTGGTAATCCTATTAGATCTGTCAGCTGCATTTGATGCCATTGATCATGAGATGCTGGTGACTCACCTGTGGGACTATGCTGGGGTGGGCAGAACTATTCTTGAGTTGTTCAGCTCCTTCCTGGCCAGGAGAACTCAGCGGGTGGTGATTGGGGGTTCTTGTTCTTCTCCCCCGGGACCGCACGTGTGGCATTCCACAGGGCTCTGTTCTGTCCCCTCTCTTGTTCAATGTGTACATGCAGCCCCTCAGCGAGGTCATGAGACAGTATGGGGTGCGGTGTCATCATATGCTGATAACACCCAGCTCTACCTCTTTTTTTCATCCGACTCAGACCCGGCAGTCTCGGTGGTTACCCGATGTCTGACAGCTATGGGTGATTGGATGAGGGCGAGCTGTCAAACTAAATCCTGACAAGACGGAGGCGGTGTTCGTGGGAAGGGTGGTGGGTGTGATGTCCCCAATCATTGATGGGGTTTGTCCCCCACTGGTTTCTCAGGTTTGAAGTCTGGGGGTACTCCTCGATCCACAACTTCACCTGACTCTCCAAATTGAGGCTGTGGCAGGGAGTGCTTTCCACCAATTACATCTGGTGTGACAGCTTTGGCCATACGTCACAGACTCCGGACTGGCCACTGTTATCCATGCCTTCATCACCTCAAGACTAGACTATTGTAATGCGCTCTACGTGGGGCTAACTTTGGTGACGGTCCAGAGACTGCAACTGGTGCAGAATGCTCCTTACTGAGATGGGTCGCCGGGAGNTGCTCCGAGCTCTGCACTGGCTGCGGATAGTCTTCCAGGCCCGATTCAAAGTGTTGGTGCTTACCTATAAAGCCCTATATGGCCTGGGCCCTGCCTATCTGTGAAACCATCTCACTCTTTGTGCCCTGGATCGACTCCTGCGGTCTGCTGGGAGTGCCCTTCTTGATGTCCCTCAGGTGGTGTGGGAGGGCGTTCTTGGTGGCAGCACCTAGGCTATGAAACTCCCTTCTAGTGGAAGCCTGGGTGGCCCCCGACCTTGCCTCATTTCAACAACAGCACAAAACCTGGCTGTTCCGCCAGGCCTTTGGTGAGGGAGGTGGGTGGGGACCATGGGTTTTTTGTTTTCTTATGCTTCCCTTTTATGCATATTGTATGTATATTTTTCAATGATGTTTTAACTTTTGTAAGCTGCCTTGAGCCGCCCAGGCAGGAGAGGTGCACACCCCTAGTTGTTGCCCCAGTACTGGGGGGTTCCTTTTCCCTGAAGGTTCATCAGAGCCCAAGCATTTTCCAGAGGCAATAAAAGACAGTTTAGCCAAGCATTTGGCAGGCAGGGATAGGGGTCGGCAAGGAAACTCATGGGGATGTTCATGTATTTGATATTGTAACCTACTCTGAGCTTGTAAGGGAACAGCAGAATATAAATTTAAGTAAAATAAATAAATAGGCCTTTCAGCTCCAAAGGCAAGGGTAACGTCAGCAAGTTAATATTGAGCTCCTATTTGCATCCTCAGATCTTGAGGTCTCATTAAAGAGAGAAGCTTAATGAAGTGACTTATTTCATCTGCTTTTGAGGTTTCATCCACTGCTGCTGTTCCCTTAAGCAGGATCTCCCAAGAGAGAAAAGCAGCCATCATCTCAGGTACCTGCATTAATCTTTAAGGGTTGAGTCAGAACTTCTTTGTGGCGTGGATTGCTATCTTGCTGCATGCTTCATCCTTCTCTTGCGAAAGAAAATCTCTAAAGGAGAGAGGAATTAGGAGGAAGACCAAAATCAAGCATGTCTTTCCTTCCAGAAGGCATGGATACAGCCCTTGAAGCTGTGTGCATCATAAGCAGTTTTAAACTGTTGACTTGGCCATAAGCAATCTTTCTACTTGTAGCTCTTGGGCTAAAGTCTTTTGCAAATGATTTCAAACATGAAGCCCTGTTCAGAACGGAAAATGGTAATGAGTCACAACACTAGCGACCAGCAAAAGTGTGCATGGCTAAGCAAATTGGAATATACCAGTTAGACGCAACTTCAGTCACTACAGAACTTAGATGTTTGGTTTGTCACCAAGTAATTACCTTCATTTGCCAAAACCTGACCTGTTCTATCAGCCTTCCTACACACTGGAGTAGTAAATAACAGAAGTTCCTAGTCTGCATGGTTTGGATCAGAAAGATGATCCAGGACAGACAGCAACGCTCCCTACTTTGACTTGGCTAAGATCTCAAATATAGGAACAAGGTTGTCAGCCTGAACTATCACTGAATGGCAGCTAGTCTGGCGCTGCTGCTGTTCGAGCCAAAGTAGTACAAATAATATATTTTATTGGACCAACTCCAGCAGGTGGATGTATGCAAGCTTTCCGACCTCACAGGGTCCTGCTGTGGGCACTGGTATGACACACCTTGGGAGATGTACATCTCCTCCCACAAAGCAGATTTGGGTAATGGCCAAATCTGCTGCATTTCTGTAGTCCTATTAAAAGGAGGTGGCAAGTAAGATGTTACAGGTATGGAGTGTTGTAGATACTGCTCCTTCACAAGAACACATGGTCTCCTGAAGATACACATCTGCCAGAGAACCAAACTGCATGCACAGCCTTCAGTACCCAGAAATTCTTCTCTTGAGAAGGTATAGATGCTTACTTTCACCTTTGATGCGAGGTAGTGCAGAAGACCCTTGCTTAGGCTAAAGCCAGCGGGCCCTTTAGAATCCTGAATCCTAGCCCATTTGAGTTCAGATTGGGAAGTATTAAAGAGTGGGTTTCTCAGAGCAATTTCTGGCACTGTATCCAGATTTACCAAGGATAACAGGTAAAGGAGTGGGTAGTAAGCAGTGACAAGAGTCCGAGGCACCTTCTACCATAGGGTGGCTGGCCCGGAAGGGGGGTGGCTGTTTTGCTTGGACCCTTCTACACCTGTGTCTGCTTTACCTCACCACCCAGGTAACTACGAGGGTGCTGCTGCCCAGTGGGCGGCACCCTCTGGGCGGCGGCCAAAGGGCAAAGTCCCGTTGGCAGGCCATTTGCAGGCGGGTGTGGCAGTGGCGGCTGGAACCGTTCGTCCGCCGTCTGGATTGCGTTCCTGCCCAGACTGCTGCTTGCTTGGAGATAAGGAAATAGCTCACTAAACACCCTCCAGCGCCACCATCAGCCTGTCGCCCGGCCCTCCAGCTGCTGCCGGTGTTGCCACCAGGTGCCAATCCCTGAGGGGGGTACTATCCAGTAGGGAGAGTGGTGCCTCAATAGCCACCTGCCCCAGGACTGTACCATGGCAAAGCGTATTTTATAATTTTATATATATTAGTTTGTTTATATTTCATTTCCCCCTCGAGTGTGGGGCGAGGCTTTTAATCTTAATGTTTCCAATAGGCTTTTTGTGTATTGGTTTGATTGGAACTTGATTCACATAGTGCTGTTAAACTAATTGGCTTATTTGACACATGTATAGGGAAACTGTGAGCACATTTCAGTGACCCATAGTTATTTTTTTCAGAGGCAGGATAACTCTCCATGTAACATTATGCCAGCTGTTACAAGACGTAGTTACAAGAAAGCTATATTTTCAGGCAGCGGCAGTTGCCTGAATACTTAAATGTACAGCCACTCTTCATTATAAACAGGCGACTGCTGAAGCCCCAATTTTGCAAAAACCGCTTGACCTACGTTTCTGAAAATTTCATCATGGCTGTAAATTGTGAGGACCATCATATCCACAAAGTTTGAAAAATATCCAT
>QEPC01002001.1:3242311-3255464 GCA_003113815.1 Sphenodon punctatus | reverse complement strand
AAACCCCTTAAAACCACATTAAAGGAGCAGCAGTATCGGCGGGGCAACAGCAGCAACAATGATCTATGTTCTGTACAGCGCCAGGTACATGACCGGCGCTATATAAAGGTTTATAATAATAATGACGGGCCGCACGATGACAGATGTGGTGTCTGATGTGGCATCTGTCCGGCAGAAGGGCCCCGGGTGCCCCGGCCCCGGAAACGGCCGACACCCTTTGGGCTAGCGCCCAAGGGCTGGTGCCCACAGGGCCCTGCCCTGGGAGTTATTACCTGGGGGCTTTAGGGCTACATGGGTCCTATCATCCAGGAAGTCAGCTGTCCTCTATAAACTGTTTCTTCCACAAGGAAACAAGCCACCCTAGCATACTTCATATTTGTGCTGTTATCTTTTATTGAGCAAATTTTCTAATTGCCAATAGGATTAGGCTGGATTCTTGCTTTTTGCATTCTCGGCTATTTATCTCCCTTCCAGGGGAAAAGAAAACCTGCTTCAGATTATCCAAGAGTCCATACACTGAACCTGTTTAACAGACTTTTAATCTCAGTACAGTTGAGGGAACATCAATGAAGGAGGGCACATCTGGAGGGTCACTCCTCCCACTGCAGATATGGGCAGGGGACAGATGAGGAACATGCAATCACAAACAATGATCAACTCTAAATACATTGTGAGGTTTGGTCCAAAAACATTTAAACATAATTAATCCAATTACTGCAAACAGCTTCTCTGAGTAAGGTTAAGATATTGCATTTGTAGTGTTTTTTTGCTTTTCCCTTCAGTGAACCAGCGGAGACTGCTTGAGAGAGATCAGCACCGAGCGCATGCGGGACACATCTTTTGCCTGCTTACTAGACTTGGGGTTAAAGTCACAGAGCCGAGCCACACGTTCCCACTCAGTGCCTGGAGAGATTTCTTCAGCATCGTTCACAAAGGCTTCTTCAGCTGCCCTAAAAACAGGGCAATATCACAGTTTAATTCCAGAATATCAACATTGCCCAAGAGCCTCACACAGCCTTTTAAGCAGACATTTCCACAGGAATACGCTACCCAACAGCTGCTTGACAACACCCAGCCCCTCCTCCCCAAACTTCCCCATGAGAGAGGTTGCAGTACTAAGTTAAGCACAAGCAGTGTAAAGAATGCTGTGTAAAATGTTGGAATACAGGTGTTTGGTTACTCATTCTGGCCTTGTAGTATATGCCTGACAGCAAGACAAAATTCAGATTTCCATATTTACAATAGGGCATCAACACTTTGGTCTAGCTTTTAACCCTTCAGCACCTATCAGTGTGCTTTGGACATGTGACAACTGGAAGTTTTATGGAAAGGAACTGCCATTTAAGTTTTTAAAAAATACTCCAAGACTTAAGGGGCTGAAGTCATAGCTCCCATGCTTGTGTGCACTATATAGACTTACACACATTTTGGGGCAGGAGTTACTTCCAAAGTCAGCTCAAAGGATAACTCTGCCTGTTCTGTTTGGTTCTATATGTAAACTTGGACATCTCATGAAAAAGTACATTAAGAAGCCATAAGCATCAAGGTTATCCTTTTGGCATGGGTGCATTTAAGCAATACTGTTAGCAGCAGCAGTGTAACCTTTCAATACCTAGTTTAAGCAAGGGTGGTGGACTCCAGGGCCCCAACGCAAGGGCAAAAGCAGTAAGCACTCTTGAGAATGGAGATCAAACCAAATTCATCAACTCCCAACAAGCAATACAGGAACAAAACAAAAAAAGCAATGATGGTGATTATCCCATGAGGTTCAGCACTGGTCACAGGGATGATTGTATTACAAACACCACTGAAGACAAGGGTCACTACAACACTGCTACTTCATGTGACAAAACACTTAAGGGGGGGGCAGTGAAGATTTTACTTAACTGTTCTAGGCTGTAGCAAGGATGGTTTATGTTTGTGCTTAAAGGTGAAGAGAAGAAAAGAAACAAGGAGAAAGTTTAAGTCAGATATAGAAAATGAAAATGAGCTTAATGCAGATGGTAAGTAAGCTGGCTGAACATGCAATATAGCTCAGTCTACATTGAGGAAACATGCTTTTCAGTTTTAGTTTGCAGCAGCTACGCTGCACTTTCCCCACTGGCTACAGGGAAAGCATTAGTTGAAAGTCCTTTGGTGTCAACTGAAGACTTCTAAAGCAAGGTCAAACTCCACCTGCAAATCCAGCATTTCACACGTCTTGGTTTATGGTCATTTAAATTAGTCCAGTTTCACACTGAATTTTAGTCCTAATTCACTCAAAACAGACATACTACTGTTCTCACCAGTACACCTTTAACAGGTGCTTTAGAATCTGTGAAATAGTCATCTTTGAATTCAAGGCTACAAATCCAAGGGAAAACATTAAAGCGATAAGCAAGCCAAGAAAATAAGTTTGCAGTGCTTAAGTCTCTCTAGCGAAAGTGTTTATTTCCCTGTAGTTCGAAGACTGGGTTTGTCTCTCTAGAATGACATGTTAGAGATGGAAAAATTGAAGAGGTTAGTAGACATTAATCTCCTTATGCAAGCAACTGTTCTAATACTGGGGACAGCTAAAGTCCAACTGCCAAACAGCAGCACTTTCAGTAGTATTAGGTGCATCTTCATACTCACTGCTCTCAAGTCCCTTCCCCTCCTTGTGCTTACACATCTGAGCCATTTCATTAAGCCTTTCCTCACTCACCCTTCTAGCTGTTTAGCCAGGCACTATGCAACAAAAGCCAGCTTTTTAAGGTTTAGGTGAACAGATGGCAATATCTGAAAATAGGCCAGTTAGACCTGGTGAGCACTTGGGAGATGCAAATGCTCGGCTCTTTCAAAGTTTGGCGCCTAACCATTGGATGCAAGGAAGTTCTTCACGGTGTTGCTCAGTAAACTCTATTCCATGTAGAAGTGGCCTTTGACCAAACATTCCAGGTGCGTTTGAACCATGATCTCCCTATTTACAATGAGAAGACTAAGGAGCCAAGCTTCCTTGGCCCCAAAACTGGTGTTGCAAGAGTTTGTTATTTTAGCTGCAGTACTCTTTACCAATGCGTTACTGCCAATATGCAAAGCTGCACGAGTCAAGATATTCAGAGATCTTACAGATGAAGGGAATTTCACTCCTCTAACCGCAGGTCAACAATACGTTTCCACAATACAGGAAGAATTGCTAAAATAAGTGTTTAAGGCAGATGGGTATAAGTGGGATATTCTGCACACAGCACAAAATAGATTTTATCAACACTGACAGTGTCTGCAGGGTAAGTAAAAGACAGACAGATAATTAGTAGTTAGCAAACATACACATAACCAATCACTTCAGCGAAGGGTTGTTTGTAGAAAGCTTCGTCTGCCACCCTGGGCAGCAAATGATCCAAGATGGAGGCAAGCAGGCAGGAGGAAAAGAGATAAGTGTGAGAAGCAGAAAATATAGCCTATGATTGTTAGATTAAACCAGAGAGCATATTAAGCACATACCATATCAGACAGCATCTACAGTCTTTAAAGAAGGAGGGTGCTTTCCGAGAGGACATAATGCACACCATTTGCCTCTGGGAAAAACAGGAGGCAATGACATGCGGCTTTTGTCACATGGAAAAAGCTCCGCAAGCTTTGGTGCTGATCACGCACATCATGCAGAGCTGGATTTTCTAGCTCTGCATGCGACACAGGATTGCTACCAAAGCCGCATGGCTTCCGTGTCTATCTTATTCTCTGTAAAGTGCCAGGTACATCGCTGGTGCTATATAAAAGCTAATAATAATAATAATAATCCCACGTGACAAAAGCTATGCATCATTTGCCTCCGAGGCAAACGGTGCTCATCATGTCATGCTGGAAAGTGCCCCAAATCTTAGGTCAGAAGTGTTGGGGGGGGGGGGGGAAGGAAAGGGCTCATCACTGAGCTGCAAGCAAGGTCAGGTAACTCAGTGGTCAGCTGGAAGCAACCTAGCCGAAAGTAAGGTGAACAAGCTCATCTCCCCATGCAGAGTAATTTAGGTGGTTATTTAAAGGTTTATAGCAACAGCAATAAGGAAGCTGCTTTGACATTCTCTCTCAGGGGAGTGGCGTGGTAATTACACAAGTTCTGAGGAAGGTCCTCATCCCTAATCAGAACCCTACTACTTCTGGGTTCTCATCCTGCCTCAAAGATCAAGGCCTGTCAAAAGTAGGCAAGACAACAGTTTTTATTAGCAAGTGTGTGAAAGTTCTCAAGCTATACAGGCATCCAAGAGCTGCATGGTCTGAAAGCTATGGTACTCCCCATCAGGCGCTGCCCAATAAAAGTAGCCAAGACAACGGCCCTTGTTTCACCCTTGGAACTAACACCACGCCAAAGAACTAGATGGCATGCAGCTGGTCCACTTCTGCTGTGCTATATGTTCACTTATATTTTTCATAAACCAGCAGGACAAGGGCGACAAGTCTCAGCTCTGCCTTCCCACGCATACTGCACACTGGAGTAACAGCAGCACTGACCCATTTCCCCACCTGTAAGACTGCCCAACTGGCAACTACTGAAACAGTAGAGCTTGAATCCGTAGGTAGACAGTAGGTTTAGAAGAGGCAGAAATGAGCGGCAACAATGTTCCCCTCCCAAATACAGTAGTCAACGAAGCAAGCTCAAACAAACAATTAAACAAGCCAATCAAGCTGTTCAGGCTGCGTTCAAGTTGCCAATAGCCTCCCCCTCTACCTAAAGGTCATACCAAACATAGCATTCAATGGGCAATAAGCCTAAGAAATGGGGATATTACAAGTTGCCCACAGTCATATTAAGTAAATGCCCAAGCTAGCACTAGAACCCATGGTATTTCCCTACTTTTACCTAGATGCATCATTCTAGTAGCTAACAGACCTCAGTTTTGTAGCCAGCGTGAGCCTCAAGTACAAAGCCTGCCATCCTAATGCCTGTCGTTCAGTCTAGGTTTGGCACTGTTCTCCAGCACCACATTCTTGAAGCCCTTGCTATGAGAAGGGTGCACTAGAATCTCTTCTAGTTCTGCCAGTAGGAACAAGCTAGGATGTTGGGGGGTGTTTGAGAGGGTTATTGAAGGAAAGCCAGGTTATTCCTGCTCGCAATGAGAATGGCAATTGCACTTATTTAACCTGAGAGCAAAGTTCTCATCATGACCTTCCCCTTTACTTCAGGATGGCAGAAGTATGCTAATCAGGCTTCCGAATGCATTCAGTAAGTTAAAACTTTCTAATTTAAGTCCTCAAAGTAGCACCAGATCCAGCAACACTGGGTGAAGACGGACATGCACGTAACACTGCTATAACATTTTATTTATGTTGCAGGGCTGTACTGGCACCCTATGTAGTCCTGCAACATGCGTAAGAGATGTCAAGGCGGAGGTTTGTTTTCACCCACAGATGTTCTAAGCCCAGTGATTTCCAAACGTTTTGCCTATAGGACCTCATTTTGAGACTTAACTAATCCCTTATCCCTAGATAGCAAAGGGATACAGAGTATATGAACATCAGTTGGGATCATGACCCACCTAAGAGTTGTGACCCTAAGTGGGGTCATGATCCCACCCAATATTTTATTCTACTCTGCCCTAGACCACATCCAGATACCAAGGCTGAACTAGCCCATAAGGACTCTGATAAGTGGATTTGGCATTCTTGGAAAGCCACCTGCCAGATAGCAGCTGGGGCATAATTCCACTGACCAAAAAACAACAATATTGACTAGGATGCCACAAGACATGGAAACTAGTCTACAGCTGTATTTTAGTTCCTTCCACTAGCCCATGGAAGCAGCAGAGCCTCCTTACCTGTTGTTGACTTTTGTTTTCTGTAGCTGTTCATCTTGCCTTGCATACCATTCCTCCAACTCCTTTTTCGCCTTCTCTTTCCATTCTGCTTCTTGTTTTCGAGAGTTAGCATCTGAAGATGTGAGGGACAAGAACATGGCTTATACACAGGCACCAGGTATTTATTTTTTTTTGGGGGGGGGGGGGGAATTTAATGCCTTCTGAAAGCTTCTGGCAGGGTCATGACTAAAGAGCCAAAGAGGCTCAGTTATTGTGGCTCATGCAGCATCAGTAACTAGTTCAGGTCACAAGACCTACGGGAAGGAATGTACACAGTGGCAAGCAATTTGAACACGGCCTGTGTATTGCACGCAGCACTGGATTGCCTTCCTAGCCATTCCTTCACATGGATCTACAAACTGAGTGAACTCAAGTTTATTGCATTGCCATGCCCTCCCTAACCAGATTGTTCACATACATCACCCCCCATATTGTATTTTTAAATTGTTTTTAATTTTTTTAAATTGTTTTATTGATTATTGTTGTTCGCCACCCCGGGCTGCCCTGTGGGCAGGAGGGGCGGGATATGTGTCTTACATAAATAAAAAGAATAAAATAAAATAAAGCTGTACAGAGGAATAATCATTCCAGAACAAAGCCAAAGAAGTTTGGTGAACACCAAATTTATCTCTTGGAATGGGCATGCCATGACAGCCATTTTCTCTAAAGCAAAACTGTTAAGTTGCACCAGGAAAATGCCTGCTTGAGGTTTTTCAGCTCCCAGATGAAAGGAGGCAAAACTCCACTCATTTATGAAGTGCAGGAAAACCTGTCTGAGGTAAACGAACACAGGACATGCCTCCTCTCAAATCCAACAGTGAAAGTGGATCCCAAATTAAGAGTAGTTTGGAAATCATTTTCTGTCTTCAAATCCAGTGAGATTTAGGTGATAATATTCATACGAAATATTTTGGTAGCTGTAAATGCATATGCATTTTTTTCGGTAGCATTTTTCTTTATTAATTAATTGGAAGGTGGTGTAATTCATTGCTTTAATGCAATCCTGTATCAAGCGAGATTTGGTTCTGCTATTCTCACCAATCCCCTCACCCAAGTCTTTGGTAGCTATCCCACCACTGCCAGAATGATGTGCCCGTGAAGAAGCTAAAGAGCTCCAATTTACTTTGTGATATCAATAGTTTAGGACAGGGTTCAATTAACATGCCCATTCTAACCAAAAAGACTCCCAGGACAAAGAGAATCATAAATTTCATTTCAAGACAGCTTGAGTGTTTCCAGAGCATGGTTAATTGTCACCAAGCGCTACGCTAAAAGGACAGCCAGTGGAAGTTATTTTATCCCCAGAGGCTGCTAACAGTCTTTAAAGTCTTTTGCACTGGAGTTGTGAAGCGCTGGTGTCTACACTAGGATAAAAGCAATAATCTCAAATATCAGTCTGCATCCATCTACTCTGAGTAGTAGAGGGAAAAGCTATGGCCATGATTATCCCATGAAACACTCAGCCCTTTTCACAGAGATAATCTGACTAGACACCAAAAGACAACTGGGTCAGTCACTACAAGAAGCTACGAACCAAAGTAAAACCTCTTGTCCCCTGCTTTAAAGTGGAAGCTGGTCACTAGATGGTATAAGAAATCTGAATATCAAAAATTTTAAGCCATTCACATTCTGAAGTTCCACCCTACCAATCAGTTGGCAAGACACTCACTGATGACATAACTGCTTAAATGGTCTTAATCCAAGAGTCAGAAACACCCAGGCCATCTGTTACCAGAAGGATCTCTATTATGAGTTACACAACTAATGCGATGTAGTTAAGGCAACAGATTTAAACAAGGGCCGGCATTATCTTCAGCACTATTTTCTGTTGGCAGAAGAATACATTTTTCTCTTCCACACTGCCGTCAGGTTTGCGTGCAGCACCAGACTTACACCTAAAGTTAGAATTAGCTGAAGATTTACAAAATATGGTTTTAGGGTAGATACACACACACACACACCCCCAAAGCACCATATCAAGCCAAGAGATGCCTCTCTACCAAGTTTCTCATAGAGTTATAATGCAAGGTAGGATAAGGCAACATTTCATCCAGAATCCAAATGCAAAAACATGTCAATCTGAAGACAAAGCCAAACAGCAGCTTCATGGAAAATTCAAAAGGCCATAAAGACTTGCTTTGCATGAAGCTTACCTACTTTTGGAAGAAAAGAAAAAATACACCCCTATCTACAGCCATTTTTAAATACAAAGTTACAGAGGTACCAGCAGTGACTCCATAACGAGAGCAAGTATTTTGATCCTCCACTTGCCATCCATAGCAGATAAGATGATAGAATCATATTGATATGTCACATCTGCTGTAAGGGTTTTCAGACAAGCTACCAAGGGCCCCACCCCAGAGAAATTCTGGTTATGTGTTTTTGCTCTGGTAGGTAGATAAGTCATTGTGCATTAGCTACAGTGAAGGTAATCAGTTTTTTAAAAACACACACCACCATGTGACTAAGTACTCCAGTTCGAGTCATGCTCTACAGACAGGCAACCTGGTTAATTACAGCATAGTGATACAGAAATGTTGGTTATACTTTAGCTTTCTATTCAGCTAACATCTGAACACAAAAGCTTGTTCAAAAGGAAAGAGGGCTGACATTGACAGCAGGCTATTTTTAAAAAACACATCAGCACTGTCTTACCAAGTACTTCCAAGCGTTCCAGTTGTTCCTCCCTCCATTTACGGATACTCTCTGGTTCCGACTGCAGTCGATCAACTTGTGAAATAGCGGCATAACAGTCTGTTGGACCATTGCTCTCCTTAACCAGATACAAAACACCCAACGTTAGTGCCATTCATACACGAAATTCAGTAGGCTATATGCAGCTACTTGAGAAGTAGGAAACCTGGGCTGAGACTAACAAAATGAAGTTCAACAGAGATAAATAAAGTTCTGCATTTAGGCAAGAAAAATCAAATGTACAAATACAGGATGAGGGATACCTGGCTTGGGACCAATACATGTGAAGAACTGGGTTACTTACCTTGGCAATTGTCCTTCTGCAGCTTGTGAGGGAGGTTATTTGGACGCAGGGAGGGTTCTCTCTCATGGCCAGCAGGAGGCAGCACTGGCTTTCAACTGGGCATGTGCAGGGAGAGCACACCCTCCTCAATCCCCAGTTGAAAGTCTGCCTCTGGACCGGATAGAAGTGCAGCGGGGGTGCTCTATACCCTAATAGGGATCTTTTTTGCCCCAGACGGGCTTTTTTACTTCCAACTAAAGGGGGGGGTTGCTCTCCTTCTGCAACCACGCTGCTGAAGGATGTTGGTGCCCAGAGGCACTGTGGGAGGCTGCACCTGCTGTGTCCCGGGCCGTACCCTGGGGGGCGAATTTGGAGCGGTTGAGTCAGCGCCCAGAGGCGCTGTAGGAGAAGGGAGGGCAATTCCCCCCACCCCCAGTTGAAGTAAAAAAGCCTGTCAGTGGCACCCCCGCTGCACTCCTATCCAGTCCAGAGGCAAACTTTCAACTGGAGATAGAGGGCGTGCTCTCACTGCACATGCCCATTTGAAAGTCTGTGCTGCCTCCTGCTGGCCGTGAGAACACTCTCCCTGCATCCAAATAACCAGACGAAAAAGCTATAGAAGGATCTGGGGATTGTAGATGATCACAAACTGAACATGAGGCAGCAATGTAACGCAGCCACAATAAAGGCTAAGGCAGTTTTAGGCTGCATTAACAGAAGCATCATTTCCAAGTCACAAGAAATAATAGTTCCACTCTATTCTGTACTGGTCAGACCTGGATACAGTACTCCAGATGAGTTCTGGGCACCACACTTTGAGGACAGCGACACAATTGGAATAGGTTCAGAGGAAGGTGACAAAGATGGTCAGGGGTTTGGAAACCAAGTCTTATGAGGAAAGGCTGAAGGAGCTGGGTATGTTTAGCCTTCAGAAGACTAAGGGGAGACATTATAGCAGTCTTCCAGCTACCTGAAGGGCTGTCACAGCGGATTTTCATTTCATTTCATTTTTTATTTGTATTCCGCACTCTCTTGCCACAGGCAACTCGAGACGGCTTACAACAAAATGAAAACAAATACAATGAGGTCCACAATAGACCACAAGCAATAGTGGTCTACAACCAGACCAGTACAAAACAAAAACCAAAACATATTTATACAAAACAGTCCTACTAACCATTGAACAATCTACCCTTCATACTAGTGAATGCGAGTCGTAACATTACAATGATCTATCACATCTAAAGTCATCAATATACATATAACACAATAGTAATCTCATCCCCTACCCCACTTCCATCCCCTTCCTTCCTGCCGCCACCAGATAGGGGGAGGAGACACTTTCTTCTAATCTACCCACCACACCACCTGCTCTCACCAGGAGGAGGGGTGAACCCCTTACCACACTCTCCCTACCAAAACACACCTTAATTATATAATATAGCAAAATACAGGATGGCAAAGACTTGTTCTCTCTTGCCCCTGAAGGCAAGACTGGAAATAATGGGTTCAAAACTATAAGAAAGCAGATTTTGGTTAAACATTAGGAAGAACTTCCTAACGGTAAGAGCTGTTCAACAGTGGAACAAATTACCTAGGGAGGTGGAGGGCTCTCCTTCCCTGCAGGTTTTCAAATAGAGGCTAGATGGCCATATGTTGGGGATGCTGTAGCTGCCGATTTCCTGCACTGAGCAAGGAGTTGAACTAGATGACCTCTGCAACCCCTTCCAACTCTGCGACCCCTTCCAACTCTAAGATTATGGCATCCCACATTCACACCTCAGATAATTCAAATAGAAGCAGGACAAGCAAGTTACATGTGCCTGGTAGATTTGACAGGGCAGGAAGACATGCAATTTATACTGCATGCTTGAGAAGAATGAAGGTGCTTTTAAAAAACCCATTATAATTCCAGCCTAGGGCAGAAGCTAACTAGCCACAGGGAAACAGCTTGCAGAATGAAGTTCAGCAACAGCAGGGAGAACAGGAGACTATAAGTGTAATTGTGATATTGCAGACTCTCACTAAGTATTCTCAAGACACAGTGCAGACCAGTGTCTGACATTCTCGTTGTAAAGAGGGGGGGGGTGTCGATTTCCAGAGATACTGTGAACAACAAGCAGAACTAGAATAAAAAGGCTGAGTTGGTCATGTACCATATATACACCTTTTCTAGCCTTACTGAGAGTCTCTCTGGAGCCCAGGCTCTTCCTGCAACAGGCTCTATCTAATATTGTGGCAGCGGTCAAATGATCCATTATTTGTTGTACAATAAGTTGTCTAAGCAAAATAGTATTAACTACTCAAAAAGCTTTTTACTAGGGAGCTAAGCATCAGTTTTGTGTTTCACAGATGCCAGCATCACAATAGAGATTCTACAAAAAACAGCACTGGAGTCTCACTGGTATTTCAGAAACAAATGAGTTTGATTTAANTGCATTTAGGCAAGAAAAATCAAATGTACAAATACAGGATGAGGGATACCTGGCTTGGGACCAATACATGTGAAGAACTGGGTTACTTACCTTGGCAATTGTCCTTCTGCAGCTTGTGAGGGAGGTTATTTGGACGCAGGGAGGGTTCTCTCTCATGGCCAGCAGGAGGCAGCACTGGCTTTCAACTGGGCATGTGCAGGGAGAGCACACCCTCCTCAATCCCCAGTTGAAAGTCTGCCTCTGGACCGGATAGAAGTGCAGCGGGGGTGCTCTATACCCTAATAGGGATCTTTTTTGCCCCAGACGGGCTTTTTTACTTCCAACTAAAGGGGGGGGTTGCTCTCCTTCTGCAACCACGCTGCTGAAGGATGTTGGTGCCCAGAGGCACTGTGGGAGGCTGCACCTGCTGTGTCCCGGGCCGTACCCTGGGGGGCGAATTTGGAGCGGTTGAGTCAGCGCCCAGAGGCGCTGTAGGAGAAGGGAGGGCAATTCCCCCCACCCCCAGTTGAAGTAAAAAAGCCTGTCGGTGGCACCCCCGCTGCACTCCTATCCAGTCCAGAGGCAAACTTTCAACTGGAGATAGAGGGCGTGCTCTCACTGCACATGCCCATTTGAAAGTCTGTGCTGCCTCCTGCTGGCCGTGAGAACACTCTCCCTGCATCCAAATAACCAGACGAAAAAGCTATAGAAGGATCTGGGGATTGTAGATGATCACAAACTGAACATGAGGCAGCAATGTAACGCAGCCACAATAAAGGCTAAGGCAGTTTTAGGCTGCATTAACAGAAGCATCATTTCCAAGTCACAAGAAATAATAGTTCCACTCTATTCTGTACTGGTCAGACCTGGATACAGTACTCCAGATGAGTTCTGGGCACCACACTTTGAGGACAGCGACACAATTGGAATAGGTTCAGAGGAAGGTGACAAAGATGGTCAGGGGTTTGGAAACCAAGTCTTATGAGGAAAGGCTGAAGGAGCTGGGTATGTTTAGCCTTCAGAAGACTAAGGGGAGACATTATAGCAGTCTTCCAGCTACCTGAAGGGCTGTCACAGCGGATTTTCATTTCATTTCATTTTTTATTTGTATCCTGCACTCTCTTGCCACAGGCAACTCGAGACGGCTTACAACAAAATGAAAACAAATACAATGAGGTCCACAATAGACCACAAGCAATAGTGGTCTACAACCAGACCAGTACAAAACAAAAACCAAAACATATTTATACAAAACAGTCCTACTAACCATTGAACAATCTACCCTTCATACTAATGAATGCGAGTCGTAACATTACAATGATCTATCACATCTAAAGTCATCAATATACATATAACACAATAGTAATCTCATCCCCTACCCCACTTCCATCCCCTTCCTTCCTGCCGCCACCAGATAGGGGGAGGAGACACTTTCTTCTAATCTACCCACCACACCACCTGCTCTCACCAGGAGGAGGGGTGAACCCCTTACCACACTCTCCCTACCAAAACACACCTTAATTATATAATATAGCAAAATACAGGATGGCAAAGACTTGTTCTCTCTTGCCCCTGAAGGCAAGACTGGAAATAATGGGTTCAAAACTATAAGAAAGCAGATTTTGGTTAAACATTAGGAAGAACTTCCTAACGGTAAGAGCTGTTCAACAGTGGAACAAATTACCTAGGGAGGTGGAGGGCTCTCCTTCCCTGCAGGTTTTCAAATAGAGGCTAGATGGCCATATGTTGGGGATGCTGTAGCTGCCGATTTCCTGCACTGAGCAAGGAGTTGAACTAGATGACCTCTGCAACCCCTTCCAACTCTGCGACCCCTTCCAACTCTAAGATTATGGCATCCCACATTCACACCTCAGATAATTCAAATAGAAGCAGGACAAGCAAGTTACATGTGCCTGGTAGATTTGACAGGGCAGGAAGACATGCAATTTATACTG
>QEPC01002001.1:3220260-3235570 GCA_003113815.1 Sphenodon punctatus | reverse complement strand
TAAACTCAGCTATAGTACTGGCCCTTACCACAGCCTCTGGCAGTAGATTCCACAACCCAATTATATGCTGAGTGAAAATATATTTTCTTTTATTTGTTTTAAACTTGCCACCCATGAGTTTCATGGAGTGTCCCCTAGTTCTAGTACTAGCTGAGAGGGCAAGTAACTGCTCCTTGTTTATTAGCTCCACCCCACTCATGATTTTGTAGACCTCTTATCATATCTCCTCTCAGTCTCTTCTCCAAGCTGAAGAGCCCCAACCTACCAAGCCTCTCCTCATACGGGAGCCCTTCATCATTTTTTCTAGTTCAGTGATGTCTTTTTGAAGATGGGGCGACCAGAACTGAACACAATATTCGAGGTGCGGTCGCAAAAACAGTAGGAAAACAGGTGTGGTAGGAAAGCAGATGGGAGTGTTTATCTCCAACTCCGTATGGAACACTGTAAAAAGGTTGCTACATAGGTCGATGGCAAGAACTAACCGATTTAGAGAATCTTTCATAACAAGTTTGTGCCTACTGCTGGAATGGTCTTTGCATGGACTTGGTTATATTCACTATGTGTACAGGAATTGATTTTTAAGAAAGACACTGCAGTGACTATTGCTGTAACATCCACGTCTAAAATGGAAGAGGATTCTAGTTGTGAGGTGGTTATGGAGTCTTAGTGAAGGAAGAAAATTCTAGATTTTTAATCCAATACCAAAAATAGAAGAGACACAAACAGTCTTAAGAGTATAAGCGATTGCCTGAAGTAATGGAAAACAATCATATGACACCATAAAGGTAACTAGTTTCACTTAAAGCATTTATTTTTCAAGATAGGGACATTTTCCCTTTAGCTTACTTGATAGATTTCTCCATTCATCACCCCATCAATGGTATCTGTAAGGCAATTAGAATTATAAATTAGTTTTAAGTAACAGTTCTTAGAGGCTACAAAGCAAACAGTTGCAGTTGAAAGTTACCCAAGGTACACAACGCCAAAACAGATTGCAAAGAGGTTTTTTACTTATTTAAGTTCGTATCCCACCCTTCCTCTAAAGCTCACAACTGGCAGATTAAATTCAATGTTGATAAGGGCAAAGTGATGCACATAGGAACACAGTCCCAACTATGCAAGATGCTGGGTTCTAAATTACGAGTAAATACTTTTCTGAGTGGTAAAATGTCATTGTGGATAGCTCAGCTCAATGCACAGCAGTACTCAAGGAGACAGAATTAGGAATTACTGGGAAAGAAATAGAATAAAACAAATCATGATTTGTTTTTATTCAAGCCTATGGTGTACCCACACAGTGTATGCATTTCTGGTCACCCTAGACCAAAAAGGGCATGGTAGAATTGCAAAATGGTGCAGAGATTAAGATGATCAAATATGCAAGAATGTAAGTAGCGCCATACGGGGCCCAGCACCCATCTCTGAGAGCAGCCAACCCGTCACTTGGAAGCACCACCCACACAGGTCACAACGAGGCAATGTGTTCCCTGTTCACTCCCAGCTCACGACAGCAAGAGGTTATGTTCCCCAAAACCCACCTGGCTAATAGCTGCTAATGGACCTATCCTCCAGAAACTTGCCCCATCCTTTTTAAAACCCAGCTATATTACAGGCCTTGACCACATCTTCTGGCAACAAATTCCACAACTTGTGTTGAATGAAAAAAAAAAAAGAAAAAAAAAGACCCAGACTTTTAAAATTTGCTACGTGTTATAAATAGAACATCCCATGAAACTAGTAGTATTTGAAAGGGTAAGTAATGTTCCCTATTTGCTCACACCACTCACGATTTTATAAGCTTCTATCATACCCCCCCACCCACCCACCCGTTGTCTCTTCTCCAAGCAGAAGAGCCCCAACATATACAGCCTTTCCTTCATAGGGGAGCTGTCCTGCACCCTTTATCATTTTTGTTACCCTTCTGGGAACCTTTTCTATTTCTACTGTATCTTTTTGAGATGAGCAACCAGAATTGTATGCAATACTCAAGGAGCAGTTGCACCATAAATTTACATACAGAGACATGATAGTTTCAGTTTTATTCTCTATCCCTTTACAAATAGTTTGTAACATTCCACTGCACTTTTGACCGCCACTGCACACTGAAGCCAAGAATTTCAACGTATTGACCACAACTCCAAGGTCCTTTTCCTGAGTGGTAACTCCAAACTTAGAACCCAGCATCATTCAATAGGGATAGTTAGGGTTATTTTTCACTATGTGCATCACTTTGCACTTGTCCACATTAAATTTCATCTGCAATTTAGATACCCAGTCTCGCAAGTTCCTCCTGCATTCTTCAGTCTGCTTATGTTTCAACAACCTTGAATTACTTTGTGTCATCTGCAAATGTGATCACTTGCTCCTTGCTCCCTTTTCCAGATTAATGAATACAACAAACACCAGCCACAGTACAGATCCCTTCGGTAGTCGACTATCTACTTTTCTTCATTGTGAAAACTGGCCATTTAGTCCTCCTCCTATAATTTAGCCAATTACCAAGCCACAATAAGTCACTGCCTCCTATCCCATTACTTTAATTTCCTCACAAATCTCTCATGAGGGACCTTATCAAACACTTTCTGAAAATCCAGATACTATATTGACTGTCTCCATGTGCCACAAAAAATTCCAATAGATTAGTGAGGCATGACTTTCCTTTGCTATATCCATGTTGACTCTTCCTCATTAAGCCGTGTTTGTCAATATGCCCTGTAATTTTGTTCTTAATAATAGTCTCCACCATTTTTCCAAGCACAGAGGTCAGGCTCTAGTTTCCAAGACCACCTTTGGAGCCCTTTTTAAATATCGGCGTTACATTTGCTACCCTCCTGTCCTTGGGTATAGTAGCAGATTTCAGCAAATAGGTTACAAATTACCAGTAGTAGGTCTGTAATTTCATATTTGAGTTCCTTCAGAACTCTGGGGTGAATACCATCTAGACCCAGTGATCGGCTAATATTTATTTTGTCAGTTTGCCCTGGAACCAAATTCGAGTCACACTGATCTGTGACAGTTCTTCCAGTTCATCATCTACATGGAACAGTTCTGGCATGGGTATCCCTCCAACATCATCTGCAGTGAAGACCAAAGCAAAGAATTCAGCTTTTCTGCAGTGGCTTTATCCTCCCCGAGTGTCCCTTTTACCCCCTGGTCATCTAATGGCCCAATGAACTCCAGCAGGCTTCTTGCTTCTGATGTACTTGAAAAAAGCCATTCGTTTTTGACTCCTTAGCAAGTCTCCTCAAATTCTCTTGGCCTGCCTTTAGGTTTAGTTTGCCAGTGCTTACCCTCTTTCCTATTCTTCTCAGTAGGACTAGCTTTCCATTTTTAAAGGATGCCTTTTTGGTTCCAATAACCTCCCTTCACGATTTAGCCACAATGAGATGTTTGGTCCTCTTGCTACCTTTAATTGTGGAATATATTTAATCTGGGCTTCCAAAATAGTGTTTTTAAATAGACTCCACATCCCTTGCAGACATTTAATTCTCAACTGCTCCTTTTATAGTTTCCTTCTATCTAGCATCCTCATTTTAGCAGTCTCCCTTTTTAAAGCTAAATGTTACTATGGTAGTTGTCACCATTCTTCCTTCCGTAATTATGTCAAATTTGATTATGGAGTAGCAGCTGCTGCTGCATATTTAAAGTGAACTTGCATCCTCCGTTTTAAAGTGCAATCAATGTTTTAAAACGGAGATTTATTTTGTTCATAAAATCAGCACCATTTATCCTTCATTTAAAATATAGCAGAGAGGATCACTTGGGTGAAGGGTACAATCTGTCCAAATTTCATGAAAATCTGATCAAACAAAAAAGCTTCAGCAGTTTGAAGAACGGAGTAAAATAGTGTTTACTTCTGGGTTTCAGATTATTTTTGTCCCGTCAGAAGTGTATTTTCCTTAAATTTTGCTGATGTGTACTTGTTAGGAAATTCAGGGCTGCATTCCTCCGCATACTTTTTGAATTTTCAAAATCTGTCTTGTTTTAAAGTTGCAAAATGTCAATTCCACATATTAGTCTACTAGAGATTTCATACCACCACGCGTGTGCAGTAGAGGGCCACTGCAGAGGGACTGAAACGAACAGGGAAGATAGCACATCAGCCACAGGGCTTTGAAAGGCAGGTTGGGTGGGGGAACCCCACTAGGATCATGGCAGACCAGGAATTGACTTTTTTTGGTAGAGAAATTTGAGAGAGAAATCAAGATCAAGATAAAGTCACCCCGTTTGAAAACAGCCATGTACAGAGGCAGACAGATTGTGAATCTGATGGACTCCAATTTAGAGCCAGATTGCAACAAAGAGCAAGCAAATAAAGAAAATCTGCTAACATTTTTGACTAGCACCCACCCTTGGGGCTCCCCTGAAATCCAAGGTTTGAGTTTTCCAACCCCAAGCACACCCACAAAATAAAAACTAGGAAGTGAAGTGGTGGCCATTTTGAACTCCTGGGTTCTCTGGGAGTGGGTGGGAGCCAGGACTCCTGGGTTCAGTGGGAGGGGAGTAGGGGCTAGTGGGTTTCTAGACAAAAGGTTAGTGGGAGGCAGTTTCCCTGTAGCCAAAATTTGTCCTCCAGAATGACTAAGTATGGAAGATGGATTTTCATCTTCATTCTTTGCAAGTACAATTGTTTAATTTTGAAAAAATTTTATTGTAAATAAAACTCTAAATATAAATAGTTCACTGTAAATAAATTGAATCCATTTTTGTGAACAGCGTGATGCCACCAACCCTTTAATAGTGAGATGGACTCAAAGACAGCACTAGATTCCATCCAAGGTGCTGCTCACAATAAGGGGCTCCCATCCACCAAGATGAAGTGCTAGGCATGAAGAGGAGCCCAGCTCGAAGGGAGCACTCAGGAATGGGTCAGGGGGCTCTTTACAGGCTGCTATAAGAGTGCCATCTCCAGACACACTGGGGACAAACTTTTAGCCAGCAGCCATAGTAGTAACTGGCTAGCGGAACTGGTCCTCTCATACACACGCCTTTGTCGTACTTGGAAAGGTAGGGTTTTCTCCCCCGCTCTAGGAAAACAAGCCTCTATGGCTGTGTGAAGCAAGCCATAACCTCTGCCCCAGTGCACGTTGAGACTGCCAAGACTCTCAGAATTCCCTCCTACCAGACTGACAGGCCAATTGCTTCACCACTGTGAAGCTGGTTCTCGACCCAGGTTGGAAGTCAGGAGGAGAGTGGAGTAGCATCTGTCAGCCTCCCACTTAAGAGTATTCACATAATTTTGTCCTAATTGAAGCAGGACTCCTGGGTTCTCCGGAAGAGGAGTGGGGGCAAGTGGGTTAGTGGGAAGGGTTGTGGGACACATTCAATTTAATTACCCATGTTTAGGAAACAGATACGAGAGAATCTTGGTAATATTTGAAATAGCTTATTTTTTCCTTATAACAGAACAGTAGCTATATGAAACTGAGTGTCCTTAATGTGCTTGGAGGGACAGCAGAAAGCTCTTTTATGTTTCATGGCACTCCACAGCCAATAGTAGCATATAAAAGCTTCTATTTTGGCATCAAAGTAACTTAGACCCTATGGATTAAGCATGAATGGGAGAATTTGGGTGATGCGTATCAACATCTCTGTAACTTGGCATCTCAGCGACCATTTAAAACCTGACAGTGCTGCTCCCAGAGGGGAAAAATGTCCCCCACTCTTCCTGTAAAGTATAGATGGTCAAAAGACATGGAAATTCTATACCCAAAAACCCTTCAGTTTAAGAGATGAATTTAAAGCCCTTACAGATTCAGTCATGCTCTAAAAAGCATGAAGATTGCAAGTTAAGGCTCCTGCCTTCACTTCCATGCCATGTAAGCATGGAGCCTATGTTGCAACTTAAGCCGGCACAAAGCGCGACTATACAATGTCTTTACCGCTTACATGGCAGAGAAGGCAGGAGACTTAACTTATAGTTTCCAAGCTTTTTAGAGCATAATTGAATTTATAAGGGCCTTAAGTCCTCTCTTAAACCAAAGGTTTTTTGAAGATAGAATTCTATTACTTTTCACTCAACATATAATTAACCTGTAGAACTCATTGCCAGGGGACATTGTGAAGGCAAATAGCATACCTAGATTCAAAAGGGTTTTTTTGGATTATTTTTTTTTAAAATAAATCTATATAGCACCCCCTGCCATGACACCCAGAGTGTTTTACATACAACTATTTAACACAACTTTTAATCCTCACAACAACCTTGTGAGGTAGGTTAAGCTGAGTGACTAATGCAACTGGCCCAGCGTCACCCAGTGAGTTTCTGCCTAAGGTGAGACTAGAACTGGGGTCCCCCCCAACCTCCCAGTCCAAGTACTGTGGACCTATACTGCACTGACTCTCCAGAATTAGAATTGACAAGAATTAGGTACACTCTTGGAGGATAGGTCCATCAGTTAGCCAAGTTGGTTGAGGGATGCAATCCCTGACAGGGGCTGGGAATGACCAGCATAAAATGAATCACTCCATTATGATCTGTTGTGCCCTAACTAAAATAGAAACAGTATGAGAAACACAACACCCTCATTTCAAGTTCAGGCCAAGTGTTTGAATAATTCAGTATTGGAAGCATGAAACAGCTACTTGATCTGGATAAAGCTGGTAGCCAGTTGTGAAGCAGGGATCTTTTGTCTTCAAAATACAGCAAATCCACATCTGCTTTTCCTAACTATGGCAAATATTAAATATTTTCCATTAAATATGGCCTGCCTGCAAGTCACACTTCCATCAGCCAAGAGCAGCATAAAAGCTAGTGGCAGTTTGAGACAAGCAGGGTGGGATGCTTACAATTTTGTATCCTTAAGTCACTTTAGCAGCCACTGCAATTCTGGTATACCAATATATCAAGACATTCAATTCCTTTCTTATGAACTACTCCATCGGAACAGAAAAGAGGCAAGGGACTGAAAGTAGACGCAGCCTGGCTTTGGGGCATTTGTTACACCCAGATGAACTGAATTATAGATTAAGATGAAAAGCTGAGTGGCTACACATAGCTCCAGAAATAGTAGAGCCAAGAAATACCACCACCTCAGACTCAGGGAGGTTGAAGGGTATTTGAGGGGGAGCAACTTCTTAACCCTCCCCTTCTGCACCACATACAGCCAAGCCTCAAGTCTTACTCTGATTTATGCACCATGACAGGAAGGCAAGCCAGCAAAGGTCATTGCTATGTGGAATTCATCTTGTACAGTCAGGTTATACAGCTCTTCATGTCTGTGAACTTGCTACTAGATAAAGCATGCAAGTAGCAGACCACAGTTCTTGATCTGAACCAAGTCAGCAAGGACTAGTCAAAGACAGTTACTTAAGCAGCTTAAGGACATTAACTGCTGGAGTAGGGGAACCAGTATTTTCTTCTTTCAGAATCTGGGTTGCTTTATGTGTTTCCCTTGCCAAGTAAGGCAAAAAGAGCCAAGTTCAGCTCTCATCTACAGAGAAACACCCTACAGCAATTAGGTGTTTCATCTCTTTAAGACTACGGATTTGAACATGAGATGTGCCACTATAAAACAGCTATTTCTTTAGAAGACTAAATTAAAGGTGTTTGAACATGCCCAATGTTAGGCCAGTTCTCTCTGTAGTCATGCTAACCTAGGTTCATCAACTTGTTAGCTCAAAGTATACAAGGCTGGGTAAGCCATCTGTAACTAGCCTTTTATGTAGAACAAATGTCCTTCCGATAACCCTTAAGATGGAAAAGCACACACCAAACTGCAGCATTAGGAGAAAAGAAGTTAAAATTTGTGCTGCTGTAATTTGACAGTGCCCAAAAGAACAAAAATGATCTCAAGAGTTTGGTTAAACAGCTTCCCTTCTACCTGGAAGAAGAGTGCTAACGTATGTAGCCAAGTGTTGCTATGTACAAGAAAAGAGGAAGCAATCTTGAAGACCAATACAAACAAGTCAGTGGAGTAAAATAACTTGTGTTTCAACACCTGTTCAAAAATTCAGTAATGAAGTTAAATTACTACAATATGGGACAGGCAAGTAGTTAGTATATTTTTGGTGTTCCTGGATTTTAGAGACCAAGCAATATGTATTACTCATTACTTAAGACAGATAAGTGGTTCCTGAATTTTGCCTATGAACACCTCCCATTGAGATTTAAATATAATCCAGTGGCCCAGTACTTTTTGACATTTAAGTTGTAAATAAAATATGTATGTAAATATCAGTATTGTTTTGGGGCCCCACACTTCGGGAATCTCCAATTTAGACACAGAATGCCAATAGAATATACAAAAAAAACCTGTAAGTTAGTCACAGTTGCAGCACGTATAACATACTACAAATAGCATTCACCGCCAAGCCCCCCACACTGCAGCCTTAAGGGGACAGAGTTAGTGGTCTCTTCTCCACACACAATTGTGCCATCAAATAGCACAATTAGCTGCAGTGAAGAAAGCTGGGAAGGGGATGTTGAAAGGCTATTAAGCACTAGAGAGCTGAGTTGCAGTGCACAACTTGCTCTGTATTGTAGTCCTAGTAATGGAAGAAGAGTGCCTGATAGAAGGTGTATATTTGGATTTGTAGCCCATCCGTAGCACCAAGTGAGCCATTCTCATGCTCTAGCTTTTGAGTCAGTTAACTTATTAGAAAATACTTACAGGTGTCTGTTTAGTAAGTTTAATCAGTTATTCTTTTCCCTCCACAGGAGGTCTCTTTTGACCTCCCTCCTCCCCCACTCTTTCCTCTGAAGGCTCCAACCCCCCCACACTGCTCCTGATATTCTGGTCTGGGAAGATGACCACCACTCACTTTTTTTGCTTTCCTATTGTTTGGGCAGGCAATCAGATGAGCAAATCATGCCCAGCATCGATCAGCCTGTCAAATTTGTAACTAGACACACACACCTCACTACAATTTGTGTTGTGCATGCAAACTCATCCAAATTTTTAAAAGCTTGGTATTTATTATACCCCACACTTTAAATCAATTTTTAAACATAACTCTAGAGTTCACTACTTCAGCACCTCCACATCTCTTTTTCTGTGCCCAAACAACAACTGTTGAGCCTCAGAGTCATCAGCATATTACAACGTGCTCCAGGTCACTTCCACAGTGAGCCAGCCTCAAACTGGAAATTTTGCTATATAATTTTACTCACTACACCCATTTCCAATCAAGGTGCCTAACTATCTGAAAGCCAGATTTTACTGTGGTAGTAGAGTCTTGCGTACAGTATATTCACAGATAATACTGAATTGGATATAGTGGTTCAGAAGGCTGAGGTTTAAAAGAGTAAATCAACAGATGCCCTGCTGCTCTTCTTAAGGGTTTACAAATTTAAAATGGTGCAGAAAGACAGGTTGCCCACCATTTAGCTAGGGTTTATATTAATACAATAGCATCTTGCCAGCTAAGAATAACTTCTGTTTCAACTCTGGACATTTTTATTTCCACAAGATGTGGAATTAGGGCATTGTAATCAACCTAATCACCCAAGGATGGCAGCCAACAGGAAAAAGAATCACAGCAGCACAGACTGAAAAAAATGCCACTTCTCACTAAGAACATCAATTCTTCTGAGGACAATATTCCAATTAGTACAACCCAAGATACCACTTTTGGTAGCATTGTTCTGTTTTAGTGCTCAATACTGCAAGATATTTAGTTAGAATTCACAACCATTACTAACACTCAGCAAGAGGTCAAGATAAATCTCTACTCACAGATGCAGGAGTGAAATCCAGTTTCTCGGTTTTATTTAAAGTGACTTCACTAGAGTAATCTCCTCAACGAGAACATGAAATGTTTTAAATCTTACCCTATACAGCTGTTCTTGGGGAGTACATTAGAAGAGAACTAGGATGGAGACTTTAGTGTGAATTCGTTATGAAAAAAATCATTAAGAAAAGCTTTGCATTTCAAATTAAATTAGTTTGAAATATCCAACAGGGTAATAAGAAGGGACAGGGACAATTATGTTTTACTATAACTTGAACAAGTTTGTGATTGAGGTTCATAGGAACACCTACAAAAACAACAATTGCAGCAAGATGGTCACATTACAGATGTGGAATCCAAGTGTTTTCATATCAGCATGCTTCTGTATTATACACAGGAAAGACCATAAAGGACACAGAGGGGAAGTTTTTCCTTAGAGGAAGTGCATGTCTGTGAAAAACAATTTCTTGTTCTTAAGGAAAAAAAGTAACATGCTCTGATCTTAAGGCTTGTTTCAGTTGCTGCCCTGTCAATGAGATTTTTCAAAAGCAAACACCACTTTTAAGCACCTACGGGTTGTTGTTTTTTTGCAGATTATTCTCATCTTTAAGGCAAGAATGACTGTAGTCATCAATATCAGAAGAATGGATGGGAATTTAATAGGAGGTAAGTGCCAAGACTAAATATAGGTCAATCAGAGAAAGCATCTCTGAACATTCCTTGAGAGAATGTTTGGGAAATTTACACATATCTGAAGATTCTTATTCTGAACTTATCTTAAGTCCCACCCACACTGCAAAACTCAGGCCCTTCTGAGCATGCTCAGTGGGGGTTTTTTAATTTTCAAACTTACCAGCAGGGAAGAGGTCATGCATTGGCCTTTTGGAAGGCAAATAAGCCACCTGACCCCCCTGCTAGGCCCCTCACTCTTTCCCCACTTTTATATATTTTATATTGTGTTAGGATTTGTAAAGGTGCTGGTCACCTTCTTGTACTTCAGGGATTTGTTTGGCTAACAGCCATAAATAAATTATACCAGCTGTTCAACATGTCTTAAGACATCATACCAGAAAGAGTGCTGCTTTGAAAAGCCAAGCTTTAGTGCAAGCATCAAGATGTACATCCTTCATAGGCCCTATTATTTTTTGTCTCAGCATACAAGTATGCTGAGATTTTGGTTCTTGACTACAAGCAGAGAGACTACATGAACAAGGCTTTAGTTCCTAGTCAGCTATAATGATCAAGAAACTTTATGTTGCCACCAGGTTACTTTTCCCAGTGGATAGCTGATAATGTGGATTACAACACTGCAACCACTGATGGCCGTAACACCTTCCATGAAATGAGTGTTATGTGCACATCAGGAATAGCAACACAAAAATTGTTAACGGAGAAGGTACCCCCCCCGTTTGAGAAATCATGTTGCTTCCTCTGCTTTCTGACAAAGGTAGTTTGCCACTCGCATTTCTTTCAGGCCTCATGTGACTTCACCTAGAGTAAAATCACATTTGAGTTTGTCATGAGCCTCTAACAGAGTAGTCTAGTTGACCTCCTGTGTGTTGCAAGTAAAATACTAAAACAACCTCAGCCAGGGTGGTCAGGGTACATGCAAGATGTGTTTGTAGGGCTAGAGCCTGGAGTGCGCTACTTCTTTCCTTCACCAATAAATCCAACATCTTAGTTGTATCTATAGCACACTGAAGTTCATATGTGCAGAACACAGACTGGGTGTGCACGTGTGAGTTATTACATTTGACCAGTGCCCGTGGATAAAGGCTATGGAAGTTGTAAGTGGTAGTCAAGAATTTCCTAATCTTGTTGTACGCCTTGGTGGATCCCACACATTAATGTCAGATCTGAGAACTATTAGCAATTTGATGGGTGGACCTGGTACCAGAGCACTGGGAGTAGATTACACTGGAAATGCTATCTGTCATATGCTATGGGGCAAGTCTTACTCGCATGCTGGTTTCTTCAGCTTTAAGTGCAATGCTGATTTTGGAAATTCTAGGTTACAGTATGCCAGTTGTGGAAATTCATCCCACAGGTTTAACATTAAAAACATCTAGTCCCAATGACAGCACTACATTAGTGGTTAATGAAGCCAACAGTGAAGTGTCCACAGATATCTATGAACTTATGGAGGTGAACAATGGTAACCCCAAAATATTCAAAGTAGTTAAACTAAGTAAATTGTCAATGGCAAAATTACAGTAGATCACAAATTCATCATCAGTTCTTATATAGGAGTTATCCTCAATGTTCGAAGAGAAGAAATATCTTCCGAAAATGCAGAGCATAACTTCCAGCCTTTGGATTACGTACCTTTACATGGTGGACATTGCTAAGCGTTCAACAGGGCTGAACAGGAAATTTCTTACCTGTGAATTTTCCTTCTCCTTTCAGGACAGACGGTCTTCACTGATGGGATGTGTCCCTCCTCCGTCAGGATAGGCAGGATCAATCTGATTGACAGCCTCACCCTGGGGAGGGGCACAGGCCACCTACTGGCCCAGGATGAGACTGCCAGAGCTAATCATAAAACTAACAAACACAAGAAAAGTGAAGAAAAGAACCAACCATGTTACCCCACCCATCTATCCCCCAAACGGATATACGGGCGGGCTGAAGACCATCTGTCCTAAAAAGAGGAGGAGGAAAATTCACAGGTAAGAAATTTCCTGTTCTCCCCTCCTTGCAGGACAGACGGCCTGATGTGACAGACGGCCTGATGTGACCTCCCCAAGCAGAAAACTCTCCAGGGTGGGAGGATTCCCAACAGTGACACCAACGCCCCTACACCCCTAGGGTCCCCCAGGGATTAGTTAAGGAGAACTCTGCAGGACTCTCCTTCCGAAGGCCACCTCAACCGAGGCCAGGGAGGAGAGTCTGTAATGCCAGGAGAATGTGTGCACAGAGGCCCACGTAGCCACCCTGCAGATCTCATCTAGCGGGGCCCTACCTAGCAGGGCTGCATTTGTTGCAGCACTCCTGACTGAATGAGCTATGATGCCCTGAGGAATGGGAATGTCTCGGGCCTCATAGGCCTCTGATATGCAGGTCTTAATCCATACTCAGAGAAGACTTGCTTGCCCTCTTACCCTTGTTCTTATGTCCATAGTTTACAAACAGAAAAGGGACTGATCTAAAAGGACGAGTCCTAGCTATGTAAATTTTCACTGCCCTCCTAATGTCCAGATTGTGCCACAACTTTTCCTGCTGGTGACTGGGGTTAGGGCATAAAGATGGTAGCACTAACTCTTGCTGCCTATGGAACGCTGAATCTGCTTTGGGTCTCAAGGATGGATCAGGCCTCAGGACCAGTTTCTCTTTATGAAAGACACACAATTCCGGGTCTATGGATAGGGCACCTAGCTCTGAAACTCTACAGGCAGACGTGACAGCTACCAAGAATAGAGTCTTGGTGGACAGCATGAACAACGAGACTTGACCCATAGGCTCGAAAGGCAGTCTCATAAGAGCTTCCAATACTATGTTGAGATGCCACGTCAGAAATTGGTGTCTAACCGGAATTGGGAGTGCATCCACCGCTTTGATAAAGTGTCCTACCATGGCATGCGACGAGATGGGCGTTGACCCTGTGCAGCCTATGATTGAGGACAAAGTGGACAACTGCCTCTTTATAGTATTCGCCTTCAGACCCTTCTCTCTGTCCTCTTTAGAAAGAGAAGGACCTCTTGATGACCTACCGTCAGGGGTTGAATCTGTCGCTGTGCACGCCACAGTGCAAACTTTCTCCACGTTCTCTCATAGACCCTGTTCGTGGATTCTCTCCTCGACAACAAAAGTGTCTCTAGCAGCATGCCTGAATATCCCAAGGAGGATAGCTGTTGCCGTTCAACATCCAGGCCGTGAGGGCCATTTTCCCTTGCTGAGGGTGGCATAGCGGTCCCTGAGACAATAGGTTCAGCCGGGTTGGAAACATGAGTGGCTGCCACTCCACCAGACTCACTATCTCTGAGAACCAAGGGCGGTGTGGCCAGAACGGAGTCACCAGTATGACCCGTGCTCTTTGTTGACAAATATTCTGCCGCACCCTCAGTAGAATTGGTGTGGGCGGAAAAGCGTACAGCAACCCTTTGGGCCACTTCTGGGACAAGGCATCCGTTCCCAGTGCTTCCAGGTCTCTTTGCCTTGACAGGAAAGCTGGAACCTTGGCGTTGTTTGACATCGTGAAAAGATCCATCACAGGGATGCCGAACCTTTTCACTATGAGGTCGAATGCCGCTGCGTCCACTCTCCTGGGTCCGCCGTTTGACAACTCAGCCAGTCTGCGGTTGTGTTGCTCTTCCCCGCTATGTGAATCACCCTTATCGATTGTATCCTGGACTCCGCCCAGTTGAACAGCAGCATCGCCTCCTCTTGGAGCCTTTTTGACCATGAGCCCCCCTGATGGTTGATGAAGGCCATGGCCATGGTGCTGTCCGTCTGTACTAGGATGCGAGTCCCTGCAACCTGCTCGGTGAACTGGCAGTGAGCTCCCCAGCTGTAGTTGCTTGCATCTGTTGTCAGGACAGTCCTTTCGGGCTCGCTGAGTGGAAGACTCTGTTCCAGGCGACCCAGCTAGGACCACCAGATTAGTTGAGCCTTCAGAGTGTTGCTCAGCTTTAGTGGTCGACTCATTCTGTTCACTATCTCGTCCCGATACGGCTGAAGGAACCTCTGTAAGGGCCTCAGGTGTAGTCTGGCCCATGCCACCATCTCCAAGCAGGACACCATGCTCCCCAGCACCTGTGCGAGGAACATTACATCCAGACTCCTGTCTTTCCTGATTCTGGCAAGGAGGCACCTCATCTTGCTCTTCCTTTCCTCGGAGGGTAAAACTCTGTCTTGCCCCGTTTCTATTCTGACTCCTAGGTGTATGATGGAGGTGCTTGGGGTGAGGCAACTCTTTTCGCTGTTCACTAGGAATCCATGGGCTTCTAGACAGCTGATTGTCTTTCGAAGGTCTCCGAACCCCTGCAGCCTTGTCTGGGACCTGAGCAGGATGTCATCCAAGTAAGTGTATACATGGACGCCTTGTGTCCTCAGGTGTGCCATCAACACTGCCAGCACGTTTGTGAATATCCAGGGTGATGATGCTAGGCCAAAGGGCAGGGCTCAGAACTGGTAGTGTTGCTCCCCATCGCAAACCTCAGAAACTGTGTGTGCCGAGTGGATCGCTACATGCAAGTAAGCTTCCTGCAGATCAATTGATGCAAGGAAATCCCCCCGTTGGATCGCTGCCGTGATGAAGCTTAGCGTTTCCATTCTGAACTTGCGGTACCTGACCTTCTTGTTGAGGGATTTGAGGTCGAGTATAGCCCACACATCCCCGTTCTTCTTCGGTACCGTGAAGAATATGGAGTATACGCCTGAGTATTTCTGTGCTGGTGGTGCTGGTTCTATGGCTCATAGCCAGCAGGTGGCGTGCTGCTTGTAGCGTCTTTTCCGCCTTTACTCCTTCCTTTGATACCGGGGATGGCAAGAAGCAGTCTCTTGGGGTGGAAACAGTCTATCATGTACCCCTTTGACACCATCTCCAGGACCCACCTGTCCGATGTAGTGCGAGTCCATTGATCTGCGAACCCCTGGAGCCTCCCCCCACTTACACAGGGTTCGGGGGGGGGGGGGGGGG
>QEPC01002001.1:3191530-3202435 GCA_003113815.1 Sphenodon punctatus | reverse complement strand
GGGAGGTATTGTTTTTTCCCCCATTGATTTCAATGGGGACAGTTCCCCATTGAAATCAATGCAATAAATCCGGTACCGGTAAACCGATTTTAATCCGGTAATCCGTTTTTTTGTAAACCGGTAACCAGTTTTTTGCCTGATGTCCCACCCCTATTGTTTACAAGGCAGCAACCTTCTGTTCTTATTCGAGTTGCTCCTCACAGGCCCTTTTTACATGGCTCCACCGGGTGGGGGGGTCCGAGGGCGTGCTGGTGCATGGGCAGGGAGTGCACACGGCCGCGCATGCATCCCCACTCATTCGCACCCATGGGGAAATCACCGTTTTCCCCGGTTGCTCTGTGCGTGGGAACAAGTGAGGGGGTGAGCGGGGATGCATGTGCAGCTGCGTGCAGCCCTACTCACTGCAGGCACCGCATTGTTCACACGGGGCTCCCCATGTAAAAAAGGGCCACATTCTCACAACTGTCTTGCTTATACTATCTTAGGTAGGAATTTAGGATGTAAAGCACTATCTGTTCTATCTTGGAAAATCTGCAAATATGGTTCTGACATTATTATGGCTGCTATTTCAGTAACTTTTCTTAATGAAGTTATTGCTAACAGGAATACTATCTTTAAACTCCCACCCCATAACCAGTTCATTTGTGCCCCCCATATAATCCATTCATGCTGCCACTGAGGTGCAAATGAACTGGTTATATTATATATGTGTCTCTTTGCATGGCATAATGCGCTTAATAGGCTGGCTGCATTTTGGGTGTCTTGTGTGTTTGATAGCAGCGCCTCCAGCCCTGCCGAGCCGGGCGGCACCCCTAGGACCGCCGGTGGGACACAAAGAGGGGGGCCCATCTTGACTTCTTGGCCAGGGACCCATTCCACCTTAGCTATGCCCCTGGCCTTTTTCATACAAGAGCTTGCATGGGAGCATTCTTGGTTAATGCCCCATTGCTATGGAACACCCTTCCCCCAGAGGTTCATTTGAGCCTGAGCATCTTCCAGAGGTGGTGTAAGATTATTTTTTTAAAGGCATTTGGCAGGTGGGGATAGGGGATTGGGGTGGGGTTTGGTGGGTGGTTTGGGGGTAAAGGTGTGAGAGGGAGTTGGGTAGGTAGGTGGTTTGGAGTGGGGTTTATTGGGTTTTGGTTGGTTTGTTTTTTACTCTTTTTATGGATTTTAAGCCACCCTGAGCCTCAGGGAAGGGCAGCATATAAACTGAAATAAATGAATAAATTCACTCCTCATCTAGTCCCCGACCGCAGCCAAACATTGGGTAAGCACTGAGACTGCAGGACCTGAATCAGCTGAGAAAGAGGAAGAGCTGGGTGTCGTTAGCATATTGATGACACTTCACCCCAAACCTCCAAATGATTTTGCCCAGCGGCCTCAAATATACATTGAACAAGAGGGGGAGGCAGAATAGAACCGTGCGGGGCCCCCCACAGTGGAGATCAAGAGGGGACAACGAGCAATAACCCATCACCACCCGCTGAGACCTCCCTGACAGGAAAGAATGGAACCATGCAAGAGCAGCCCCGTATACCCCACCAGGTCCTGCAGCTCTGTCAACAACACTTCATGATCAACTGTATCAAAGGTCGCTGAAAGATCTAACAAAATCAACCAGGTAGAATTTCCCTTATTGATCTCCAGGTGTAGATCACCGACCAAGGCCACAAGCACAGTCTCCGTGCCATACCCAGGATGAAAACTTGACCAAAACAGGTCCAGGAATGTGATAGCATTAGCACCAAGATGAGCCTGGAGCTGCTGAGGTGCAGAACGTATTCACTCAGCAGTAGAGCTAACTGTCCACGGGGCTGGGGTTTATTCCTCCTTGGCCAATCAAAATATTGGGAAGTATTGGAGGGGCATCAGAAATAGGGCTGGGAAGTAGCACTGATGCTGCCATGTGGTAACCTGCCTCTCCAGTTGATGTGTGCCTGTGCGGCATCCTTAGTACAAAGTCTGGGGTATGGCAGTGGTGACACTCAGAACCAGAATACACACCAAGACTAGACAGACATGCACAAATAGGTGTGGGTTTTCATCTACTTTGTAGTCACCATAATGGTTAATTATGCTAAGTGGAATAGAAAGTAACCTGTAGGTTGATAGAGCACTGCAACTCCAGCACATGCTTTAGCCCTGCATGCTCTAGGATCCCTGGTACTTCTTCCCTGTGGGGACATGACTGGTTAGGAAGGAAGGTGTACCTCTGGGGAAAGAATCTTTGAAAGGGGGGAGGGACTGCCACCCACCCCCTCATTTGTGGGACCTCTAATTTAAAACCAATTTTGCGAAGAAAACAAAACTCCAATGGATGCATGCATGGCATGCTGTCACTCTAGTTATCATCATTACTAATTACGTAAGCAACACTTTTATCTAGTTCACCCTCACAACAAGCCTGCGAGGTAGTTCATTATTATTCCCATTTTATAGATGGGGAACTGAGGGTGTGAGATAGTAACTTGCTCAAGGCCACACCGTGAGTTAATGGCTAACAGGACTTGAATCCTGGGCTCCCAGGTCCAAGTTCAACATCTTATCCACTAGACTACACTGGCTCTCAAAGCTGATCATATCCCACTGATGCCATTCCAGCCTAAGAGAAATGTCAAAAACTCTTCAAAACAAGGAGTTTCCCTTATCCAGCTAAGGAAGTCAGTACTTTGTGACACAAGACTGCCTCTCTCCTCCCATTTCCCTTTCCCTCTCAAAGAAACTGCTGGCTCAGCACTGCAGTGTGTTTCTTCAGAAATGATTGCGCTATCGCAAAAGGGGCAGGCCGACTCCAGTTCTTAAAGTGCTGTGCTGGCCAAAGCCCCATGAAAGCAATCGGGGACAAGTGCTGGCACAGCACTTTGAAGTCTATGACTTCGAATG
Organism: Sphenodon punctatus; assembly: GCA_003113815.1. Classification (NCBI taxonomy): domain Eukaryota; kingdom Metazoa; phylum Chordata; class Lepidosauria; order Sphenodontia; family Sphenodontidae; genus Sphenodon; species Sphenodon punctatus. Next base: position 3,199,549 of record QEPC01002001.1, on the reverse strand, counting down.
AATAACGTAGTGCCAGGAAGGATTAATTCTCAAAAATCTTTCAAATTCCTACGAATAAAGAATGAGGAAGGAGAAATGTAGAATACATGGCATAGGCACCGAATGTCTCAGGCAACAGAATTCTCCAGCATGATAGCATGTGCTAGCAGTAGTTAGTGAAGGTACAAATCCCATTCACTTCATGGGACTTGTTCCCATGTTAACGACTAATACATGGAGTAACCCACCAGAGGACCACATTCTAAATAGGCTTTCTATAAGATACCAATAGGCCTTCACAGTTACAGCCACCCATCCAGGTCTGACCAGGAAAATCCAGAAGTTGTCTTAGAGCCTTCAGGCTCTGGCTGGTGCCCCAATTTTTTCCAGGATATCTGGTCACTGGAGCAAGGTAAAGGGCCACATCAGAAAGGAGGTGGGGCAAAGATGAAGATATTTTTTTAATGACCCAAACGGCCAGTTTATCCCAGAGACAAGAGATTTGGAAAGTGAATTGTCTCTCCTTTGCTTGCTGATCATTTTAGAAGCCCTCGTTACAACAGCATGGGGTCCCATTCCTCTTCCTTACATAGTGCTCCATTATACGGGCTTCTCTTTTATTCAGGATGCTGCTGCTCAAATCATTTTCTCAACTTATTGCTCTGACTCAGTGGTTCTCAAACTGTGGGCTGGGAGCCACAGTAGAGTTGCACCATCTGTGCATGGGGGTCATGATCCTACTTGATATCTGATATACTTTGCAAGTCTTTGTTCATGGCATATTTGTCTGAAAATGGAATCACACAGGCACAATGTTTGGGCATGGCTGCACTAAACACATCAATATCTTCTCTACTGCTCCTCCAATTCTCAGATAAAATAAATAAATAAATAATCTGAAGAGTCGCCCTGAAATTTTTATTTATATTAATTTTTTTATTTATATAACATTTTTATCCTGCCCCTCCTGCCCTTTCAGGGCAGCCCGGGGCAGCGAACAACAATGTAAAAACAATTTAAAAGTTAAAAATTCATAAAATGCAGGGGGGGAAAAACACAAATAAACCCTCCCCCTATCTCTCCTTAAGACAGCGGTATAGCTACCATGGAGCAAGGGGGCTCATTGAACCCAGGTCACACTTGGGGGGGGGGGCATTGCAAGCAGTCTAAGCACCACTAAATATTTGCAGAACCGGGACCAAGGACTCACCATTTTGCCATCACCTCAATCCTATTTAGCTGTTCCTGGCTGTTCTTACTGTTGTCCTGGGGGTGACTCTGGGCCTCACTAGGCTAGAGAGCAAGGATGTGGGTCCGTGTGTGTAAGGTCAGGAAGGGACACAAGTCACAATGGTTCACTGTAAAGCTAGTGACATCAAGCCTTGTGCCGAAGTTCTGTTGAAAGGGGGCTTCTTTTATACATTTCAGGACCTGTTTTGGTCAATGTGCTGATGTCTGTTGTTTTTCCAGAAACATTGTTTATGGTGCTTGCAGTCATACCATCATTCACATGCTAAGGATAAGATGTCAGCTCCAACTGCATTCTTATCTCTTAGACCATTTGGTTCCTGCTTTACGTTAGGGTGGCTGATATCTTGATGGTCCTTGAATTGCATATCGATCAGAACTTACTGTCCTGGTCCCGGAGACTCACTTCTTTGAAATGTAATAGAGTGTTGTAAATTCAGAGGCCCACTACGGATCTGCACTGCAGCTAACCCTTCCTTGGTCTCTTCTGCTCTCTGCATACCTGCACTCCCAGCATGCCTGAGATGCTGCCTCATCCAAACTCCCAGAATCTAACTGTGGCCTGTTTTGTTCCTAGTCCTATCCTAACACAGGTACTGGATGGTGCTATATAAATGCTTATAATAAAATAAAATAATAATAATAATAAATTAATAATTTGCTCTCCCAAGCATCTCTTTCTTCTAACCTGCTCCTGCCACTCTTGTGTCTATGTACTTTGTGGTCTTTGGTGTCTCCCTCACTGGGATCCCAATCTTTGGGTGTCTCCCTCTCCAGGATCCCTAACCCCTTCCCTGGTGTCCCCCATTTAGCATTCTCAGGAGGTCTGCCTGGCCATAAACCTCCCCTCTTTCCATAGACAGTGTAAGACCTGGCTGTTCCGCCAGGCCTTTGCCGAGGGAGACGGGATTCGTGGGTTGGGTTAGGGTGGGTTTTTATTGTTGGGTTATTTTAAATGTTAAATTTTACAATATTGTTTTTAAATGTTGTTAGCTGCCCCGAGATGCTGTACATGAGGGGGAGGCATAAAAATACGAAAATAAATAAATAAAATTCTATGGTGACCTGCCATGTTGCTGTTCTAACCCAGAGGCTCCTCGTGCAACCTCTCACTAGGGCCCCCAAGCTGTCTGGTTCTCTTTACCAGCACCCTGGACTTCTCTCCCCAGATTTCATTCCCTGGGATCCCTGCCCAAGACCTGACCCTTTCCCTCTGGGGCTAGGGTGATAGCTCCACCTTTTCCCTAGTAGGCCACTATCTTGGGTCCAACAGCACCGCCCCTTAGCACCCTGGAGTCCCACCTAACTTCCATGCTGCACCACAGCACTAGTGAACGCACCTCAGAGAGGGAACATACAGTGGCCCCTCCTCCCTAGAGGGTATGACTAGGCTTTATCTCTTCCAGTCTGCCTCATCCCAGAGCCCTTGACCATGGGCTAGGTTACCAGGACCATTGCCTGCCTCCACTTGCAGGACGATGCTGTTGCCCTTTAAATAAGAGGGGGCTCCAGGGCTGCCTGCCTTCACTAGCAGCACTCTGTGGCTTGCTACCACTCTCCCAGGGAGGCCAGGCCACCACTCAGCAGCTGACCATAGGTGGAGCACTCCTCTAACCTGCTTCCACTCCTTGGTGGTTGTATTTCCCTTCCAGTTGCACTTACTGTTATAATAGTTGGGAAGTCTAGTTAGCTTTAGGCCTTCTCCCCTCTGCCAAATTTGACTGAAATCAACTTACTAGATCTAAAGATATTAAGGAAATAACAACACTCAAATTATCAATGTAAATTGAAGGGATCTAGGGGCATGCTAAAGGGACCACTATCTCCCAGCCAGGTACAACACTTGTTAAAACATTTTGGGTCCCTACTTACCTTGAGATCTTTTTCATGTTTACCAAATAGAATTGAAATTGGTCCAGAAGATCAAACATTCTTCCTGAGCGTACACACATAGTGTGAAAACAAACATGACACTAACTCCACTTTAACAGCGCTTTAACATTTCTTATGCATGTTGCAGGGTTGCAACATGCATAGGGCACCAATACAGCCCTGCAACATGCATAAGAAATGTTAAAAGTGTTAAAGTGGAGTTAGCATCAGGTCTGTTTTCACCCATACTCTCACACACAAAAACACACACATACGGACAGATGACTGCAAAAGCCAGGGGTGGCCACAGTTCCCTAAGACTGAGAATCACTAGACACACACACACTTATGTGCATACACATGCATGCATGCGCACACACACACACACACAAATCTCCTAATTTGTGATTTTCCAATGGAACCAGTGATCTGAGGTGCTGGCTGCTGAGGTTCTGAGGAGCAGCTAAGATTCAACTGCTCAGACATGGGCGCAATGAACTGAGATACAGGAGCATGAAGGAAGCATGGGGTCCATGATCAGCCTTTGCTGACAGCGACACTTGAATTGCCCAAGAGTCACAAAAAGCTCTGGAAGAACACTTTGGCCACCACTGACATAAGCCTTCTTTCCAATGCAAACATTGGAAATGCTTTTCTTAGGCAAAAGAAGCCTCCATTTAAGGCACTGTTCCCCAGCAATAGAAGTTTTCCCTGACCAGGAGTCAAACCCAGAGCCGCAGTGGTGAAAGCACCAAATCCTGGACACTAGACCACCAGGGAAGGGTTGCCCACCCCTGCTGAAGCGAGACACATGGGGAGAGAGCCCTGTGTGCTTCCTGCCCCACTCGTTGCTTCTTTCCAAAGGCAGCAAGAAGAAGATGAGAGTGGCACCAACAATGTCCGCACCGCCACCTCTGAGAAGTACAAGGGGACCTCCTATCCGCAGGGCCCATAGAGGGTTTGTCTGGAAACCAAATCCAGGATCTCCCACACCTGAAGTATGAATTGTGCCACTAGACCAACAAGCTGCTGCACCTCCTTTGCCGAGGAAGTGGTACAAGAAAGCTGGCAGGAAGCACACAGCAGCAGGTGGTGTGGAACTGGGGAGCAAAATTATTATTTTTAAAGGTACAGTCCTTCACCCTGCCATTTGCATCACTGTCCACAGACACTTCAAGCAAGACTCATGTCACTAGATGAAGATGGCTCAGTACCAAACAGGCGTCCAGAAGAGATTCATCCTCTGCTTCCTGATAGCCTGAGAAGGAGCTGAAATGATAGGGCTCAGTTTGCTGTTTCTAGAGGATCAAACTTAGGACCTTCAGATCATGAAGCCAAAGCCTGAAAATTAGACCAGGAAGGAGATAGTGCCGGCATGTGGGGGGTTTGCTTGTTTGTTTGTTTGAAATCTCTGTCAAGCTTAAGCTATGTAAGTAAATATATCTCTGGATTAGTCAAATTCTCCCCCCACACCTTTTTGTGGTCTAAAGAGATGTACTGCTTCTTGATCTGGATAGGGAGAATTCTGATTCCTGATAACTCCAACGTTTAAGGTGTATGTAGTTTACCCACCCAGCTAAAAATGCCAGAACCTCTGAGTGTATTTGTGATTTCTTGACATAATGTGGTTAAAATGCTGTAGTGTATACCGCCATGAGGGCAAATATTCATTGTGAACTGGCTGGCCTTGGGTGTTATGAAACATCAATTCTCTCCAATTCTCTGAGTATGCAGACTCACCCTGACAGCCAGGCAGAGGGAGGGAGAGGGTGTGTGTGTTTGAAATCCTGTCAGTCTCAAGTGGGTCATTAGTGGAGTGAAAACCAGGTGTGCCCATCGCCAGCCCACCCAAGGTTCCCAGAATCAGAACTGACAGGATTACTTATGCACACACAGACACACACCTCTGTCCTGTTTTCTGCTCTCATTCTTTGCTTCTGAGGCAAGAGAATGGGACTGGAGATGGAGAACTTAATCTGAGCATCAGTATTTTCCATTTCCAGGTCCATTTCCAGAAGGCCTGCTTAAGTAGAATTTCTGATATATCAAACTTTTGTTACATGGCCAGAGAAATTTAACTTAAGCAGACTCCACTGTTCCAGTGGCACACTCTCTTGTGGGGAGCATGGGACTGGCAGGGGGACGNATTGGGGCAGCAACCAAGAACATCTCCCTGCGAGCCCTCACCGTACGAACAAGGCTGACAGATGGTACCCACAGGAAGGGGCTCCCAGCCAGTCACAAGGGTCACAGCGAAGAGATTACAGTAATCAGGACAGCAAATAATGACAGCTTGGGCAGGAGGGGTTAGAAAGGAAACATGGGATCTGAGAGATGTTCTGGAAGAAGCAGCAGCAAACTTTACTTAACATTTGGATGCTTGACAAGGCAATCTCCTGTTAATAGGATTATTTATTTACTTAGTGCCCTGCCATTTGCAAATACACAAGAAGGGGTGACCTAAGGCAGGGTGTGGCAGGGCACAGCATACCAATGAGGCTGGCCCTTTAAGAAAGGTAGCACCAGTGGGTTGAAGGTGCGACCCAAGGCACAGGCGCTATAGTAAGTAAGGAACAGCATCTTATTGTTCATACCTGGTGCCACTGTGTCCTGGGGATTTTCATGTGCTTCCCCTCTGCTCTCAAGGCCATCTGGCAACACAGTAAAGAAAAAAAATAATTAGATAGCAATAAATGGAAGTCTTTATCATGCAGCTGTGTATAAACACACACCCCCCCCGACCCTCCAGTGCATTTACTTACTGTTCGCCTTTGCCTCCTTGATAAAGGTGGCCTCCAGGTCCTCCGTACTCTCCACTAGTAACTCCAGTGGCTCCTCAAATAAGGGCTGGCTCTCCAGCTCAAGGGGGTAGAACATGAGAGTCACGGTGTCCGTGTTCACACCAATGAGTGCTGGCTCCAGGGCAGGGACGGACATGGAAGGATTGCTGCCAGCAGTCACGGGTGCTGTGGTGAGAGCCGGAGCACTTGTAGCAGGGGAACGGTATCCACCGGTTTCTGGCCCTTGGCAAAGGCACAGCCATAGAAGCAGGATGCCACAATGGTTTTATAGACACATAGGAACCTGTCCACCAGCTCGTAGTATGGCAATTATTGCCTCCCGCGGCTGGAGGCAAAGTTGTTGTCTCAGATCTCCTTGTAGCCCCTCTACAGGTCTTTTGCCCACTGCTGGCACTGATTCACGTCCCTGGTGTATCCCTGTCTCTTATACACATCTAGATGTGTATAAGAGACAGGACAGACAGTTTCCCAGTCCTCCTCCTGCGGATCTGGCCATGGAGGTTGTGAGGGGACTGGTCACGGGGGGCGTGGCGGTCATGATGGGACTGGCAGTGGGGGAGGCATGCCTGGCCACATGATGTTCAGTGGCATGAGCGCAGAGGAGAGAGTGCTCGGGTGCTTTGGCTGGGGGGGTTGATTGCTGAGGAAACCAATGGGTGGTCGGGATCTGAGTGTGGGGGCATAAACTGCCAGAGAGGGTTTGCATAAGGTGCAATAATGCTCACGGTTGTGGCAGCTACATGCTCTAACACGGAGTTCTGGATAGGGAGAGACTGGGGACAGCGTTTGTACCAACGTGAGTCTGTACCAACAGATCTGTTGTATCTTTCCTCACCTTCTTGATCACGCTGTCTGACTGCTCGAACTGCAGCCAGAGGCAGGCCCAGTGCCTGTACTCCCACCAGAAGTCCAGACAGGCCTTGGCTGCAAAAACCTTGCATTCTGCCTGCTGCCCAGGCTTCTTGGCCACGCCACTGAATCGCGTCCGAGATCTCATCTGCCTGCCGCATGGTCTCCCTCGCCAAATCCACCCTGTGCCTCCAACTGCACGTCCAAGTTGTGCTGGGTGCTTGTGGCTGAGGGTTCTGTCCATGCCTGTTGTGCTGGCAGACCTGGAGCAAGGCAACAAGGAAAGCCATTTGTTCAGACCACCCCACCCAGCTTCCCACCCCAGTGTTTAAGCCCTCCACCCGCCCAAAGGGAAGTGTGAATGAGCACCAGGTCTCTGCTGCTGCTGTGGTGATTGCTGTGGCAGGATCTCTGGAGCACACGGTTCTCCTCTGGCAATCACTGCACAGGAGTAAAGAACATACAAAAATAAAGCACTGCCATTTTGGCCTGCACCCCAACCCAGCCCACCATCCCGCCATGGTGCCTTTCCCACCCAGAGTTTCACCCCCGCCTACCCAATGAAGGACATACAGAAATCAAGCGCTTATTGTTCATACCTGGTGCCACTGTGTCCTGGGGATTTTCATGTGCTTCCCCTCTGCTCTCAAGGCCATCTGGCAACACAGTAAAGAAAAAAAATAATTAGATAGCAATAAATGGAAGTCTTTATCATGCAGCTGTGTATAAACACACACCCCCCCCGACCCTCCAGTGCATTTACTTACTGTTCGCCTTTGCCTCCTTGATAAAGGTGGCCTCCAGGTCCTCCGTACTCTCCACTAGTAACTCCAGTGGCTCCTCAAATAAGGGCTGGCTCTCCAGCTCAAGGGGGTAGAACATGAGAGTCACGGTGTCCGTGTTCACACCAATGAGTGCTGGCTCCAGGGCAGGGACGGACATGGAAGGATTGCTGCCAGCAGTCACGGGTGCTGTGGTGAGAGCCGGAGCACTTGTAGCAGGGGAACGGTATCCACCGGTTTCTGGCCCTTGGCAAAGGCACAGCCATAGAAGCAGGATGCCACAATGGTTCTATAGACACATAGGAACCTGTCCACCAGCTCGTAGTATGGCAATTATTGCCTCCCGCGGCTGGAGGCAAAGTTGTTGTCTCAGATCTCCTTGTAGCCCCTCTACAGGTCTTTTGCCCACTGCTGGCACTGATTCACGTCCCGGGTGTATCCTTGCTGTGCCGTTTGGAGGGAGATCTCCTGGAACACTGCCTAGTTCC
>QEPC01002001.1:3179570-3190869 GCA_003113815.1 Sphenodon punctatus | reverse complement strand
CTCTGTCCTGTTTTCTGCTCTCATTCTTTGCTTCTGAGGCAAGAGAATGGGACTGGAGATGGAGAACTTAATCTGAGCATCAGTATTTTCCATTTCCAGGTCCATTTCCAGAAGGCCTGCTTAAGTAGAATTTCTGATATATCAAACTTTTGTTACATGGCCAGAGAAATTTAACTTAAGCAGACTCCACTGTTCCAGTGGCACACTCTCTTGTGGGGAGCATGGGACTGGCAGGGGGACGTTTTCCTCCTCCTCCTGCGGATCTGGCCATGGAGGTTGTGAGGGGACTGGTCACGGGGGGCGTGGCGGTCATGATGGGACTGGCAGTGGGGGAGGCATGCCTGGCCACATGATGTTCAGTGGCATGAGCGCAGAGGAGAGAGTGCTCGGGTGCTTTGGCTGGGGGGGTTGATTGCTGAGGAAACCAATGGGTGGTCGGGATCTGAGTGTGGGGGCATAAACTGCCAGAGAGGGTTTGCATAAGGTGCAATAATGCTCACGGTTGTGGCAGCTACATGCTCTAACACGGAGTTCTGGATAGGGAGAGACTGGGGACAGCGATTGTACCAACGTGAGTCTGTACCAACAGATCTGTTGTATCTTTCCTCACCTTCTCGATCACGCTGTCTGACTGCTCGAACTGCAGCCAGAGGCAGGCCCAGTGCCTGTACTCCCACCAGAAGTCCAGACAGGCCTTGGCTGCAAAAACCTTGCATTCTGCCTGCTGCCCAGGCTTCTTGGCCATGCCACTGAATCGCGTCCGAGATCTCATCTGCCTGCCGCATGGTCTCCCTCGCCAAATCCACCCTGTGCCTCCAACTGCACGTCCAAGTTGTGCTGGGTGCTTGTGGCTGAGGGTTCTGTCCATGCCTGTTGTGCTGGCAGACCTGGAGCAAGGCAACAAGGAAAGCCATTTGTTCAGACCACCCCACCCAGCTTCCCACCCCAGTGTTTAAGCCCTCCACCCGCCCAAAGGGAAGTGTGAATGAGCACCAGGTCTCTGCTGCTGCTGTGGTGATTGCTGTGGCAGGATCTCTGGAGCACACGGTTCTCCTCTGGCAATCACTGCACAGGAGTAAAGAACATACAAAAATAAAGCACTGCCATTTTGGCCTGCACCCCAACCCAGCCCACCATCCCGCCATGGTGCCTTTCCCACCCAGAGTTTCACCCCCGCCTACCCAATGAAGGACATACAGAAATCAAGCGCTTATTGTTCATACCTGGTGCCACTGTGTCCTGGGGATTTTCATGTGCTTCCCCTCTGCTCTCAAGGCCATCTGGCAACACAGTAAAGAAAAAAAATAATTAGATAGCAATAAATGGAAGTCACCCCCCCTCCAGTGCATTTACTTACTGTTCGCCTTTGCCTCCTTGATAAAGGTGGCCTCCAGGTCCTCCGTACTCTCCACTAGTAACTCCAGTGGCTCCTCAAATAAGGGCTGGCTCTCCAGCTCAAGGGGGTAGAACATGAGAGTCACGGTGTCCGTGTTCACACCAATGAGTGCTGGCTCCAGGGCAGGGACGGACATGGAAGGATTGCTGCCAGCAGTCACGGGTGCTGTGGTGAGAGCCGGAGCACTTGTAGCAGGGGAACGGTATCCACCGGTTTCTGGCCCTTGGCAAAGGCACAGCCATAGAAGCAGGATGCCACAATGGTTTTATAGACACATAGGAACCTGTCCACCAGCTCGTAGTATGGCAATGATTGCCTCCCGCGGCTGGAGGCAAAGTTGTTGTCTCAGATCTCCTTGTAGCCCCTCTACAGGTCTTTTGCCCACTGCTGGCACTGATTCACGTCCCGGGTGTATCCTTGCTGTGCCGTTTGGAGGGAGATCTCCTGGAACACTGCCTAGTTCCTATAGCTCTTTACCAGTGCATATTGGACCTTCTGCTCCCCTCATACAGAGATGAAGGCCTTGGTCTCTTCGTTGCTCCACGAAATGCGCCTCTGGTGGGCAGATCAGTAGGCACAGTGGCTGAGAAGCCACAGTTGAGGTAGTGGTGCTGGTGGTTGTTTGGCTGTCAGCGTTAGCCATGGCCAAAGCGATGGAAAGTTAATGGAAGTTGCTCCTCAGAATGTAACAGCTTAGGAAGAGCAATCGTTCGGTACATGCTGCAAACCAGGATGAGCTGGGACAACGTATGTCTGAATTTGGCACATGTTGAGCTTTTAAGACAGGCATTACATGCACATCAGCGAGAGTGGAGAGAGGGGCAGGAAGCAGCCGCTCCTTGGACCACTCTAGGCTTTTTGTCCATGACTCTATGGTGCTGATGGACCTGTAAGTGCATGAGGCTGCATGCAACCTAATTGATGGGGCACGGACATGTGGGCAAACATGAGCCCGCATTCACCCACACGGCGGGCTCCATATGCTCTGGGACCCCACCAGAAGTCAGGACTGCATGTCCATTGGATGGTGGCCACGTGGCTGGTGGGGGTGAACACTTAACAAACAGGCAGGCAGACACCCACCTGGTGTGGGCTGACATCTCATTTGTTAACACCCTCAGTTACCGTATGATGGTGCTGGTGGTGTTTTCTATCTCTGATAAGTATTGCTGTACAACTCCATGCTCCTTGCTGTTACCAGCTGGCTAGTTTCTGGTAAGCCCCACTGCAGAAGTGAGTCTTCAGAAGGCATTTGAATGAGGAAGAAGAATTAGCCTCGCAGAGCTGCTCACTAACAGTGTTTTGTGCAGAAAGGGTTGTGTGGAAGAAGCACACAGGGAAGTGACAATGGAGGCACCAAGGCTGGTTTTGTGGTCATAGCAGAGGGGAAAAGGAGATGTGAAAAGAGACCAGAGGGGATCAATGGAGGGGGCAGACATATGGACAGCTTTGAGAAAAAGGATTACAGGCTTGAACTTAGTGCAGAGAAGGAGAGGAAACCAGTGGGGGGTTCAGAGAGTGGAATGAGGTTGTGAAAGCAGCAGGCAAGGAAAAGGATCTTATTTATTTATTTATTTGAATTTTTACCCTGCCCTTCCCAAATGGTTCAGGGAGGCTTATCAAACAAATAAAAACAATACACATAAAACAATATAAAAAAAACCAACCCCCAACCTTTCCCCTCACTCCTCCCCATCTCCACCAGAACCGCACAAATCCTCCCCAACAACCTGTTCACACCTCTGCCCCAAACCCCCCATTCCCTATCCCTGCCTGCCAAATGCCCTAACAAAGAAAAAGGTCTTACACCGCCTCTGGAAGATGTCCAGGCTCGGGCTCAAACTAACTTCTGGGGAAAGGGAGTTCCATAGGATTGGGGCAGCAACCAAGAACATCTCCCTGCGAGCCCTCACCGTACGAACAAGGCTGACAGATGGTACCCACAGGAAGGGGCTCCCAGCCAGTCACAAGGGTCACAGCGAAGAGATTACAGTAACTAATCAGGACAGCAAACAATGACAGCTTGGGCAGGAGGGGTTAGAAAGGAAACATGGGATCTGAGAGATGTTCTGGAAGAAGCAGCAGCAAACTTTACTTAACATTTGGATGCTTGACAAGGCAATCTCCTGTTAATAGGATTATTTATTTACTTAGTGCCCTGCCATTTGCAAATACACAAGAAGGGGTGACCTAAGGCAGGGTGTGGCAGGGCACAGCATACCAGTGAGGCTGGCCCTTTAAGAAAGGTAGCACCAGTGGGTTGAAGGTGCGACCCAAGGCACAGGCGCTATAGTAAGTAAGGAACAGCATCTGATTGCCTGCCACCTGTGCTTAGACAGGGCAGAAGCCTAAAAGCCTGAGCTAGGCTCAGTGTAGAGGGAGACCTGGGGGAGGCAGGAGCTAAAAGAGAGCTGTGCCTCTAAACAGCCAAGGGAGACTTCTTGGAGCTGCAAGGTGGAGGTGGATGAGGCGGCAGCCTTGACGCAAGACACCTTGAGCTACTGAGGAGACAGGAAACAGGAGCTAGGGGTTGGGCTCTGCTTCCCTCACAACCCTGTTCAGTGGGAGGTGCCTAAGCTGAAGGGGTTTTCTACCATGCCTGCAGGCTGCAGGCAGATGAGCCAGCAGCCTAAACAAGTGTGCCAGGCGTGCTAGAGTGTAGGAGAGCTGGGCCTGGCCCACAAAGGACTGTGAGCAGAGAAGGTGTTAGAAGACTGTGTATATGACTGTATATGGTGACAGGACACTTTCTCATTGTGAATAAAAGACACTGTGCAGCTAAATCCCCGAAGAGACAGTGAATCAGGAGGCCTAATCCTGTAAGGATTTACCGCAGGCTAGACCACCCTGTTACACAGGGTTTCCCAAAAAGATTCCCTGTGTGAACTGATCTTGAGAATAGGGGAGTTTTTAAACAAGACAAAACTCCCATGAGCAGGCAGTTAAAACCGCGATTAAAATGTGCACCTACTCATGTGTGAATGACTCGTGCATTATGTGGAAACTTCCACATCTTAATCAAGTTTCTGAAAAAAAACCACCCCTATATCAAGGGTTCCAGAATGCGCATTCCTATATTTGCACGCTAAAGACACAGATTAATGTCTAAACGCCACTTGCATGAGATCATGTTTGCTCCAACTGCCATTTTGAAAGTATTCACATGTGCCAATGAATTCAATCCAATTGCTCCTATTGCTATTTGCTCCAGTTGTTCCAACTGCCATTGCCAAAACGCAGCTTTATAGATACCACATGACTTCTTTTTCGTGTGCGATGGGGCCGGGGGATGTGTGAACAGCACTTGCACATGATCGTGGGAGACTGCTGTAACCTGCAAATTTCACGCACATCTAAAAACACCCTTAAATATATTTCTCTGACCCCAGACAGCAGCAAATATCAATGGGCTCATTTGTGACCGCATTTGCAGATGGCGTGGCCCCACTTGAGGTCCCAAATCATAATTTGAGAAGCTCTGATCTAATAGAAAGAGGCAGGAGAAGAGACACAATGGTGTTAGTTTCATATTTCAGCTTGTTTCCTTAGAATTCAATCCTCAAACTACCTCCACTACTCCCAAGTAAATGATTTGAGAGTTGTGGCATAAGAAATACCATAAAATGGGTGTTGTTGCTGAATTTTCCATTTATCCTCTTCAGGAGGTCTGCAGATACTGTATTCTTCCTCAACCTGTAAATCTGTAAATAAACAGATTTCTATACACACCATAAGACCCCAATCTCACTCTCCTTAGCAGGAAACCAACCCAGGAAAGGCTGCCCTGGAAGCTTTCCACCACTCAGGAAAAAGGGTGCAACACTATCTTCTTAACCCTCCCTTGTCTTTCTGAAATCTGGTATGATTATTACATATATGCATTAGCAATGTGCCTGGTGCTCAACAATCATGATTAGAGACAGTTTCCTATCCCAAGGGGCTTGCAATCTAGGATAGACAAAGGGGATTAGAACATACGAAGAGAAAGATACATACATTCCCATTTTACAGTTGGAAAACTGAGGCTGAGACATAAGGTGTTTGGGGGCCATCCAGATGTTTGGCCCAGAGTTTCCCCAGGCATGCTGGTGGCTAGCCCAGGCTGTGACCCCCGAGGTCACAGCCCAGGCTAACCACCAACAAACCCAGGGGATGGTCCGCCCAACTGGGCCAAACTGGGCTATCATATCTGGTAACCCGCTCTTCCTGGCCCAGTCCAGAGTGGCTACCATGACAGATGGTGCCATAGCCGCCCATCATGGGGGTGCAGCAGGCCGCTGGGTGCAGCGTGGGGTGGGCAGGGGTGGCTCCTCCCCCTCCCCCCCCAGACCCAGCTGCATGAACCTCTGAGGAAAGGGAGTTCCCCAAGAAGCAAGGAGCCTGGAAGCAATGGGGCCTTGCTTCCAGAACCAGGAAGCAAGCAGCTTCCCAGTCAGATCAATCTGTGACGGCAGTGCTCCCCCATCATCACATATGTTATTATCCACAGTAACTTGCCAAAGGCCACCAGTGAATTCACAGCTAAGGTGGAATTTGAACCCTGGTCTCCCAGGTTCAAGTCCAGTACCTTAGCCACTAGGCTATAATGTAAAGAAACAAAATAAGCCAGTCCTTGCATGAGTTGTTTTTATCTGCAACTGAATCACTCTTTATTGCTAGAAATTTCATATCTCTTTTTTTCTTCTCTCCCAGATTAATTGACTACAGCTTTTCGGAGGATTTTGCAAGGTAGTTTGGCTGTACAACAGGCTGGGCAATCCAGCGCTTCCGGAGGAACAGCCAAAACCTTCCAGTACCCCGTCTTTTGATCTAACAAGTAGGCGTTTTGATTGAGAGAATACTCTTCGGAGCGTTTGTTGCCCACACAAACGATGCCTCCACAGACAAACACTTTGTTGTCCCCAACAGAACACACGGCATGAGACAAATCCAAAGTACACTTATTTGGCAGCAATGGCACCAGAGTTGTGGACCTGTTTGCTTTAATCTTACGCAGGTTTATATCCATGGTCTGGTTGTGGCTCTGCACGCTCAGGATGTTGTCCTTTGGGAAAGACAACAAAGGCTTGTGATTGAATTCAATGGGGAAGGTGATGTACTGCACCACTTCTCCTGTACGGGTGTCAAAGCAATCCACCACGCCTACTCGGGAGAAACGCCCATTCACCAAGCATCTCCCCGTCACTATATAAATGTTCTTGTCTCCTTTTGTGATCAGAGCAGTTGCGTCCATAGGAATGCTCATCTTCCCAGCCAAAATCCACTTCTCTTTCCGGTCGTCATACTTGTAGATGTTGGAAATATATTTTCTCGGGGCAGTGCTCCCTCCCACAGTGTACACCATGCCACCACAAGTCACCATGGTGTGGAAGACCAAACCTATGGGTAGGTCAGGCAGTTTAGTCCAGGAGTTGTTATCCATATCATACCTCCAGGCAGTCTTTAACCCAGCGATCTTCTCTGTTGTTCCTCCAGAGACATAAATATACTTCCCTACCGAAGTGTCGCTGAGAGCAGCTGCTTTGTATGGCATCTCCGTTAGCTTGAGCCACATATTCTCCTCAATGATGTAAGCGAAAACCCCATCACTGAACCTACCGTGCTCCTTCTGGCCACCTAAAATTACCACTGAG
Source organism: Sphenodon punctatus (assembly GCA_003113815.1). Classification (NCBI taxonomy): domain Eukaryota; kingdom Metazoa; phylum Chordata; class Lepidosauria; order Sphenodontia; family Sphenodontidae; genus Sphenodon; species Sphenodon punctatus. The sequence continues at coordinate 3,183,840 of QEPC01002001.1, read as the reverse complement.
TCCATTAAGGCCCCTTTCCTTTGGAAAAGCATCAGACTTTTAGGATTTTCTTGCTTCCTGTCAGTCAAAACATTGTCGATCTGGGCCAGGGGCCCAGAGTGACCTTCAAAGAGCAATACATCATGACTTGCAGCCAACAGCGTCTTGGTGGAGACCCCAGTTAAATAGATGTAGGAGAAAAACTTTTTGAAATACCTATCCCTCTCTCCTTTTTTGTGCTTCACCCACTGGATCAGCGCAAGAAAGGCCTGATCTTCATTATGCAGATGAAGGTTTTCATCTTTAAGGAGCTTCCCAAAGACTTGGTGGGGGCAAAGCACAAGGTCAGAAGCACCCTCTGGGCTAGCCCAATAGTGGAAGCTGTCCCGGATGTCGGCATAAGCACTGTTTGCCACCTGTTTCAGGTCATACATGTTGGCCAGGAGCAGGTAGTAAAGACAGTTGTTCTTCCCTAAAGACTTGAGGAGGAAGCCAGAGCAGTGGCCTCTGAGAGACTGCGAGCTGAAGTACTTAGCCCCTTTCAACAGCTCCTCTACATTCTTTTCGGAGACCAGGACCTTGCCAGTATAGAAATACTCCAGCAGCTGCTCCACCAAGGTAGGGCTCAGGAACTTAGAGTCAATGATAATGAAGAGTTCATCATCCGTCTTCATGTCATTTCTAGCAATCAGGCTCTTCATGTGGGTAGACACAGCTGCCAAGATGTTGAGGTGGGCAAAGTAAACATGATGGTCCACACTAAGCGCCACATCACAGAACTCCTTGTTCTTTCTCTGTTGGTTCAGGGTCTGCATCACCAAACTGTTATGGTTCTTCTCTGTGAACTGCATCCTCATTTTGTTAGCCTGGCCAGTCGGTAAATAGGGAGGATGGTGCAAGCTCTATAAGATATAAGACTCCTTTGCCTGGTTGTTGAAAGCCCTATCCTGGTTACAGAGGAGTGATGTCAACAAGTATAGTTGCCAGGTCACAATCTGACCCCTGTGACATGGATTAAGAGAGCATTTTTAAAATTATATCTCTGGTATTTATTTATGGAGTGTAAATCTCACATTATCTAGACATGGAACAAAATGGGAGAGGCACAGCATGACTGGGGTAAGGTGGCTTGCACTATGCATGATGTATATAGAGAAAAGTGTTCTTGCCTCTCTTACTGTGACACGGTTAGGATTTTGGAAGAATGTGGTCTTGGCAAGGAACTTTGAAGATGGAGCAAATGGGAACACATCCTGGTCTCTTTTCATAGGTTATGCCACTGCATACATCCCACTCCATCTCTCAGCAGTCTTACTCTAATGGAAGCAGAGAGAGGGTGGTTGCCATGTTGGTCCCCAAATATGAGAGAGGGAGACAAAGAAGTTCAGATGACTGACCTATATGCTTGTCAGAAAATGGCAGGAGGATGCAGGAATTCTTTTTTACCCAAGGTAGAACATTGAGCCCTTTTGTGATCACAGACGTGTGTGTGTATGTGTGTGTGTGTGTGTGTGTTCTGAGCTTTAGCTGGGTGCCTAATTCTTGATAGCATTGTGATGTCTGTATCTCACTTGTGGACTTATCTTTCAGACACATTGTGACATTTGGGCTTGTCATATCTGCTGAGAATAGGAGATATAGCTTGCCACTGGCATTAGACAGCCTCTGGAAGCTAATGAGATGGCAGGATTGATCTCTGGTAATTCATGTATGACAGCTTGGAGATGAGAAGCAGGTGCCCATCAATGGCTCTCTGTTGGACAGAAATAATTGGATCCAGTCTATGCCATGCAACCAGTCAGGTCATGAAAGTAGGTCAGGAAATCTTGCAGCCTAAGCCTCCAAACAGATCAGGGGTGCACGCTTTGTCTGCAGCTAGGAGGAAATCATTCCTAAGTGCTTCCAAAAGCCTTTCTGTACCATGGGTTTGAGTCTTCCCTGAGACTGCTTGCCCACATTACAGATTTCACATTACTTTGTATCTTACGTGAGATTGTTGTAACTCGTGCATACACCCTTTCTCATCCAGCATTGCCATTAACAGTTACATCACGAAATAACGTGAGTTGTATTTAACGTTAATTTGAAACGTGTGCAAGCACATAATTTAACGTTAAAAAAACTCACAGTGAAATTTAAACATGTAGCACCTCGCGTTAATTTCAATGCCAAAGTGCAGGTTCCAGCTCCCGGGATTTACAGCTCCCTCACATGCTGCTGAGAGCTTCCCCTCTGCCATAGGAGTCCAAGCCAGGAAGCCCGAAAGCCTGGCCCTGATCCTGTGCTCCCAGTCCCATAGGAAAAGACTTCCTGCCCCAGCTGCACAGGCAATCACTGGGCAGCTCCATGCCCAACTGCTAGCGCTGCTAGCCCAGCAAAAGCAGGGCCTCTCCTGGGGTCTAGGAGCAGAAGTTGCCACCTCTGTTGGGGTTATGTGTTATAATTCTCGGGGTAATTTTTTCCTGGGGAGGTTTGCGAGCCATTTTTGAACAGCAATATACTGGCTCATTTCTGGGTCGAGCTCATGTTATGAAATTACCCAGTAGACCAGGTAACACGAGCATGGATCTGGTAAATTCAATTACGGTTCCATCGAGATCATGTGACCATAGCCAGGAAAATATTAAAAACAATAAATGAATGTGGGCATACAGCCCAACAGGAATCTTGTGTTACTGCTGATTTCACGTTAGTTTTAATCTATCACAAAAACCAGCACGTGTGCAAGCAGCCTCAGAAGGGTCTGGAATCGTGAATCATGCAGCGACATCTGTGGTGCATGATTTTGCTCAGGAATTAGGAACCTATGAAAGAGTTCTCCAAACCTGGTGTAGCAAGACAGTGCCCGGAAGGATCTCTACCCTGGATCAACTCATCTGCACAGCATTTCCCAGTCACCCCCACCCCGTGTGCTTTATTGAGCATGTGCTGAATTTTCCAGCTTCCCATATATAAACAGACATACAGCACAGAGTCCTCGCTTTACACTTTACTCCTAGAGGAGGTAACACACCTGATACAACTTTTAGTTTTTGATCTAACTAGTCTCCACTGGATTTCCCAAGCCATGGTTACTGGTAACTGTTGGATGAGGGAGCTGGAGTCTTGAATGTCTGAGGTCAAGCCGTGGACCTCTCCAGAAGAACCCACCCTCCCTGCTGCTTCTGCTGCTGCAGCCCTGGCCCTGCTAGAGTAGTAGTGGCAGCAGGATGGGGCCAATGGCGTCAGGACTCAGGACCCATGGCCACCAGCATGGGCGGTGGCGGGGATTTCTCCCTCCCTTCCCCCCTCCCCCCTCACCTCACTGTTGTTTCTACCTTCAGAACACCATGATGTCACAATGGTCCATAAGGAGTCAGAAAGGGGTGTGGCCTCATTGGAAAAGGAAAAGGCCCTTTCTTATGTGTCCATATCCCCTTTGGATGCTCCACAGGGTGTGGGGACATGTCAGAAAGGGGATCAGATATCTGCACCTCTGGGCCCAAGCCCTGGTCTATACAGGGCACAGACCTAGTGAGGTTCCTGTCACAGGCTGTAATGAGCAAAGGTATAATTCCCATGTAGCAGCCTGGATACTCCCCAAAGCAGTGGAGTCCAAAGTGAGGAGAGGAAAGACTCTCCCTCCTGACCCACCTCCAAACCCCATTCCTTGCCCCTCAATGGCAGCAGCTCCAACTCAGCTCCCAAGACATTCAAATGCCATTTGGGACATAGTGATGTGGGGGCTGCAGAGGACTGTAATTAAGGAGGAGACTGTCCTCTGAGTCTCAGACTCAAAGATATTAGTCCCCTTCCATCTTCCAGGTGTAAAATTCATGCCTCAAAGTATTTAGAGCTACCACTGGCCAAAATGGTTGCTATCTCATACAGCTCCAGAGATTTCATGCTGATTTAGAGTGTAGAAGCTGCATTTGGCAGCAAGTGTTCGCACCATAAGTCCCTGAATTCAAATTTGTCAGTTAACACTTAGGCCAGGGGCGTAGCTAGGGTGGAATGGGCCCCTGGCCAAGATGTCAAGATGGGCCGCCCTCTTTGTGTCCCACCGGCGGGCCTAGGGGTGCTGCCCGGCTCAGGTCTGGGGGCGCTGCTATCAAACACACAAGACACCCAAAATGCAGCCAGCCTATTAAGCGCATTATGCCATGCAAAGAGACACATATATAACTACTTCAGTTGTGCCCCCATAATCAATTCACGCTGCCTCCACCCCATAACCAGTTAATTTGCACCCCCGGGGCAGCATGAATTGATTATATGGGGGGCACAAATGAACTGGTTATGGGGGGGGGGG
>QEPC01002001.1:3117551-3138237 GCA_003113815.1 Sphenodon punctatus | reverse complement strand
CCCTTTTTGCCTGTCCCAACACACTTTGCCAGTGCTGGATGATGTAGGTCCAGGCAGCTAGACCTGCCTTATCTTATGCTCTGTAAAGCGCCAGGTACATTGCTGGCACAATATAAATGCTTATAATAATAATGGGAGCCTGTAGCCCTGATCCAGAAGCAGCATATCTGAGAAGATACTGGTCAGTCTGGTTGCTAGTCCTAACCGCTGGATTGAACAAGTCAGTCAGTAGGATGTGGAACAAATACATAACATTTGGGCTGTAACAAAATACTAGGGGTGGGCATTATGGGTTTGGCTTAATCTGTAACTGCTCATAACGTGTAATTACAGATTAATCCGTACCAAACTGCAACAGTGGCCCAGCACGCCCATTGCAGTTCAGTTTTAAATCTATAAAATAATTTAAAATTTCTTTATAAACCACTGTACATGCGCAAATGGCCACTAGACCATTCAGCGCATGCACACCCTTTCCCAAAATGATGATGCTGCCACCACTATTTTGTAAAAGGGTGTGCATTCACAGAACGCTCCATCAGCCATTTTGCGCATGTCTAGTGGTTTTAAAATTATTTTTAATTATTATTTTATATTTTTAATTGATTTAAAAATGGATTTGTAATATGAATCCATACTTAAATCCAGAAATTGCAAATACAGATCTGCAATGGAATTGAATCTGCAGTTAAAACTGAAACACACACACACACCCCTTACAAAATGGCTCTTGGCTCCTTAACTCTGCCTGCATGGAGTATGCGGCTATATGATGGTATGTATTTTCTTCAAGACCCAGCCTTGTTCTGCACACACAAATGAGTGAGTGATGCCAGCAGAACCAAGTCAGATTGTTGGTGTTTAAAAAAAAAAAAAAAGAACTAATGAACATGTGGGAATATGCTTTTGAAGTTCCTATGATTTGGCTAAATCAAACCTGATTTTCTTGGCTCTTAGATACATCCCTACTAAACAGTAATGCTTCTAACACATCCTCCTGAGAGCTGTTTCTTATTTAAGAGAAAGGAGGCAGGGGAGAGAAGGGGAAGGATCAGAAAACCTGCATTTTTCACTCTGTGCTTAAGAACATTTGAACTACTGTTGCAGAAACTTAAAACAAACAGAATAAACACTAGGCTTCAACTGATAAATTGATTTTAAATGTACCCCAAAAGGACCTCTTCAATTCAAGGATGGGGAACCTCAGGCCCAGGAGGCCAAATGCAGCCCACAGCTAGTTTTTATATGGCTCCTTTCCAGTTCTTGGACCTGATCCCTGGATCTAGTACCTACTCCCAAGCATTGAAAGACTGAGCTCGGGAGATGAGAGCATGCACGCTAGGATAGGGGACAGATCCATGGCACAGACGCATGATCTTCCATCCTCCACCTAAGCACACTCCTTAAACACCCCTGCCACAACTTCTTTATGGTCCTTTGAGTTTGTACTAATTTTCATAGTGGCCCCTATCCCGGTTTCATTTATGTGCTTAAGTAGAATCAACTTAAATTGAACTTGCAAAACTCACATTTCTAGATAAGCCCTAGGTCTAGCAAATGCATTGCTTTTGAGGGAGAAAGCTTCATTTGGTATTTGAATTATCAATTACTTTAAAAAAAAAAATACTGCTAAAAGGAGAATGATTAGGCTAGTGAACAGTACAGTTTTACTGTTGTTTGACTTCTACACGCTGTTTGTTCTGCGAGGTGTATTTCTTGGCATGGTGAAATATACAGAGATTATCACTTCTTGCTCATCCTTGTTGGGCAATAGAGTGTTAATAGTTATATCTACAATGCGAAAGCAAGTTTTGAGATTATTGGTCATGCCGCCCTTTTTCTTTGTGTCTTTATTCCGTGCAGTACTAATGAGTTGTGTATTCAATGGTGCTTTCCTTGTGCAGATACTAAGATGGTGATGTGTCTTGTAGGAGTGTGGAGCAGACTGTGCCAAGTTCCAGAAAAGTGAGTTGGAGTACAAATTTAATAAGAGAGCCTTGGAGAGGCCATACACCTCCAAACACTCCTGGGGAAAGACCTATGGAGAGCACAAGCACCATCTGGAGTTCAGTCATGACCAGTATAGGGAGCTGCAGAAATATGCAAAGGAGCTAGGCATTTTCTTCACAGCCTCTGGCATGGATGAGGTAAGTGAGCTATAGTGGCTCAAAAGCAAAATACAACTTCTGTCATTTTTCCTTTTGTGTGTGAATTATATGTCATGTTTGAAATCTAACTATAAAAGCTGGAATAAGCCTGAGACTTTGGGCATTAATAAAAGAGATGCTGCCCCACATTTGCCTCCATTAGCCCCGTGTTCACCTGCTCGTGTATCATGTGGCTGCCAGATGTTCACCCTGGGGCTGCTCCATATGGCGTCAACCAAGGAAACGTGGAACCCAGCGTGTGGGCAAATGCAAGGTAACATGCTGCCCTATGGCTGCCTCACGTGTTGAGGTGGCGGGGGTGCTCTGACACCTCCACATCTATTGGGCAGCACGTGTTCAGCACTATGAAGTTGCGGGCGGCAGCCTAGAGCATCGAGTGGCCCACAGTAACTATAATGGGGGAAGGGCAACATGTGGGTGGGCCGTGGCAGGGAGGAATGCCTGCCTGTTTGTTTTGGTCCCGCGTGGAGCCTGTGGGTAGCAGCTGTGGCGGTGGTGAGGCACAGAGTGACCACGGGCTCCCCCCTTGTTTCAACACCCATTGTCCTCAATCTGTTTTGTTGCATGAGTTGCTCATAGTTATGTTTCCCAACCAAGTATCCATCAGACATTTATCAAACTATGTCATATCATTGTGCTTAGGTAGAAAATCAATATAACTTAATTTTAACAAATTCTCATGGGACCAGAGAGAAAGTTCATTATAACCGGGTGTTGACTATTACAGGGTTTGGTAATATAGGATTGATAGAAATAGTTCTTAAAGTTGGGATTGTTTATAGTGCAGTTTGACTATAAATCAAGACAAAGTCCTAGCTTGAACCCTTACGTAATCTGTCTTTTGTCCGTCTGAATCAGGGGTGGGGAACCTCAGGCCCGGGGCCGAAATGTGGCCCTCGGCAAGTCTTTATGTGGCCCCTTTCCAGTGCCTGGATCTGGCCCCTGGATCCAGTCTCTACCCCCAAGCACTGAAAAACTGAGCTCAGGATAATGGAGCAGAGAAGGAGTGCACACAAGGGTAGGGAACAGATCCATGATCTGGGTCCTCCTTTTCTTGAATACACCCGTTAAGCATTGTAGCCCCCAGCCTCTATGTGACCATGACCCTCAGAGCTCGTACTAATATTCAGTGTGGCCCCCAGGGCAGAAAAGTTTCTCTACTCCTGGTCTAAATCAAAATTGTGACTTCTTGACATGGCTTTGAAACCTAGCACCTCCTCCTTGGCTCTTATACTCCTGCTTTTTCTTAGGCTAGGTTTGTAAAAACATCTGTGTGAAGCAGGGTGCACAGGTCTTATTAGTTTTCAATGGAACTTGTGCTCTTAAACCGTATCGGTACTCTTTTTTTAAAACCCCACCCGTGGTCTCTGATCCTACAAGGTACTGAGTAATTTCACCTTCTATCTGCCTAAGGTAGGTGGCTTGGCTCTTTATCATAACTTGTCAGGCTTTGTAGTATTAGTCTCTTATTTTTTTAAAAAGAGTAGAATTGGGATTCGGACTTGTATCATTTACCACTACCTAGAAAATACAATTGCATTCCTGTTCTACTGACTTTTGTCTACTGTGAGTCTTCCAGTTTATATTAGAGACAAAACTGCTGCAGTAACAACTCCCCTTGTGCCCTGCTTGTGTCACTCATGGTTATTTTTCATTCTTTGAATTATTCCTGTGAGAGTTGCTGGTTTTCAAGAGAATGGAGCGTAAAGTCACCAACCAGCTCCTGTCTTTATGGAGTCCAGTCTTTTCTGTCTTTGTTTATAAGTCTTGTTGCTTCCAAGTGCTAGACCAGCAATTTAATACAGCAAATATGCAGAAATAAACAAATACTAAGTAAGATACACAACAGGGTCAGAAACAAACCAAACACATAAGCAATTGCCTGGAATGTGATGTGAGTTTCTATATATGAGACTAAGTTCTTTCTTCCTCTTCTGAAAACCAAAATATCAGAGAAGTAGCTGTATTCTTCCTCCTCTCCAATGTTTCGCATAAAGCTTCTTCAGGAAGCGGAGGATGAATGAAGTGCTTTTCAAACTAGCTCCAGCAACGTCAAACGCATCAGAATGGCTTTTTCCCTCTTAAGTTGTCCCCTATGTTTGTCTGCTGTCAGGAGCCCTATGGGTCTGGTAAAAACTTTGGAGCTGGTTGCTTATATTAGGCTTAGAACTGAGGGGACAAGATTTCTGTTCAGATCTTTCTAAAAGACACATTTTATATCTTGAATGAAAGTTTTCTGTAGGAAAAACCCAGCCTAATAATACTTTGCAAGCAGGCCTCCAATAGAGTAGTTGATTGTCTTAGGAGAGGGGTAGCCAAAAGGCAGATAACGATCTACTGGTGGATCACAAACTAGTCTTTAGTAGATCATGGTGTGGGGTACAGCCCCACAGAGATTGCCTCTGGGGAGGAGAGCAGGACCAATTCTCCAGGGAGGAGATGGGCTAGGAGAGCCTTCCCTGCCACACTGCAGAAGCTCTTTCTAAAGGGGAGTGCTCCTCTCCATTCTTGAGACCAGCTTATCCTATTGCTGGGAGCCAGCAGGTTGTTGGGTTCAGCCTTGAGCACCAGAGCCAGCAGGCCAAGGCCTGGTAGCTCTCCTGAGATTGGCACCTGAATCAAGTGGATTGCATGCATAATAACTCTTGTCTATCTGTTTTAGGGGGTTGAAAACATGAACTTCAATGCCAACTGATTGGTAATGAATGGAAATTTATCATATGTTGGCAACTGGGTGTAATGAGAGTAACAGTTTCGTCGGTTCAATTAAGAGGAGGTATATTAGCGAATCGGTGACATGAAGTCGGCAGATTTGCTGCTCATTCTGTTACTAACAGTAAAACTTGAATAAAGATCCTCTCATGTAATGAACTCCGAGCATTTCAGTGAAAGCAAACTTAGGTCTCTAAGATTGTTTGTCCAGTGCTCCTTCCTGACCATAAAATTAGAGTTCGGATCTATTCTTAATTAAATTAAGCACCAGGACCAAATTCCATGTCAACACCATATGCCATCCCAATTAATGGAGAACGTGGCTCCCTGTGTTGCCTTTGATTTGGGCTACAGAGGCAAGGGCTATCGCTTATGCCTTTGGGGCTGCGTTTTTGCTGGAATACAGTTTTATTTGACCTTGAATTATTAAATTAAAACCTTCTCTTTCCTGTGGGAAAAGGGTTCTTCATCCAACATGTTCAGCATTGATCTTTGGGAATGGGAAGTTAAGTATTTAAAAATATTTGTTCTCTTGTAGATGGCAGTAGAGTTTCTGCATGAATTGGATGTTCCATTTTTTAAAGTAGGATCAGGAGACACTAACAACTTCCCATATTTGGAAAAGACAGCAAAAAAAGGTGATCCTTATTTTTCATTCTTCTTAGCCATCACTGAATGCATTGGATTTTGCTATTGACCATCTCCCCTTACCCAGTAACGCCTCTAAAGTTTGTCCTTCTGTGAGATGCTTTCTACAGCAGCAATTGGGTAGCTAATATTATGGTTATTTAAGTGAAATGCATTTGCTTTTGGGGAATCTTAGTATTAAACCAACAAAAACTGTTTCCTGGCTAACACTATTTCTACTTTTAAAAAAAACTTCAGACAAGGAAATGAAATAGCTGACAAACTTATGGGCCCACTGATCCAGAGCAGTGACTCTTGGCTATTTTCAAAAACGTTTTTAAAAATGTGATGCATCATTAGTAAAAAAATAAATAAAAAAAAATACTTGAAAGTTTCCACATAGATCAACAGTCCTGTAAAGGCCACCTCTGGTTGGTTGGGGATGGAGAGACAGGAAGAGCTCTCCTCCCATTGGAGGAAAGGAGTGCCAACTGGAGGAAGAAACTACAGGAGGAAGAGCACATATGGAGTTGTGACTGGGAAGCTATCCCAGATCCAACCTGGTTGTGGAGTGGCCTGTAAATCAGTGGTTAAGAATCACCGACCTGAGTACAGCTGTATAAAATCTAAATTCCGAAGCTTGCGGAAATAAAGATGAACTTTTTTTTCCCCCTGTCCAGGTCGCCCAATGGTAATTTCCAGTGGGATGCAGTCAATGAATACAATGCGCCAAGTTTACCAACTTGTGAAACCTATCAATCCAAACTTCTGTATTCTCCAGTGCACCAGTGCTTACCCTCTTCAGCCAGAAGATGTTAACCTGCGTGTTATAACGGTCAGTCATCTTTGCTGAATGATCTAGTGAAAAGGTTGGGGGCACTGCTGAAAGGCAGTGCGCTCTTACTAGTGTAGGTTGAGCTTGGCTACCCTGGCATTTGCTCCTGGAAGGTCAGAGAATGACAAGTTGCTGTAAGTAGAAGCATCTTCTGGAGTGGTGGTTGTCAGAGTTTGCATTCAGGAACTTGACTAGCTTGACACTGATCAAGTTCCTTAATGCCTTAACACAGAGTCCTGCAGGGTGTGATACATCCATGTCTTCACAAATAGTGTGCTAGGAGGCAAAAATGTGTAGGTGTTCAGAGACTCCAGATTTGGGTTCAGCAAAAGAATTTAGCTGCTTAGGTCAGAAAACTTTTGTTAAAATATTTTCAGTTAAATCAATGCTTTAAACTCATTTCCTACCTTCATTTCTTTTTACATAAACTTGTAGGAATTATTCTCTCAGCCTAATCTCAGTGGTATGTAAATTGCTAGAGCAGATACGAACAGGTCTATAGTTACCTGGGTCACTTCTACTCCCTTTCTTAAACATAGGAAGAACACTTGCTATTCTCCAGTCACTAGGTACCACCCCTAAATTAATGGGTGTATTAAATATAATAGCTAATGGACCTGAAATTTCATGTATTAGCTCCTTCAGTATTCTTGGACAAGGATGATCTGTTCTTTCTGATTTTAATATATTAAGTACTTTGAGTTTTGCCTCCACTTCTGTGGTAATTTCCATTATCCCACAATCATCAACTATCCTGTCTTCATAAAAATGGTCCCTTTCATCCTCATTAAAAATTGATGCAGAGTATTCATTTAGAATTTGGGCCATGCCTACATTATTTTTGATCTCTTCCCCATCCTTACTATACAGTGCAGGAAGAGAATGATACAATCCTAAATATTACTCTTACTAATTCAATTTTAGTATCCTACAGTGTGTTCAATTTTTAATTGTATTTTGTAGCTTTGCATTTTGCTGACTCCTCCAAAATCCAGTTTTTGATCCTAGTATTTATGGTTGTTTGCATATGAAGTGAAGGACCTGTTGGTGGTGGTGGTAAAACAAATCGTGCTTTGATGTGGTTTAAAAAACAATCTCTTAACGGGGCTACTGTTGATGTAGGATGTACATGGATGTTTCTTAAACATTCAAAAGAGGCCCCATTTCTGCAAACACTAAAGTTACTTTTGTGTGTGCACATGTTTAATTTAATGAACTTAAGCTAGCGCGCAAGCGCATGCGTGTGTGTAAAGTTCAACATGTGGGTTTTAGACTAAAAGCTTAATCTGTTGCTGAAATGTTAAAGTTTTGCTTAAAAATTACTTAACTGATTATTTTTAAAATGCCTCTGTACCTCAAACAGTTCAAATTTAATCTGCTCAGTTGTCTCTTGGTGGTTTTGCATTTTATTCTATTCTGAAGGATATGGTTTAAGCCTGTGTTATTTTGTAGGGCAAGGATGGTCCTAAATTATATTAATTCTGGTCATACCATTGGGTCCTTTAGAACAAACTGTAGTCAAGAGTACAGTGCAGCTTGTCGCCATTAAAAAAAAAATACAGCATGGCATAGCAAACGTTTTATGTTCAATATGCAGTCTGTTGCTTTAACTGTCTATGTATTTGCTTGCAGTGATAAGTGCACTGATGTCTTCATAATTCTGATAAATTTTGTCATTATAGGCATATAAGTCAGCATTTCCAGACATTCCTATTGGCTACTCTGGACATGAGACTGGGATAGCCATTTCAGTGGCAGCAGTTGCTATGGGGGCTAAAGTTTTGGAGCGCCATGTGACTTTGGACAAAACATGGAAAGGAAGCGATCACCAGGCATCCCTAGAGCCAAATGAGTTGACAGAATTAGTCAGAAGTATCCGTATGGTGGAGAAGGCAATGGGGTCGCCAACCAAACAGCTCTTGCCTTGTGAAAGGGCCTGTAATGAAAAGGTAATTTTGCCTTGGAAATACATGTGTATCTAAAGGTCAGCTAGGCTGACAGATAATAGTTCTAGACTTGGTATCGGAAAATGCAACCTCCTAACATCAGTTGTAGCTGAAAAACCTCTTCTACCATATTACTAGATATTTCCTTTTGCTCCTACAAGCCGAATTCTTTTGCTGATAATTGGTGGCAGCAATAGGGTTTACACATACAGATGCTATACCAATTCTGCCAGGATTATTTTTATAACACACGCCTAGTACATGTTATAGCTCCCACTGTTAGTTTTGGAGACAAAGTAGTTCAAACGATATCTTTTAAATTAGACCAGCTTTGAGAATACGCAAGCTTTTAGACCATACACGGTCTTTCCTCAGGCAGCGCATAGCAAGTCAGAAATATATTCACTCTGTAAATGCAGGATTATTAGTTTAGCAGAGATGAATATTTTTGCCCATAGGATAATCTTGCTAGGCTGGAAGACAATGGAACTCCAGTTAAGTGATGGCAGAGCTCTGCAGGTGCTAACCTTTAAGGGTGTGCAGCACTTACCGCTTTCATTTTCTCTATCAGTTTCTGGGTTAAAACCCATCCATTTCCAGGGGTTTCATAAAAACCCTGTTGACAGGAAAATTGGGTTTTTACCTGGTGAAAATTCCTCCTAGCCATCTAGGAAGATTGTCCGAAGGAGGAAAATTCACCAGGTAAGAACCCAAATTTTCCTTTCTCCAGTACAATCCTCCAGGACAGCCAGTTAAAACAGCAGGGACATTCCAAAGCAGTGTCCCCTTAGGTATAAAAATTCAGCTGGAGGGGAGAGGGAGGTATCTGGCGGAAGATGGCCCCAGGGGGGTGAATTACAGAACCACCTGGAGTACCTGTCTCCCAAAGGCCACGTCGGCCGAGTCCTGCAAATGGATTTTATAGTGTCTGGTAAATGTATGGACCGAGGCCCAGGTGGCTGCTTGGCAAATTTCTGCATACGAGGCAGCATCCCTAAAGGCATGAGAGGCAGCTGCCCCTCTTAAGGTGTGCAAATATTTTTTGCAGAGGAGGCTTATCCTCTGCTTTGTATGCCTCTGAAATGCAGAGGGACATCCAACGTGCAGTTACTGCTTTGGATGTTTGATGGCCCTCTTCGTGGCATAGAGCCGTCAACACAGGGGCCTAAGATTTCCTAAAGGTGCCTGTCCTATCAAGGTATACCTTTACTGCCCTATGAACATCTAGTTTGTGCCAGACACGTTCCTGTGGGTGGGTTGGCTTGGGGCAAAAGGATGGAAGTACAACATCCTGTTCTTGGTGAAAGCGAGTGTCCACCTTAAGGCAGAACGCTGGGTCCAACCGGAGGGTTACTGAAGACTCCTTAAAGGAGCAGAAGCCTGGGTCGATAGAGAGGGCACTAAGTTCGGAAGCTCTCCTGGCCGATGTGATCCCTATCAAGAATGCCAGTTTAAGGGAGAGATAGTAAAGGGAGTCTTCCCGGAGGAGTTCAAAGGGGGCCTTGGTGAGGGCCCTCAACACCAGGTTTAGATTTCACAAGGGGAATCGGTGGGCCACGGGAGGAGAGAGAACTCTAGCAGCCTTTAATAAGCGAACAACATGTGGGTGTCTGGCTACTCTTGACCCCCTGCAAAGCACACTATTGGGGGCTGCTACCTGTCTTTGAAGGGTGTTGGGTTTCAGACCCTTGTCTAGTTCTTCCTGGAGGAACTCTAGCATTGCCCTAAGGGGGGCTTTAGTGGGTCTAATGCTCTTGCTCTCGCAGCAGCGGGCAAAGGTGGCCTAGGTCCTTTTGGTATAAGTGTTTGGTGGCTGGTCTTCTGGATTGCAGCATGGTATCCAGCACCTGTCTCGAATATCCCAGCTTCCTCAAGGCTCGCTGTTAGTTTCAGGATGCCTTGGTTGTTGTGAAGGAAGGGTCTTTGGGACAGAAGATTGGATTCTTCTGGGAGATGAAGAGGGGGCTGTGAACCATAGTCGTCTTGGCCAGTAGGGGGTGACCAGAATTGTAGTGGCTCTCTCCTTCTTGATCTTGGCTATTGTCCTGCCTACGAGTGGGAATGGAGGGAAGGTGGGCGTGAGACCTTGAGGCCAGGGCATCGAACATCGCTGCTTGGTGATCCGGGAACCTGAAGATGAAGCGTTGGTGTCTTGCGTTGTTTGCTGCTGCGAACATGTCTATCACCGGATGACTGAAGGTCTGAATTATTATCTCCAACGCTTTCTGGCTGAGGGACCACTCTCCTGCAACTGTCGTGTCTCGCCTCAGCTAGCCTGCTCGTATGTTCGTTAATTGTTACCCCCTTGATATGGACTGCTACCAGGAATTGCAGATTGCATTCCGCCCACTGGATCAGGACTGATGCTTGAAGATGTAGGGATTCCGATCGGGAACCTCCCTGGTGGTTGATGTAGGCCTTTGCTACCGTGTTGTCCATATAGACAAGGACATGTCTCCTTCGAATTTCCTGAGCTAGACCCTTTAGGGCTAGGTTGATCACCGGCAGTTCTAGCCAGTTGATGTGGTGTTTGCACTCCCATTGTAGCCACTTGGCTTGTATGGAATGTCACTGGGAGTGAGCTCCCCACCTTTGTAGGCTCGCATCCGTGGTTACTGTGATCCTGTCCGGGTCTGATAGGGGAACCCCGGACTGGAAGTGTTCCCATGCTGTCCACCAATTGAACGATATCTTCAGTTTCGTGGGTACCTCTATCCACGGGTTTCTGTCCTCCTCTAGGTCATCTTGCCATGGGCAGAGGAAGCGCTGTAAGGGTCTGGCATGGAACCTGGCCCATTGCAGAATTCCCAGGCAGGATATCGTAAGTCCTAAGAGGCTGGTGAGTGTCTTTAGGTGCACCTTGCGGCATGAGCTGATTTGATGTAGAAGGCCGAGTCTGTGTGGTGAGGAACACTTTGTAATTGTTGGTGTCCAGAATCACCCTGAGGTGTTTGAGGGATTGTGCAGGCGTCAAGTGACTTTTCTTGAAGTTGACTATGAAGCTGTGTTCTTGTACACATTGTATCATTTTGTGCACATCCTCTATCACTTTGACTCTGGACAGTGGTCTGATGAGGATGTTGCCGAGATATGGATGGATCTTGATCCCCTCTTTTCGGAGGTTTGCGATGAGGGGAATGAGAACCTTCATGAAGGTTCTCGGGGAGGTGGCGAGACCGAACGGCAGGGCTGTGTACTGCCAGTAACGGTGGGCATAAGTGAATCTGAGCCATTGTTTGTGAGATGGCAGGATGGGTACATGTACATATGCTTTCTTGGGGTCGAGGGAAGTCAGCCACTCGTCCTTGGAGATTGCAAGCTGGATTGAATGAAGGGTCTCCATCTTGAATATCTGCACTCAAATCGACTAGTTTAAGATTTTGAGATCCAGTACTGCCCACCATTCCTCCTCCTCTTCTTTTTCTTCTTTGAACAAGGAATAAAATGGAGTAGAGTCCTTGCTTTTCGTCCTCGTGAGGCACAGGCTCTATGGCTTGAATGGATAGAAGCCTGTCGATCTCCACCTGCATTGCTGCATGTTTTTCTGGAATCCGGGATACTGAGGAGAGACAAAAATAGTTTAGTGGGGATTGAGAGAATTCTATTGTATAACCCAGTTGGATTGTGCGACTGACCCATGCATCTCATGTTGCTGCTTGCCATTTTTCTGCAAGCAATTGCAGCCTGTCTCCTAGGGCAGGTGGGTCCTGCTCACGTAAGGGTATGTAGTCATGCCTTGGTTTTGGAGTGGGAAGCACCCTGGCCCTGTTTTGTCCAATGGGCTCCCGTTCCTTTTTGTCTGTACCATCTGGGTTTGTTTCTCTGAGAATTTCTCCTGTGCATGTATTATGGTCTTCTGGTGCCACCTGCTGGTGAATAGCCTGAACTGAAGGGGCAAAAAGGCTTTTTTGAGATGCCAAAACTCTGCAGGGTCGCTTTTTGGTCTTATCAAGCATATTCCAAATAGTTTAGTCCCCTGGAAAGGTACCACAACTAGGGTGTTTTGGGCTGTAATGGCTTTCCCATGATCTGAGCCATAAGAGATGGTGAGCAGCCACACTGGATGCTGCAGCTTTGGATGCCCAACGCAGAATGTCTGTAGACAAATCCACTATGAAGGCATAGGCTAGTTGCATACGGGTAGCCAGGATCCTGGTCATTTTCATGGATACACGAGGGTCCCTGGCTCACTTAACCCAAGTGATTAGGGCTCTAGAAAAATAGGTGATAGCCATCTTAATAACAGATGAGATTTCCTCAAAGTTCCTCCTTAGGTTCACCTCAATACCCTTATCTGTAGGGTCCGTGGGATAACATTCTCCCTCGGTGGGGAAAACAGAATTTCAGGCCAAAGAGACTGCAGCAGCATCCATTTTAGGAGGGGCTAGGAGAGGGTTTTTTTGGCCTTGGTGAGGGAATAAAGGGATTCCTGGATCTTACTCATTTTGCGTGCCCTATTGGGGAGCTGCCCCTCTTTTTTGATTATTTTCTCATAAGCTTTATCTAGGACCATGCCCTTATCTCTGGATCTAGGCCTAGGGATATATTCTTTCTGCTTCATCCTTAGAAGACTCTGAGGACTCACGTTTTCCCTTCTCCCCGAAGTGGAGGGCTTTGATAACTAGTTGGAAGATTTGATTGTTGTATTTGGAATTAAATTCTCTTTCTGGTTCTGAAGAGGCTTCCAATACTGGCTCTTCTATTTCTCCCTCTTCTGGGCAGGAATGGCTATCTCCCTGCTCAGAGGCCTGTTGTTCTTCACTTACCTGTTGGGGAGGGGGTGGGGTTCCCTCCTTTTTCTTTCCTTTTGGGGCAGAGGAGCTGGAGCCTGTGGCCCTAGCTGAGCCAGCGCCCGCCCACTCTCTTCAGAGGAATGAGCTGGAAAAAACCCTCTTCTGAGGCTGCCTTTGATGAGTGGGGAAGAGTCCAGGGGCCTGGCTCCCTTGCGAGACTTCTTTGAGAAGGGAAGCTTCCCTTTAGCCCTCAGGCCAGGACCAGCCTTTAAAAGGATGCCCCTTCCCCATTGGCTTTGTAGGGGACCGTTTTCTTTTTAGTTCCTTCAAGATCTCTTGCAGAACCTGCATGGGGTCTGCTTGGGGCTGGGTGGGCACGGCATGTGTGGGACTTATGGGTACCTCCGCAGTCTCAGCAGTGGCCTCCTGGGCGCGCCTCCTTGTTGTTGCCATTGTCCTTACAGGAGAGGCTGGCTCTGGTGCAGTTTTCTTTGCCACTGTTTGCACTAGCTCAGCCGAATCGCTGCCGGGGCCGCTGGATGTGCTCCGGAGAAAGGGCGTGGCTGGTGGAGGCCATGTGGCTGGCCAGCTTTCGGTTTTGCTTTCCCCGCAACTGTGGCCTGCTGGGTGGGAAGCGAGCTGGCATCTTTCTGGCAGTGTTGAGGGGAAGGGGAATTCTTGTGGAGTAGGGGTCTCCGCAACGCAGCAGTTAGCGACCCTTGTTGGGGGGGCTGCTGCACCTGCTTTTCCGACCTTTCACACCCGCTGGTGGGGGAGCGTTGGCTCAGAATCCTCCTTTTCCTCTCCTGGGAAAGGAGGGTGAACGGAGACGGAATATCTCCTTCCAGGGACCAAAGTCCCCTAAAAAAATATCTTTTTTCTTATCTGCAAAAAATTCCATCCTGGGCAGAGCTAGTAAGCCTGCTTCCTATCTGTAGTGAGGCAGACGAAGAACTGGAGATTGAGGGGCTAGGTCCCCAGTGAGCACGCTCCAGAAAATCAGAGAGTCTGCCTCCTAGTGGTAGTGCCAGAGATCTACCCTGCTGTTTTAACTGGCCATCCAGGAGGATTATATGGGAGAATTTCATTTATTTTAATTAGAAACTGAAAGAATTGCTGCCCATGCACAACATGGCGACTGTTCATGCATGTGCACCCTTTTCCAAAATGGCACTGATACTGCTTTTGCTATTTTGGAAGAACGGCCCTGGTGGCCATTTGTGCATGCGCAGTGACTTTTTCCCTGCTTAAACGAAGAACTTGAAAACGAGTGACAGCAACCATGTAATTTGCTTATTATTTCATTTTTGGAAAATTAGTTACTAAAACAATTGGGGCTCCATTTGTTTTAGTAACTAATCAAATTGCACATCCCTACTAAACTTGAGCCTTGGGAGTTCATGATCACTGCTGGACTAGACAGTCTTGTGGGTGGCAGCAGGCTCCCCTTCATTGCAGTTGGGAGAACCCTCATCATCCACCTGTCTGACTTGAGTGTGCCAACACCTTAATAAAAATCACAGTTCCACAGTGTTACCATGAGAATCTTCCTTGTAACAGTCATCTTTCCTGAAGTGAGGTTACCAAATTTGAAAGTGGAGCGGACAGGAGGGAGGAAGGTCTTTGAGTTTTCATTGTCCTTGATAACAAAGTCTCCAGTATTTTTAAATCTCTTTTGGCATGATCTTTTTAATGTGCATTAATGTATCTTGCAAATGAACATAACCCCTCTTCCTCCTTTGTCATTCCACAGCTGGGGAAGTCTGTTGTTGCAAAAGTGACAATCGCTGAAGGCACTGTACTTTCTCTTGACATGCTGACAGTGAAGGTGGGAGAACCTAAAGGATATCCCCCTGAGGACATCTTTGAGCTGGTTGGCAAGAAGGTTAAGAAGATCATTGAGGAGGATGAAACAGTCATGGAGGATGCAATAGAAAATCATGTCAAAAAAGTGAAATGCTAAATGTAAATGCTCGTTGCTCTAGTGTAGAAACACACTTAGAAGTAATAGTATTGTAGATTAGAATGAAGGGGCTCTAAGCTTGCGAACATGGATAGAAATTCTTTTTATATACTTAGTCAGTCTCCAGAAGATCAACTTTCTGATGCTTTTTTATCAGAGATTTTGCATTGCTGTACTCTGCAGGGGTTTAATGTTCACCAGGACCAAAGAGCCTCTACAGAAGTGCCCTGTATAATACACAGCTTCAAAGCATCATGCTGGTGGGCATTTATATGAAAAGATGTGTGGTTCTGGGGAAGGGTTTTTTGGGGGGAGGTGGAGGGGAATGATCTGACTTTCTGAAATGTTAATATGTGCATGCTGATTGCAGTGAAACTAGTGCTGCAGAGTATAGGTGCACTTCAAAGCACTATGTGGTCTGGTTTATTTTTATTTATTTTATATAAAAATTTTATCCCGCCCCTCCTGCCCACAGGGCAGCCCAGGGTGGTGAACACCACTATAAACAATTTAAAACGGTTAAAAATTCATAAAATGCAGGGAAAGAAACCCTCCTTTGCCAAAGGCCTGGCAGAACAGCCAGGTCTTACATAAACGCCAAAATAACAGGAGAATGGGGGCTAACCAAGCCTCCTGTGGGAGCGAATTCCACAGCACGGGGGTGGCCACAGAAAGAGCTCTAACATCATTGGCTATCCACCTTGCCTGGGGCACCTCCAAAAAGGCTCCTGTGGATGATCTCAAGGGTCGCACGGGCACAGGGGGAGTGAGGCAGTCCCGCAGATAAGTAGGGCCCAGCCCGTGAAGGGAGCACCGGTGTCATGTGATCCCTGTGGCCTGCCCCCTAAGGAGATGGCCAGGCGTTACATAAACACCAAAATAACAGGAGTGGGGGGCAACTGAGCCTCCTCCGGGAGCAAAATCTGCAGCACAGGCGGCTACCAAAAAAGATCTAACATCGTTGGCCATCCACCTTGCCCGGGGAACCTCCAAAAAGGCTCCTGCAGACGATCTCAAGGGTAGCACAGGCACATGGGGAGGGAGGTGGTCCCGCAGATAAGTAGGGCCCAGGCCGTGAAGGGAGCACCAGTGTCATGTGCTCCCTGTGGCCCGTGGCATTCTGCACCAGCTGCAGCCTCCTGGTTCTTTCAACAGTTCTGCCTCAAGTCTTAGGTTCCAGCAGCTGCAGTATGGAGAGTGAAAAGGATACTAGAAAAGTCAGTAACTGGCTCTGAAGTATTCTGCTGCGGCGTCACCTCCTCACAAAGGTCAACACAGACGTACGTACCTAGTATAGAGGATGGTGGGTGCAGGAATGTCATTTGAAAGACTGATAGTTTTCAAACTGTCCTTTATGATAGCCTTTCTACCCCTCTGCTTTTTAGCTAAATCTAGTGTTCAGGACAGGGAAATAGTATGCTTCCTCTCTAGCAATGTCCTCTTTCTGGCTTGGGTTTAACTTGAATGTTCTCCAGCCCCAAGACCATGTTTGCCGGGGGTGTAGCTAGGTTGGAATGGGTCCAGGTGCAAGAAAAGGACTATGGGGAGGGCACTCCCTCAAGTCCTGTGAGGCTGCTGCTTTGACTCCAGAGCCACTCCTGACACCACTGTGCCTCTCCCTCCCTCTGCTGCCTGAGCCCTTGTGGCTGCCTGAGCCAATGCTTTCTCTGTCCTGTGCTGCCCACTGGGCAAGAAACTGCAGCTACTTTACGCCTGTTCAGCTCAGTCTCCACCTGGCTGCACTGCAACAAGACAGGATTTGTGCCCTCCCTTGGTTTGGCCTTGGGACAAATGTCCCTCCTATCTCTAGGATAGCTATGCTCCCGATGTTTGTTGTCTCTGGCAGAAAAATACAATCCATTGTGAGAACCCAACAACACTGGCTCTGACGTCGGTGAGCTGATTGTGTGTTGTAGTTTGCTTTGCTTTGTCTGCTCTCTCTCTCCACCTTTTCCCTATGAATGTTAGACCAGATGAAAGTGAATGTGGACAAGTGGTAGGCAGCACCTGTTGGAAAGAGAAACTGCTCATGCACATGGTAGAGTTCTAAGTTAACTGGAACCCCATGGGGGAAAAGATGATGTATACATGGGTCCCAAGGGACAGCTCAATGCACAAAAACGGTTAGGCTATATACAGAAAAAGATTATAATGGCATTATATAAACCATTGTTTCATCCTCATGAGGAGGATTGCGATCATTTCCAGTCATCTCATCTCAAAAATGGTAATTATTTGAAAAGAGAGGTGGTTTAGTTTTAAAAGGACAACTTTATTAAAGGTATATAAAATATTTGGAATAGAGGTCATACAATCAAAGGTCAGAAGGGCACACCAGATCATGTAGTCTGACCCTCTGCATATGACAGGCCACCGAGCCCCACCCTGGAGGTCATAAGTGCCATACTGGGTCAGACCATTGGTTTATCTAGCCCAGCATCCCAGGGAAGTGATCAGGCCAAAACAGAAGGCTCCATTTCCTGCTATCCACTCCCAGCCCGACAGAAGTCTCATTTCCCTGACCAACTTGACTAATAGTCCAGTCAAAAGTACCTATATCCCCTTGTTAGAAGAACTATATGGAAAGGTAACACTTACGAAAGCCCATTTACACCATGTCAATGCCAAGAGTGTCGCAAAACTCAGATGTGTATTGACATTTATTTGTATTGTCCTCTTCAGGGACGCAAAGCAGCATCAGACTGTGATCTCATGTCTGTAAGCCAACCATGCTTACCATCTCTCATAGGCTTATTAATTGTCCTTTTTTAATGACTACCTTTGAAGCATTGGATGCTGTCTAGTGTTGGAAATAGAATGGACGTGGGAGAGTGGTTCCTTCATTTCTTTGTCTTTCTGCTTTGGAGTTGTCTCACTCTGTTCCTAGGTCCCAATAACTTTCCTCTGTTGTGGAAGCTGTATCTCTTAGTACATCCCATGCGCCACATCAGCTTCTTGTTCACTGTTTATTAACATGCTTTTCTCCTGCATAAAGAATCCAGAAAGACCGCCTACAAGAAAGAGCAACTAAGGGCTCTAGTTTACAGACCCTGTGGACAACATCTGGATTACTGGGGGACTCTGTTGCTATTCATTTTAAAGAAGTGATATGTCTCATTTTAAGCCAGTGTTATCAAATACAATTGCTGAAATTTGTTACCTCTTGTTTACAGCTTAGATTTTTGGACAGGTTCATATTATAAGCATAGCATTGGACCACTTACTGTTTATTCTGAAATGATCTTAAACTTACTACTGCAGTGCCAAGGGGACTATATAGTTCTAAAATGGGAAGAAAAGGGTGTAGTTTTGGTCTTATGCTTCAAGGGTAAGAAATGTGATTGTGTCATTTTCTAAGTTAATTCAACACACCATGCTTGCCTTTAAAGATGACAATGCTAAAATGATTTTTTAAATTGAAAACATAAAATCATTTATCAAATATAATGTGCTGTCTCTTCATTCCATTTTTGATTTCTCTGCCTAGAGTTTTTTTTTGTTTCCCCACAGATACCACAAGTGGTAGCAATTGTGAGAATATACCTCTAGTGTGTTAAAACCAATGTTTTCTAGGCCTGTTTGAGCAGGGTTAAGGAACATGCGTGTTAAAGCACTGAGGCCTGGTCTATGCTGTAAAAGTTCTGTGTAGCCTTATCCTAAGTAATATGTATAGAATACAGTCAGTCAGTCATAGGTTTATTGAATTAGCAAATTTGCTGTTTACAATACAAAACATACATTCAAAATAAAAACAGTGGTAAAACACTCTGATCATCAAAATCAAAATCTAGTACACTGAGCGTAGAATACCACCGCTGGCTTGCTCTCATCTCCCGTTCTACCAGCATAAGGTACATTGCCATAGCTCTAAATGTGCACCACATCTGCTGTACTCACTAAGGCAATATAATTTTCATTCGGCCCTCTAGATCCTATATTCAGAACTGGGGCGATCCAGATATCTCTTAGGGTATTAAATCATGGGCACTCAAATAATACGTGAGCAAGGGTCTCCATAGTATCTGAACAACTTATACAGATTCTTCTTTGAGAATTCGCTTCCTCCTTCCTTTGACCTCAGCGGTATCAAATAAATTGAAATGGGCAAGTGTGGCCAACCGTCTTAAGTCTGGGGTCCTGAATCTGCTTTAGATACGGCTCTAATCTACACACTGTTTTAATCATTGGGTACTGCAAAGAAACTTTATTTGAGCTAATTAATTATAGATTCAGCTGCACAGACAACGGTAGGATCCCCACCTCCAATCCAAGCATTAGAAGTGGTGTCGACTTTGGGGCCCCCAAGATAGATCGTAAAAAATGATTTTGAGGCACTTCCATTTTACTTAGCTAGCCCAAAGTCGTTATTTCCCCTCCATATGTGAGGCTAGGAATAACTTTCATTTGAAAGATATCTAAAATCTGTCTTATAGAAGCCGTCGGAGCCGCATGGTATAACCTGAGAAGGCCTCCAACTGTTTGCTTCGCTTTATTTATCTTCCATTCATTATGCTTATTCCAGCGATTCTGTGTGGAGAGTATTACTCCTAAGTACGTATACTGCTGGATTGGGGTAAGTTCTTGTCCGCCCATCTGCCACTTAAAATTAGACCGTGCTCCACCAAAAGAAATCACGTTGTATTTCTCCATATTAACGGTGAGGGCATTTTTCTGACAGTAAATATATAAAGCTGTTATAGTCTGCTGAAGACCCCACCTTGTTTGGGAGAGTAGAGTGATGTCATCTGCATTTAAAAGACAAGATATGGGTCTTTCCCTAACTTGGGGCGGGGTAGGGTTAGCCACCAAAATAAAGGGCTAGATCATCAATATATAAACTGAAGAGAAGGGGGAGCAAGGAGACATCCCTGTCTGACCCCTTGCCTTAGGGGAAATTAACGTATGATAATTCCTCTAGCACTCATCCTAACCACTGCCTTTGTGTCTTGGTGAAGCTTTATCACAAGCTCCAGCAAGTCCACAGGGATCCCCATTTTCTTTAGTTTGGCCCAAAGCAGGTCTCTATGTACCGAGTCTAACGCTTTGGTAAAATCTATAAAAGCGACAAAAAGATGCCCCTTTAATTACAACATATTTGTCAATGAGATGTTGGAGAACAAAGCAATTATGTAGCATAGACTTAGCTTTACAAAATCCTGTTTACTCCTCCCTAAGTGGGTGATCCTGCTCAACCCACTTCTCCAAAGCCTCCAACAGTATCCTGGTGTATAATTTGCTTATTATCGGGAGGAGACTGATCGGCCTATAACAAGAAGGATCAAGGGTGTTCCCATGTTTAAAATAGGTACAAAAACCACTTTGGTCCAGAGCTGCGGGATCTCTTTACTATAATTAATCAGAGTAAAAAATTTAGCCAGCAGAGGGATCCACCATGCCGCAAAGTTCTTAAAAAGCTCTGGAGGAATCCCATCTATTCCTGGTGCCTTGCCTGCAGATAGTTTATTTATAGCCAAATGTATGTCCTCTTCTACAACCAATGGGCAGAATATAAATTTACTCCCTCCTGAAATAACCTGCTCCGTCTCATGGTCAAGGTTCAAAGATGGAGCCTTCGACCCCAGAAACATTCTGGCATAATACTCAACCCATATCTCTTCAGGTATACGGATCCCTCTCCCGTGTCCTCTATAAGTGCCCCAGCTATTAATGAATCTCCAAAATTTGGTGGTAGTATTAGTCTG
>QEPC01002001.1:3091374-3115842 GCA_003113815.1 Sphenodon punctatus | reverse complement strand
GCGGGCATCTTCCTAATATAGAACAAAATATAATCAAATAGTCCCTGCAGACAGGCATTAAATTCTTCCTGGGCCTGCATATTCAATAAAGTATTCCTAAGATCTATACCTATCGTTAAAAGCAATAGCTGAGCAATATGATTGCTTCCAGCCTGAGTCCACTTTAGCTTACACTCTGATGGCCTAAGGAAGATTCGTCTGCTTGGGTACACCCTGCATTCTTACACAATTCGACGTACAGTGGAAAGTGGGATCCCACAGGTCTCTTGATCACTCGAAAATTTTGAACCTGAGTGAAAATGGCCTGGGGGAAACAGACATAATCCAGCACACTCGCTCCATTGGGAGAGTAAAAAGTATACTCCCCCAAGGAATCGGAGGGTGCCTGCCCATTAACTATCTCCAGACCATGATCAGCCAGAAATTGAATAAACTTCTTCCGATGTCTGTTAATTTGCTAATCCAGCGATCGCTTGCTGGGGAGTCCCCAAACAGAATTCATCCCTGGGCATATTGAATCTCCATCCAGGAGAGCACTTATTGAATTAAAGTCCCCCACTAGGATTATGGTACCTTGCGGGCATTTTTTATTCATCTCCATAAGGAGCTCATTAAGTTGGTCCAGCAACCTTCTTCATAATATGGTGAGGTTTCAGGTGGGATATACACATTAATTAAGTTGAGTGTACCCTGACCAGGTATCCTCATCAATAGAGCTATGGTATTCTTAATTGGGACTAAAATCTGCTCTACTGTTTTTACTTTAGTAGCTAATACCATAGTGACCACACCTCCTGATAATCTCCCTTTCTTAGCTTTTGAAATCCCCGGCTCTCCATACACCATGTAATCTTCAAAGCTAAATGCCATCAACTCTGCTGCTGTCATCCAAGTCTCTTGGAGACATACAAGGTCATTCGCCCTAACAAACTCTCTTCACTCACCATCTCCCAGTTTTGATGTTCCAGGACAGAATTTTTAAGGCTGGCTGCTGTAATTGTCATTGCGAGGTCTCTGGAATAATGCCTTTTTCTACTGAGGACCTAAACTGTTCGCTGTTCATGAAGGGGCAGGCTGCAGCTTGACTCTGCTTTGGAAGAAATCTGCGCCTTATACAAAACTGTGCAATCTACTGAGGAGTCGTTAAAACATGTTGGTGAGGCTTGCGGAGTAACCGCTTCTAGACCCTTCTCACCTCTCCTCTTTCCTACAGGAGATTTAGTCAGGACTAGTATTTCTAACGGGTCTGGCAATCCTGTTTTATCTAGCACATGCCATTCTTGATTAATAGGAATCTGCTCAGTCAACTGCTTATTGGAAGCATCCAGAGCTTGCTTTAACCTGCATTGTTCCACAAGCAAAGCCCTGGCAAGGGCAACCCTCTGCAAAAAAAATGCCAGTCGCCCTCATACAGGCCCTACCTTTCCAAACCCTGTCCTGAATTTGGGTTGCAGAAAACTCCACTTCCCATCTGCAGAACCGCCCTCTGTTTAACAGGGGCTTAATCTCCCTGATTTCCTCAAAGGAAACCTCCAATGCCATTTTATTCTGCAAAAATTCTAAAAATACCTGAATATCCAGGGCTCCATTCTTAAGAAAGGTAAATTTCCTCTTTCTGTTAAAGTGAAAAATTAGTACTGATGTCCATCTTATATTAGTGTCCTGTGGTCAGACTTTGACAGGGAGGTAATTTCCTTCATTTGTTAAAGAGGCCTTACCACCCGTATTCGGTGGCACACTTCCGTCACTATTGGCAGGGCAAACAAGAACATGCTTACCATTCCCAGCAGTATGTACAATTGTTTGGGGACTGGAGTGTGTCTCCTGGGCTATTCTTCCTCTACCTTGGGGCCGTGCCTCAGTTATCACTCTAGATCCTTGAGCTAAGGGGTTCTGATTATATTGTGGAATGGACTGTGTCTGCGTAGCTACCTCCCTTTGCGCAGGGCCAGCCACCTCGCGGGCACTCATTTTCCCAGTCCATGCATCAAATTCAAGCCATAAGCCTCCTAACAGTACTTTCATCATGAATAGGAGGTCGTTAGTTTGCTTTAACTTGTATTCCATTTCTTTAAATTGAGTGTCTATATCAATTTCCAATCTGGCGTTTAAATCGTCAAATTTCCGATTGAGCAGATTTTAGTTTTTCTCCAAATTGGATAATGACAATGTCAAACCAGAATCACCGTGCTCTTGCACTTGAGCCCCCTCGGATCCCACATGCAGGGTCCCCTTGATCTCTGACATAGGTGCAGATTCCACCTTTTTACTGGTGTTTGGGCAAAAGAAATTTGTAAGCTTCGTCTGACTAAATGATGCAGTGGGAGCTCTAACAGGAAGTTCCGCCTGCAAAATCTCTTCTGCCAAGGAAGCAGAATTTCGGAGCACTCTTAATTCCATTATTATCTAATGTATAGAATACACAGCGGGCCTTACTCATGCACAACTTTGAAAAGTGAAATCACTTCTTAAAGCTGTGCATGAATAAGGACCGTAGTGTATTCTATATGCCGACAACACAGCTCGATTCCAGTATGAAAACAGTCCTTCTCCAGCCAATTCTGCCCTTTAAACAAGGACTGAAGTAGACTATGTAGCACCACTGCTCTCTAGTGCAATCAGCAGTAAGTTGCTGCTGTACCAGTACGCGCTTCTACAAGAAACTACAATTGCAGGTTTCTATAATGTGCCACTTCTATTACCTCCATCAGAGTTCTGGCTAGAGTCCCAAATAAAACTAGCAAGTGGCTATATACAGACTGTTGCCAAATGGAGGGTACGGATATTGATGTTCTTAAACAGGCAGGTGGAAACAGGGAGAGAAACCCTTTCCTCTTCCTGAGAAGAGGATGGTGTCTTTTCAGGTGATCTTTTTCAGCCACTGAGTTCAGTCCTTCAGGGTCATTATTCCACCAATACAAATTGTGAAATGGCATAACATCAGATTCTAAAGCTCAGTACTTTTAAAATAATAATAATAATAAAAAAAAATAATCTGTGGAACTATTTTGGCTGGGAGAATATAACGTAAGAGTGCTAACCTCTACTTCAAATAACTGCTATCAGCAAGATGGTACCCAGTTGTTCTCTCTGGTCACAGAGATAAGTCGGGAGAAAAGACTATTTTTATAGCGCCCTTCTGCCTACATGGCACTCTAAGCACTTTACATTTTGCAAAAAAGCACAATATAAACAATTTAAAACATAAGATTTATCCTAAAACATTAGGAAAGAAATGTCTAACTACCAAGACAGTTAGGCAGTGGAATAATTTGCCAAGGGAGGTGTGGCAGCCTTTAAACATAGATAAGACAAGACATCTCTCAGGGATGGTGTAGGTATAATGTAACCTTCCTAATGGCTGGACTAGGTGACCCTTGGGGTTATTTCCAGTTCTATGATTCTAACAGCTGCTTTCCTATGTAATCAGTTGCCACCTACTGAAAATAGGTCATTTTTTCCCTTTGGCAAGTCATAATCCAAAGACGAAAAAATAATTTAAAATATTGCTTCTGACCTCTAGATGCACAGATTTGTAAAAAATTCCATAACTGGAAGATTACTATTTTTTCCTATTGCTTGTATTGTGACAGATGGCTACCCCCAAAGAAGATGGAGATCCCCAAGGCGATGCAGTCTACAAACTTGGTAAGAAATAGGTCCTGCCTAGGGATCTGCGTTCACTGCATTTTTTCCATTGGTGGTAATATTTATTTTCAACATTTAATACCCTATCCCATCCTGCCATCAGCAGCTTAGGGCGGCTTGCCAAATTAAAAAATCCAGAAGGAAAACAAAGTGAACATGAGCCCCTGGTCCAGCCCCCAAAGACCTTGTAGTGTAAAGACATAAGACTTAAAAGGGATTAGAAATCGGGTCAGCAGCAAAAAGCTAGGCCTCCTGAACGTCTGGCATGGTGAACTGCCCACTAAATTACCCTGTCCTTTTCAGTAGGGGTGGGAAATCTTTTCCGTCCTGCGGATCACACTGAAAATTAGTACGAGCTCAGCAGGTCACAAAGGAGTTGGCAGTGTGCTCAGGGTGGGGGAAAGAAGGGGGTGGGGGCAATTATAGATCTATGCCATGAATCCATCCCCAGTACTTCAGTGCATGCCTTCATCTCGGCTCTCTGTCCCCTGAGATCACTCAGTACTTGAAGGGTAGAGGCTGGAATCCAGGGGCCAGAACCAGGAATTGGAAAACAAACAGCCACAGGCCAGATTTGGCACTCAGGCCACAGGCTCCCCCACTAGATACAATTCTACGAAAATCATTTTTAGAATTCTACCTTTTGGGATGTTCGATTTGAAAAAGATTTTAGCACCATGGCTCTTTTTATCTGCACGGGAAGCAATCGATGATTCGGAAAACCGTACCTGCAGCTAGCTGTTCTATAGTGCTGGAGCATATTGTATTGAGTACAGTAACATGGGAGGCAAATGAATATTTTGCATGCAAACATTAAGAAGGTACCTGCTTTGTATCATTAGCGCTTAGGTTAACTTGTGCATTTTTATTGTCCCTTCCCATAGCCTCAACGCTGGGTAAAGAGGCTCGGTGAACTTTGAGCGGAATGTGTGCAGATGTGCCATGCCACCCATAACATTATAGAAAGAGAGGATTCCAGCCTCGTAATCCAGAAAAACACCTATTCGTTCAGGGTCTTCCTCTACCAAGACTAGAGTCCTTTCCCCATTGTGAAATGCCCAGTATTCAAGATCAAACCTTTTTAAGCACCAGGATGCTCTATTCCACCCCAGCCGAGAAGCTTCAGAGTCTCCTTTCCTCTTGATAGAAGAGTACGCTGCCCCAATCCACCATCCCTCTCCGGCTTGAAGCACATCCACTTCCCAGTAGTGACTTCCAGAGAAGAAAGAGTCTCTGCTCAACACTTGCCAGAGTCTATCAAATCTTTGCGGGTTGCAGAAGTACAATTTCCTCCTCCAGGTGTAGGTTACGGCAAGGCGGTCGTCAGATAGCGTTAGCCTGGGGTGCATGGTGTCATGTTCTAGCGTGGGAGATCTTGCATCTGCAAACAAAATTATACATAAACAAACTTGGGGCTCGATTCCAGAGTGCTTTCAGTATGGGAAATGGCTTCAGAGATGGCTATTAGACAAGAAGGTTGGGGGATGTAAACTCTGACCGGTGTGAGCTGGGAGTGAACAGCAGGGAATGGATCAACCCTTTGTGACCTGTTGGGTACTTCTCTGGAGCAACCAAGAATGGCTGCTGTTGGTAGACAGGATGTTGGGCTCGATGGACCACTGGTCTGACGTTCTTAGAGGAGCCATAGGCCCCGATCCTAAACACACTCATGAGTAAGTCCTCAAGACTTACTCATGAGCAAATGTGTTTAGGCCTGGGCCCTAAGTTTGCTTTAAGGCCTAGCAGTCCATAAACCTTTGAAAGTGGCTGTAAGAAGATCATCATATTGCTGTGAAAATGCAAAAGAAAACTGCATTTCTGGACACACTTCTAGTCAGTTTCCTTCAGGCCTCCCCCACCATGGCAGCTTTCTTAAGTCAAAAGCTGAACTAATCTCTCTTTGAGCACCTGCTTCAATCATTCCTATTAAGGCCCCAAAGAGGAAAAGGTGCTTTGTGGCAACACCGCAGGACACACAGGGGAGAACAAATCTTAACTAAATTCAATGAGTTTTCAATGGGACCAAAGCATGTGACATCCGACTAACCAGTGCTGTAGGTTTTAACAATGGCATGAGTTTGTTTTTCTTACAGCCTGCTTCTTCATTTCACTCTCAAACTCTGGCACATTCTTCATGGGGAAACTAAATTTTCTAGAACATCCTGTTTAGGCATTTTTGCTGCTACATCCCATAGCATGGGGTTTCCTGTTCCCATTCTCAAAAAACACCAGAGCATTTTATTGTAGGACTGAGCCTGTTCAAAATGGGTTTGTCCTCAGTGTGTGAAAATCCATTCGCTAAAAACTCTTTAGTGTAAGCCTATGAGTTGCTATCATATCCCCGCTCTTCCTTTAAAAATCTTGTATCAGACGTCAGGATTTCAGGTAGTAATAATAATATTAATAATAGTAAAGCCATCCAAAAAGGTGTGGAAAATCCATGGTGAATTACCACATGGTGCTTTATTTGTGACATGTGGACATATTCAGAATGCACTAAATCCACAGTGATCTGGGGAGGTTTCCTGGAAAACCTGCATGTGTGTGGTAGTGGCATTCACACATCCTAAATAAGCAACATGGGGTAATTTACTATAGATTTTCCATGGCTTTTCACCTTTGCACAGGATTTATCTTGTGAAGATGTTCCTGAAGATACCTAGACGCTGGTTACAAAGACAGCTACAACATAGCCCTGCAATTGACTGCCCTATTTTAGCATTTTCTCTTTGCAGTCTCTATTGCCACCTAGTGGGGAAGACACTGATGGAAAAAAAGATTTTGGAAAGATTATTTTATTTATTTATAAAAACTTGATACCCTGCCCCTCCTGACACAGCAGCTCGTTTAAGGCAGTGGCTCACAAGATTTTTGCTTGTGGGACCCTATTTTGAAGCTTAAATATAATTCTGCAACCCCAGACAGTAACAAAGGCATGCAAAGTTTATCAAATATCAGTCTAAAGCAGGGGTGGGAAACCCCCTGCCCAAGGGGCTATTTTCTCTGGCCCACCAGTTTCCAAGCCTATTTGCACTGTGTGCGTCCCGTTGCCCAGAATGCTGCGGCCCGAGCCGAGCTTGGCGGGCCGCACACATTCAAACACAGACTCACTCGACCTGTGAGAAGAGCGTCCGTTCAGCAGCAGGAGCTGAGGCCAATGAGCAGCACACAGCCCTTACTTTATCGGGTTGTATGCCTGCAGAAGGACGGGCCTCCAGCAATGGGCCAATAAGGAACCATCACCCCAAAGACATCATCGTGCAGGTCTTGCAAAGGCCAGGCCCCCAGCACCAGGCCAATGAGCTTTTGAAATAGCTTACAGCTGTTTCTGGCCGCTCAATTCCTCCAGACTTCAGTGACAGAGCAGCAGCCCAAGGTTAACTAATTCATGTGGACAAACTCTATTTAAAAAACCCTCTTACTTTGTTACTTTCTAGTAATGGTTTTAAAAGACAGTTAAAAACAATAAAGGAAAGACTGGCTTGAAACTGAGATTTTGCTCATCCAAAAGTTTTTTTTAAAAAATCCAAGACAAATATAAATATTACCATGGAAAAAGTGAAACAATCCAGAGCAAATCAGCTTTTTAGAAATCAATACACTCCTGCAGATTGCAGACAAAGCTACAGCAATGCAATGATAGAGAACCCAAAGTGAAATTAAGTAAATCCAGTGTAAAATAAAATGATCAAATGCCATTGTCCAAGCTGAGGGAGTTTATATATCTATATCCCACAAATATACATAAATTTGTATATATTATATATAAATAATATATATATAATACTTTATAGCATGTATTGGACACATCCACTACCCTCTGGTAAGTGGGGAAACTAGGGCTCGTTCAAACACTAATTTTAGAGCAGATGGTGACACACACACACATTCGGATTGTTGTGTGAAATCCTTACCATTATCGTTCTTCCTTGATGATCCTATGTTCCTTGCCACCCAATGCAAAGCATTTGCTTGTAAGGATTTGACTCCATCTAGTAGCAATGGTGTGTATTTGATTAATCTGGAGTAAACTTGAATCCTCAATACATTTTGCAGTTTGTCACTTCCTACCTCCAATTGACTGTAAAGCAGCGGCCAGAGCAGGACTTTTCTCCTCCTTCATACAGGGATATCTCAAGAGCATTCCTCATTTCCAATTGTTGGAAATGCCACAACACAGTAAGGAGGCAGAGGAGCCATTGAAATACAGGGGCATTAGCTGTGTGAATGCCTTGCTGCAGGACAAGGCAAACACGGATTAAGGAAAAAGCCATGAGTTTGCAAGGGGGAAGGGAGTTGCGTGAATGAGCCCGTTGCAAGTCAAAGGTATTGAATTATCTGCTAGCTAATGTATTCATTTAGGAAAGTAATGGCATTTCTAACCTTTAGGGATGCAAGGTGAACTTTCCAAAATGAGTCGACTAAGTCAGTGCAGTACTGCTGCTTCCCAAATGTACAAAACAGGAACACTGAAATTATTATTATTTATATTGTGCATGCAGTGTAACTGGCACTGTACAATAAACAGTTATAGACAGCTCACTACCCACAATGGACTTACAATCTAATAATAATAAAGGTTATTGTGAAGCCAAATGGCTATTACAATACTGTATCAAAAACAAAACAACAACATTAGATGCCTTCTTTATCCAATCATTCAAATTCAATAAAATCTTCAGATTGTCAATGGATTCCCCCTTACCCTTGCCTCATTTAGAGATCGGGAGGGAAGCCTTCCTATTCCTTAAGATAGATTGCAATCAGAACAGCACAGGCAAAATCGGCCACTGCCCGGGTGACTTCTGAGTCGCCCGGGCTTAGCAGCCTCTGTAGTACCCAAGTATTTGGACTAGAGAGCAAATCTAAAAGGGCAACCTCGAGATACTTTAAACTTAGCCCCACCAATATGGGACAAGACAAAAGAATATGTGCCACTGTATCCACCTCACCTGAATTACAGAGCTCACACAATCTCTGATTTCGAGGAATGCCCTTATATCTTCCTCCCACTAGTGGTGAAGGAAACACGTTGCACCTCAGTCTAGTGAATGCTGCGCGCCTTGAAGGCTCCAGCCAGGTGAAAAGATAGTTAGAATCTAGGGATAGTGAGCTGTAAGTTTCTATCCCCAGGGACACCTTCTGGGTAGCCAGCAAAGCTTGTTCTGTTTGACCAAATTGGTCCTGGAGCCTTTGGTTTAGCAGCTTCTTGAAGGTTTTCTGGCCCACCCTCCTCCAAGCCTCTGGATGGAATCCTAGGTGCTAGATCATCAGCCGGACTTGGGACACCCATGAATCCAGCAACCCAGACTCCAGAGCCAAACTCAACAGAGAATTCTCCGCCACTGGGGCTGTTGTCATTTTTAGCCAGTAATTAATCACTTGCCGAATTGCCAAAATTTCCACTGATACCATTTCTGTCTCAAATCTGAGAATTACCTGGGGAGAACCCCTAGGAACACCCAGAATCGATTCCAGGGAGCCATTCTGGATGCTCTCCAGCTTGTCCTTGTAGTCCATACACCATGCCGGGGCCGCATACAGGGCCTGTGGAAGTACTTTCGTTTTAAATAAGGCTAGCGCTGGGGCTGCCATCCACCCCCCCTGCCTCAAACAGAACTTAAGAATTGCGGCAGAAGACTTCCTGCTCAA
Organism: Sphenodon punctatus; assembly: GCA_003113815.1. NCBI lineage: Eukaryota > Metazoa > Chordata > Lepidosauria > Sphenodontia > Sphenodontidae > Sphenodon > Sphenodon punctatus. The sequence continues at coordinate 3,106,542 of QEPC01002001.1, read as the reverse complement.
TATGGGGCTTCCAAGAGACATTTGCAGAAAAGGTGACCCCCAGGTACCTAAAGGCTTGGACTTGGGTAATAGTGTTCCCTTTTATAAACCAACCATTAGGGCCCTTGATCTTCTTACAGCCTGCTACCAGAAACCAGCATTTAGAATAATTTATAGTCAGTGATTCTCTTTCACAGTAATCACTAAATAAGGCCAGTTGTCTCTTAAGGCCTATGGCAGTTCGTGACAGCAAAACAGAATCATCAGCATAGAGCATAATCAGTAGGCTTCTTTGTGCCACCACGGGTGCATGGGTATCCCTTAAGTTCATGAATATAACCAGGTCATTTAGATAAAGATGGATTAATACCGGGGCCAGCAGGCAACCCTGCCTGACACCCTTTCACCTGGACGGGCGCAGATAGGGACCCATGCACATCCGTCCTAATCTGGAGTGAGTTCTCCTGATGTAGCTGTATCACCAAACATAAGAGTCTTGGTTCTATGGATGACCTGAGCTTTTGCCATAACCGTTCCCTATTAACAGAATCAAAGGCCTTTTCGAGGTCCATAAACCCTAAATATAATTTACCGTTATAGGTTGTATACATCTGGGTCAATGCTGATAGTAGCATGATGTGATCTGTCGTGGCCTTCCCTGCACAAAAACCAGCCTGCTCTGGTGCGATTTGTTGGGTCTCGGCAATCCATGCTCGTAACTTCTCAAGAAGAAACCGGGCGTAGAGTTTGCCTATCGCGCTGAGCAGGCTGATCGGGCGATAATTCGCCGGAAGTCGGGGGTCACCCTTTTTAAATATTGGAACAAGCGTGCTCCTCAACCATGAGCTGGGTATAGACCTGGTCTCACTGATTGTCGTAAAAAGCGGGGCCAGTATAGCCGCCCACCACTCTGGGAAGCGCCTAATCAAATCTGTTGTTATTCCATCGGGGCCTGGGGCCTTCCCAGCCTTTAACCCCTGAATAAGAGTACCGATTTCCTCTGAAGTAACTGGAGGCCAGGATTCGAATCTCTGGGGAAGGCCCAACTCCAGCCCACAGACCTCAGAGAGCGGAGCTGCATATAAAGCACTATAAAAGGCTTCCCAGGCCTTAGCTGGAATCAAAGGTACCTGCAAAGTAAACGTGCCCCTCCCCATAGATCACATCAGGGCCCAGAACTTATTTTGTGTCCTTCCTTAAGACCGCCTCGTGCAGCACTTGCCGTTGGGCCCTGTTATATGCTCTCTTTTTACGTGCTATCAGCTGTCTATACTGCCTCCTTCCGATTATTACCCTTTCTCGATTTTGGGCAGACAGGAATACTTTTAGTTCCCTCGTGAATCTCCTAAGACGGGATCTTGCTTCCCGGCAAACACCATTAAACCAAAAAGGGGGTCTGGCTAGCTTCCCCTGGTTTGACTGGTGAACTATTTCCTGGAAAATGACGTGGTGTAACAGCTGAAGGAGACTATCAAACCAAAGGGATTCCCTGCCCTCCCTCTGGATTGTTCGCTGGCAGAGCTCCTTAGTCTCCTGCTGTTCAATCATGCACCCAAAGTCCACGACAAGGTCTTCTGGGCACTTCCTCCTAAGCCTGGGTTCTCTCTTCTGCCCCCCCTCCAGCTCCAGCCCCCCCGTCTGACTGGAGTATAGGGCCCCTACCAACTCCCCTAAGCACCAAAAGAAGTGGCAAATGGCAGGTGTCCGATCTCGAGACAACCTCCATCTTAACAATGGAGTCAAAATCAAAAGCAGACACCAAAAAATAATCTATTACACTAGACCCCTGGCATGTATGTAGGGTGAAATTCCCCTCTATATCGCCAGGGGCCCGACCATTTACCACAACCAACTCAAGGGTATCCAGTAAGAGCTCCATACTGGCTTTCTTCTGGCTCTCATATTCATCCTTCGATGATCGAGGGGGCAGCCAGAGAGGGCTCTCCAAATCATCTGCAGAAAGATCTTTCCCCAAGCTGGCAGGATTCCCTAGCCTGGTGTTAAAGTCCCCACCTATATAAAGGGGCACCCCAGGATAGTCTTCCTGCGCCTTTACAAGTAAGTTGGTCATCTGAATCCAAATGTCTGCCAAGTAATAACTAGAATATGGCGGGGGGACATAGACATCTCCCAATAGAAACTTCCTACCATTCGCTAGAGCACAAAGGTGAAGAGCAAAATTAGATTTATAAGTTCCTAATTCCTTTATTTGTATTCCTAGATCTGCTGCCACCAGCATAGCAAGTCCTCCACTGGGCCTCCCTACCACCGGGGATGGGGTGGCCTCCAAACAAAATGCATTAAAACCATTCAAGCACATATCAATCAGCTTCCCCAGTAGCCATATCTCCTGAAGCAGAATATCATCATATTGGCCCAGAAACAACAAAAAATCGAAATCCTGGCAGCAAGCCTTCCAGCCCACAATATTCCAGGATATTATAGCAAGGCTCCCCTGTGGGTCCTGACCTAGTCATGTTCCTGGAGAAGAAGCCTGAGCAGAAGGAGACCTTTGTATAACACTTTTGTTTGGGCTAGAGACCACTAATGGGGCTCCCAGGAAAGCTTACAATCTAAGAGACAAGGGAGGGGGAGACAAGGGAGAGGTGAACATTGAGAGAGACAAGAGTACATTCATAAGATGGAGAAGTTGCAGGTGCACGTGCATTACTTAGTTACGGTGAACTAGATTCTGAGTGAGGGGGAAGAGGACAGGCAATTTCACTCATGATGAGCTAGGGAAGGCCTGATAGAAGAGGCAGGTTTTCAGGAGAGATTGAAAACCCCCTTCCAACCCCCTTTTCAGGGGTCCCCGGGGGGCAGCAAGAGGGAAGGGGCAAAGATGTTTAGAGGAGCAAGGGGGTCACAAACAGGCAAGGGTGGGGGCAGAGGAGGAGTGAAGCTCCCGGGCAGGAGTGTGGCTGGATACAAAAACAGAGAGATATGGGGGAGCAAGGCCATGAAGAGCCTTGAAGGGGAAGACCAGGAGCTTGTGCTGAATGTGTTCATGTAAAGGGAACCAGTGTAGGGCAGAGAGGAGGGGGTGAACGTGATCAAAGCGACGAGCAAGGTGGATGACTTTGGCACACATCCTGTCTCCCAAACCCATACTCATTCCACAGCTTGGAATCCCAACCCTACTCATTCATTCTTCACACTGGATGCTGATAGCAATAATACCTACTCACTCTCCCCATGTTCAAAGGAGATCAGAGTTCAAATGAAAAAGCACCTGCTGACTCTGAACCCAGGAAACACTGAAATGATGTTAGTGGGAGAGAATGGTGTTGGGGGGGAAGATAGCTCGAAGGATGATTATTTATTATTATTATTAATCATTTATATAGTGTTTTGAGTGTTCATGTGTTTTACAATCCTTATCTAGTCCATCCTCTGAACAACCCTGTCAGGTAAGTTTCCCCATTTTACTACAGATGGGGAACTGAGACGGAGAGAGAGTGACTTGCCCAAGGCCATCCAGTGAGTTCATGGCTAAGATGGGATTTGAACCCTCATCTCCAAGCTCCAAGTCCAACACCTTATCCACTCGGTTGTACTGACCTTAACCCCCCCCCCCCAACGGGTGGGAGTGGAAGAGGAGAAGGGAGTGGCTCGACTTTGCACTGCTACTTGAGTCCCCAAACAGCAAATGCTGCAAGAAGCCCCCTTTCCTAGCTTTGTCTGGACTGGGGACTGTGCCCCATCTGTCATGCACCTGCCATGAGTTTGCAGGCTGGTCAGTTACAGTGCAATAGGACTGAGGACAACATCATTCCACATACAGCAATTTATCCAACTTGTAAGCAACACAGGGCAAGGTGCACTTGTTATAGATATAATCCTGACAGTGCAGAGTCATGCAACAGTCTACGCCGTCTCGCAGGCTGCCTCTTCCTGGGCAACTGTGACCTTCTATGACCTTTTGTCATCAAGGAGAAGGGCACTGTTAATCCCTGACTTGGCATGGAACTGGGGAGAGAGTTTACTCAGTGGCTGGTCGTGGTTTTGAGGTTACAGTGACCACTTTCAGGACAAAATGCAAAACCTGAAAAAGGGCAATTTGCTAAATATACCCTTCCCACTCACCTTGGAAAAGAAGAAAGAGAAGAACCAGAAGAACTGTGGGTAAGCCAACATTGGTTGGCTTACCCACAGGGCGCACTCACATAATTTATGTATATTTATTTATATGTACATTTTTACCCTGCCCCTCTCGCTACAAGCGACTTGGGGCAGCTCACAAAATTTCTAAGACAGATATCATGAGGATGGGCAGAACATAAATGTCTAGGTAAGGATGGACTAGAGATTAAGCAATTAGGCCTGCAAGTGTAAATGTAAGTATTGAGTCAGGGGGAGGGGCTGAACTTAGGGGTGGGGCTGAGAGGACAAGGCAGGGGACTGTCTGGAGGAGTCACACAGAAGTCCGGGTGGGGGAGGAGGTAGAAGATATTGCAGGGGGAAGACAAGAGTAATCTCGGCTGCTGTATAATTTATTTAAACCTATCCCAAAGGCTCAGTTCAGATTACAGTATAAAAACATGTAAAAATAATAAAAGAAGTCTATCAAAATTACCTATAGTCCCTCACCCCAACTCCTATCCTTGTCTGCTAAACGCTTGGCCGAAAAGAAGTCTTGCATTGCCTCTGGAAAGTGCTCACGCTTTGATGAATCTTTAGGGGGAAGGGAGTTCTGCAAGGCTGGGGCAGCAGTCCATGCTGCATATTGGATGTCTATGGTTGATGCTCTGGAATTCCTCCCCCGCACCCTCCCCTTTTGCCTGTCCCAACACACTTTGCCAGTGTTGGATGATGTAGGTCCAGGCAGCTAGGCCTGCCTTATCTTATGTTCTGTAAAGCGTCAGGTACATCGCTGGCGCTATATAAATGCTTAATAATAATTATTTACAAGTGTCAGTGATATGAGTGCTCTGAACTTTGAGTTCTCAGCTTGACAGAGTTTAAAGGGGTCTGATTTTTAAGTATTGTGTACCCACCCTTGCAAAATCAGGCCCTTCCTGATTTCCTGAAGTTGAGCATTTGAAAACTGAAGCCCCCAAACTCACTCACTGCTTTCAGAAATCTCGGTCCCTGGAAATGCAAGAAGGTTTTGTTTGGCAACCCAGTACTTACGCTTTAAGAAGAGGGTTCGGTCAACAGGAGAGTTAGTTCTCAACAATGTACCAGGCTCCTTCTTTGAAGTGACATTAAGACTACTGAAAACATCTAAGGCACAAATGGAGAGACTGATTAGACAATGTCCTGCCAGGAAGAATGTACTTGCTGCTTATAACTGGAGTTTGCAGGGGAAAGTCCTTTTCCCTTTGTCCAAGTGAGACTGGATTAACAACACTAGAAATGATTAGTCTAGAGCGAGTGTGGTTGCTGTGTTGGTCTTACATATAAGACATGGTGACAAAATAGTTCAAATGATCTCATTTATTGAGCCAACTTCTGCTGGGTTGTAAGCTTTCAGGCTACTTTCTCAGGAAAAGTACTAGGAATTTGGCCAAGGAAGGGGCCCTATGTGACCTGAAAGCCTGCACACTCTCACCAGCAGAAGTTGGTCCAGTATTATTATTTTGACAGTACCAGGTACATTGCTAAGGCTATATAATCATTCATTAGAGACAGGTCCTACCCACAAAGGTTTACAAGGGAGGGGAGACAAGGAAGAGAGGAACAAAGGGAGAGAAAGGGATACATTCATGAAGTTGAGAAGTCACACGTGCACATGCTTAGATTACAAGGGAGAGGGGGACCCTGAATGAAGGAAGGAAGAGGAGGCATCAGTGACAAGTCTGTGAGGATGAGGAGCTAGGGAAAGGCTGATGAAAGAGGTAGGTTGTCTGGAAGCATATGAGAGTTGGGAGGGAGGGAGCAAGCAAAGCAAATATATTAAGGGAGGAAGTTCCAGGCAAAGGGGGCAGCAAGGGAGAAGGGGTGAATAATGTTTTGAGGAGCAGGGGAGTCATGGTGAAGCGAGAGGGGGGGCAGAGGAGGAGTGAAGCTCCTGGGCAGGAATGTAAACAAGTGTGAAGAAATAGAGGGGAGCAAGGCCATGAAGAGCCTTGAAGGTTAAGAAAAGGAGCTTGTGCTGAATGTGGGTAGAGGGAGCCAGTGGAGGAAGAAGAGGAGGGGCTGAACACGGTCAAAGCGATGGGGGAGGTGAATGACCTTGGGCAGAGAGCATTAAACGGAAGTGAGAGGGGCACGGTCAAAGAAGGGGGGCAGTAAAGAGAAACAAGATACCATCTGAACTACTTTGTCTCCAACTCCAGAAATTATCTAAAATCTTACTAGAAATCTGAACCAGAAATTATTATCTTGTCATCTATCAGAAGAGTAATTTATTTCATACAAAATCCCTCACGCCCTAACTTCACTTGATAAAGCTGCTGTTTATCACACAACACAGCCTCTCATGCAAATTGCTACCAGGCCAACATGTAACAAGCTGTAAGGCAGCATCTTTTTCCCCCCTCAAGCAGCACTTCAGAGTGTCATCCATTCGCCTCCATTCTTTTGGCCATTTTAAGGCTAATTGGCAGGTTTAAAGGCTAATACGAGGGGCAGCGGGGCTACCCCGCTACATAACCCAACCAGCTGCCCACGTTTGCCACCAAAATGCCAATTTCAAGCCAGGGAGCTGAAGATAAGGGGAGTATCTTGCCTAAGGCCACCCAAAGAGAACAGATTTTAACTCAGGGCTTCCACTTCCAAGTTCAACATGCTTTCCATTAGACCCTTCCAAGTGCCTACTCTACACATACAGCGGACTGAGAACTCATTCAAAGGCCATTTTAGCTGTAAAAACAGCTGCATGCTGCTGTTAATCACTCCTATCGTATTACCAGCAAACATCCAGGATGCTCCTGAAACGCTCATGTTTTCTCATGCTGCCTTCGACCTGGTGCCACCTTGTGAGCCACCCCAAACTGCTATTTTTGCAGGAGGGTGAGGGATAAAAATATTTCAAAATAAATAAATAAATAAATTGTGCAGCTTCCAGAACAGCACAGACGTCCAAAGGCACACAAGTAGAGCAGAAATGAATATCTGTGTTGAAATTCAAATGTGGGGCATGTTGCCAATTTGAAAGTGCAAGTCTAAATTCTAATATCTGGGAGGATTAGAGAAGTTTGCATACAAAGGTGGTTTGAGAATTCACTGTTTGCTAATTTGGATTTAAATGTCACATCACATATTCAGGGACCTGTGTTCATTGCATTTTCCCATTTCCAAAGAACAAAGTTAACATGGGGTCCCTGTGCACCTTGGATGTAAACAAACGGACACCAGCCCACTTCACCCCCAAGCTGCGAGTCCATCTAAAGGCCAGATGTTGAAGCACAGCAGGCTGTGCCTGCTCTGGGGCACCCTCACTGGCAGCGCTGTGGAACATCCCAGAGTGCCATCAGCAGAGTGGGCTGGCCCAGAGCGGAGCTGCTGACTCTCTGCTCGGGGTGAACCCATGCTGCAGCTCCACTCCCAACAGCCCATAGCCCTGGCAATATTATAGAGTTGCGGGCACCAGCTTAGAGCATTGGACGATTGCCTGCAACTCTGTGGTGTGTGTGTGGGGAGGGGGGGCGGGCATGGTGCTGCGGAGGCAGACCACAATTATGGGAACCTGCTGGGTTCATCTAAAGTGGACCCAGGTAGGGCTGGAAGCAGGTGGATGTGGGGGTGCACCCCAGGGGCCGTTCCGTGGCTGGGCTGCCTCTGTGTCCGTCTAAAAACACCCAGTGTGTCACACCGTTTATTAATTATTATTATTACTACTATTACATTGGACTTGTATACCGCCCTTCTCGTTGACTGCGTCTCAGGGCAGTTTGCAACAAAGCAAAAATACAATATAACATCAACATTAAAAACATTATCAGTAGCCATAAGATTAAAACACAATTTCCCACTCCTCAATACCCCTCAACAATACATAATATCAAAATAGTCCCAGGACTAGAGCACCATTTCCCACCCCCAATGCCCTGCCATCCATCGAAACCCCACTCTCACTGGGGTATTCCCCCCTTGAGTTATGCCCCCACCCCCACCGGGGTTGCAACAACTCCACCCTCCCAATTCCCAGCCCCCCACCACCTGCTCTCACTAGGGGCAGAGACCTAAATCTCAAAAACAGAACAGACTCTCACCCTTCAATACCCAGGTTATTAATAAAAGTCATTCTACACACTACCCACCTTAACCCCCCACAACCTCCATCCCTCCAAAAGAGCATAGCCGGGCCCTCAGCAACCCAAAAACTGCCAAGTAAAGTGGCACACGTCATTTTCCCTACCCCCTAGATGGAAAGAGTGGGTAGGCCATCCCTACAAGTATTCAAGACCAGCCAGGCACATTTCCAGCAAAATTTCAGCATAAGGCTTCTCAAGGCTCCACAAGGGCTCACATAAGGGCTGCACCCTTCGGCTTGTGGTTCTTTGGCGAAGCCGCCCAACACTGGGCTTTAAAGGCCCCTGGAGAGTCCCTTCCAGCAGTACAGGGCTTGGCTCCACCCCTCCCACAGGTGGAACAAGGGAGAGGGGTGATGTGGAAAAGAGCACTTGAATTATCTTCCCAAGTGCAAAAAACCCCATTGCTTTCAGCTCTACTAAGAAAGCTATTTTTCTTTCTCAGTGCTGTACTCTTATTATAGCAGTTCCAGGAGGAATTACTTTCCTTTCCATAAAACAGAGAGAGAGCTATATTCAGGAATGTACTGAATACTCAGGGGTACCATAAATAACACTGAGGGAGAAAGAGTGTAATTATGGGTGAAATAGAGCAGCTATAGAAATCTGTCAACACTTCAGAAGGGGTGCTGATCTCTAATCCACCAGACCTTTATTAAATGTGCCGTTAAAGTCGGTAGGAAATGGGAGCTTCCAGTTAATTCAATAATGAGGCATTTCTAAAAGATGCAGTAAGGCATAAGGGGGAGGTAATCCCAAAAGATATTTATGTACTAAAATATATGAATGTGTTAAAATATCTGTATACCGAGGCCAAAGGAAATAAGACGGAGCAGTGATACCGAATTATGGAGATTGAGACAACGTAGTTCAGATGCTATCTTTTATTGGACCACCTGCTGTTGGGAAGAGGGTGAAAGCTTTCAGTGGACCCTTCCTCAGGCATGTAATGAGTCAGTTACACCCAGCATCAATGGGAGAAAGGAGAGATTGCAAAGGGCAATGGAGAAAACTTCAACAAAGACGAATGCAGGAAACTCCTCAATGGCGAGATCGAGCAAGCTGTGCCAGTCTCATCAAGGGAACTCATGGAAGCCTCTCTGCTTCGGAGAGACTGGAAGAGACACTCATAATTGCTTTGCAAGGAACATTTCTGCATTGGTAAGGCAACAGCCTGGAGGGTGGGCCTGCCTCCAAGTTCTAGGAGATGGCCTTTCATTATAAAGATGCGATCACTTCAATGGTTCTACACCAGGGATGGCGAGACTTGTGATCCATTTAATTCAGGCATCAGATCAAATGAAAACTGGCTCCAGCTCTCCAAGCTGGTACTCCTCCCCGACTCAGCTCCAGGACACCTCAAGAACTGGTCTCAGGAGTAGAGACGAGCACTCCCCTTTACACAGAGCTTCCTGCCGCACTGGAGGAGTTCCCCAGGCCATCTCCTCCATGGAAACACTCTCTAGGGCGTCTCTAGATCCCAGAGGTGATCTCTAAGAGACTGGTCTTCCTCCCTGCACTATTATCTACTGCAGACTACTTGTGGTCTACCAGTACACATCACAATCTACTTCTTGGCTGCTCTGCTCACTTCCAGCAGCGATAGGTGAACTCAGGGCTGTCCAAAGGGGGTGGGGGGCACATATGGTTCCAGAGAAATCAGGCCCATAAAGAGATTTACTAGGCAGCATTCACATGGGCCTTTCCCCTCGCCTCTAATTTCTTATGGGAGATGTAAACCTGCATTTTCACTGTTCCTGCATACCCTCCCCCTGCTTTAAAAGTTATTCCCTATTACCATGGCCACTACTAGGTATCCCATAATGTTCACAGCTCTGCATTGACTCTATGGGGCAGACAGACTGACAACAAGATTAATTCATTCACACATTACAACCAATGTGCATTAAGGGAGTTAGCGCGATTGATAAACCTTGTCTAAACTTAATTTTATTTTATTTTATTAGTAAAAGCACATTATAGTCAGTACATCTTGTAAGCTAACCTTTTCACCGGTTCAAAATAAAAGCTGGGGGGAGGAAGGGGAGGGCATATTTTAGCACATTTAGCGTATCATGCGACTGCAGCCTCTTTTTTGTTTCACTCCTCGTTCTTTTTTTCTGTCCCCACCGTCTCTCTGCTTGGGTTAGAGAGGCCCAGATTTGAGTCTTTGCATTAGGCCTGAAACACCCTCGTTATGGCACTGCTGGAACATGAGGATTCTCAGTAACTTGCCTTAACTCCTGCTTATCTGCGAGACCGCCTCACCCCTCATGTGGCCGTGCGACCCCTAAGATCGTCCGTGGGAGCCTTTTTGGAGGTTCCCCGGGTGGCCACCGATGTTAGATCTTTTTCGGTGGCTGCCCCTGTGCTGTGGAATTCGCTCCCGGAGGAGGCTCAGTTGGCCCCCACTCTCCTGTCATTTCGACGTTTATGTAAGACCTGGCTGTTCTGCCAGGCTTTTGGTGGGTGGGTTGGGGGGAGGAGTTGCTTTCTCCCTGCATATGGGATTTTAAAACTTTTAAAATTGTTTTATTATATTATTGTTTTTATCTTGTTGTTCGCTGCCCCGAGCTACCCTGTGGGCTGGAGGGGTGGGATAGAAATGTTTTATAAAATAAATAAAAAGAAAATAAACTCAGATTTTAAAATTTTAAAACTTAAATAGTTTAAAACACACCAAAGGCAAAAAGCACCCAATGCGTCACACAGACTCTGGTAAACGGAACTGGCATCTAACGTGCCTTTGGGTTTAGGTTTGGCCTAAAAATATAAAATCAATTCAAGAGGGAAGCCATGGGCCAGTGGGGATTTGTAAGCCTTCATTGATATGTAGACACTCCTTGCCAGGTATGATGTAAAATGTGCCTGTGTACCCAAAACCAAGTTATCACACATGCCATCTGAGTAGATCTACTACAAGGTGATGCATAGCAAAAGAACCGCACTTGTGATATAAAAGAGCAATGGACTACTTTCCAATTTTAAAAGAATACAGGATGTTCTGTGTCTGTGTTCAAGAGCAATTTAGTACGTGGTGGGAATTCCTAAGGCATCTGAATAGACCTACCATGCGGTAGCCATAATGTAACCTGCAGTAAAAGCACCATGCCCGTAAAGGCATGAGCAAGAGCAAAGGCAAGATGGCATAAGCAAGAGTAATGGACTTCCTGATTTTATAAGCAATTTGGGGCTGTGCACCAAAAACACAACTGAGCCCTCAGCAGCAGACACAGAGCACATTCTGGCTTGCACATTTCCTCCCGCAGCCAAAATACATGGGGGAGGGGGGAAAGTGCCCTAAGAGAGACAAAAGAGCTTTGGCGTTTGTTTTTTTAAATGGTGGTTTTCAAAAGTACCTTCTTTAAGTCGAGCTTCTAGCGGCTTCTGCCTAATGGATTGAATAGCTCCTGCAAAACACCGAAAGTGGTTCAGAACATGTTCAAACGATACAGGCACTGGATGCCGCTGTTCTGTTGGAGTCTCGTGCTGCCGTATTTCCTCCTCTGCTGTTATGTAGTTCTGTGGACAGAAAACACAATTCTAGGATTGTTGCCAAAACAGCCGCTGTCCCAAGCCATCCACCTCACCTCATGAATGGAGCTGAAGCAAATATGCAGAGATTTGGCTAGTTTATATTGGGTGAACTTGAGAATGGGTATTTGGGCCATTTTCTGAACACTGTTGTGAAATTTGCACAGCTGTACACAGTAGTCCATACAGCAAAGGTGCGCACAGAGGCACTCTCAGTTGCCATCCATGTATTGTGGAATTCCCTGGCAGTTCATCAAAGGAGAAAATGCCTAGCCGTTTTCTGGAGGCAATGCAAGACTTCTCTTTTTGGTCAAGGACTTGGCAGGGCTTTTTGTGTGTTTTTATGCAGTTCTATTTTGGATGTGGTTGCAATGCTGTAACTCGCTCAGTGCCTTAGGGCAAAGGCAGGATATAATTTTAATTAATTCATTAGGGTTTAGTTTGTGTTTGCTGTGTTTGTTTAGTAACCATTCTGAGTTTGTGTTAGATCATTTCCAGTGGTGGCTGGTGGGTTCTAAGCTGGTGGGGCGGTGGGTGGAGCCAGGCCGACGGTGGGCTGAGCCAAGCACAGTTTTGAAAATAACATGGGATTTTACAGCATCAAGAGACATGAGCTAGGAAAGAGGAGGGGCTGTGGGAGTTATGGCCATGAAGAGGGCACCTCCCTGTAAACCGGAGGCCTCCTCACCAGCTCCCCTCAATTAGAGCTTGTGGCCTTTGACCATGTGCCGTGTTACTGTGCAGGAAGCCATTAAACAAGGTCACCGGAGATGAAGGGGAACCGGATGCAGGCCCTGGAGCCAGATAGTGCAGGGACACAGACTTGGGAATGGCAGCGTTTGGGGGTGGGGTTTGTGCTTTGGTGCTGGACTGCTTTGAGTGAGTACGGCTGCCACAGCAACTGCCCTGGCCACCTGGCTGGCAGCAGTAGCAATACTCCCCTCACCCATTCCACTCCTGTGCAGCTCCAGACTGGTCTCAGGGGTGGTTAATATTAAACCTGCTCCCAGTCCCCACTTCTCTGCTCTCCTCTTCCTGCTAAGCACCGATGGGATTTTCTCTACCCGGGATTAGGCTCCTTTGCCAGGAGGTATCGAGGACAAGGCGGGTGAGGTCACCCTGATCATCTCAGGACAGTGCAGAGGCAAGGCAGGAGCTCCCATGTCCCTGCAGTGACTTGGCAGTCTCAGTAGCTGTGACACTGGGAGCTGTTGGCAGGTGCAGGGGGGCTACCTCTTTGAACTGGGGCAGAGTGGGGGGCCCTCTGGAGAGGCAAATATTTAGAGGAGCCTAAGAGACCCCTCAGAAACGTATAGGTCAGCTCCAGACTGCCACACGTGTGAGGAGAGTAGAAGAGAAAAGTCTGCGCACTCCTGTGTCTGCACTGACTCACCCTCCCAGTCTCATTGCCTGACTCCTCCCCACCATCCCCAGTGCAACACTCCCCCTGCAGTTGCAGTACTCACTCTCTCTGATCTGCCTGGGCGCCTACTTCAGCCACCCAGCCATCCTTTAAAATTGCTCAGTTTCCCCCCACCATAGGCTCTCAGACACTGTCTGTCCCCAGTGGCTAAGTGTACTTATTACTATCCCCCATAGACATGGTATGGACGCTCTGCCCAGCCACCCATACCGCAATTGGACCTTTTTTGACCCTCAAAGGCATCCTTATTAATTTCTTCCTCTCCTCTGGCTAGCCCTTACCCAGAAGGGTGGAGCCTCCCTGCCTGGCTGTCAGTCACAGTGTGCTGTGCCCGCCCACTGCGCGTGGCACTGCCGTGGCTCCCGAGTTCATCTCAGCCCACCCACCAGCAGCAGCCCAGCCAGTCTCCTCCTGCTGTGTGCATGTGTGCAGCCATGGTGCACACATGCACACACCATTTCATACCCAGAAGTGCAGCGGTGCTGCGAGCTTCTTTCAGCGCAGCTGCCGAGCCTGAGGGCAGAGAGAGAGAGAGAGAGAGAGAGAGATCGGGCTGGGGCTGAATGGCGCAGACTGTCCTGGAGGATCAACACCCCCAATGCCCAAGGGTGCGCACTGTACCTTATCATTTTCACAAATAAACCAAAGAAACGAACAAAAATAGCTAACGGCATGACTGCAGACTTTAAAAAAAGAAAAGAAAAAGAAAATCAGGGAAAGGTGGTGTAACTTCTTAATAATATAGCTACAGAAGATAATGTGACAATGCACCTTTAACATTTCTTAGTATTCGATGTCAGAATTAGCAACAAAGAGAGAATGCACTCCTACCTTTAGTAAAAGAAGAGGGTCACGCCGCTGCTGGATCTGCCTGACTCTGTCAGAGAAGCTGTCCGTGATTTTAATTTGCTCTTGACATGTCTCTGCCTGCTCCTCATATGACCTAAGGGCGCGCTGGGTCTTTTCATCTATGAAATTTTTGGTCAATTGTTCCTCTTCATTCAGCAGTAACCGGAGTTCAGTGAATTTTCCTGTCAGCCATGCTTTACTAGCCAAGGCATGTGCCTGCAAGACAAAATGGGATCTCAGTAACCTTTGCAACCTTAAACATCTCAGATTTCCATAGATTTTCCAGACGCAGAACATTCCTGTAAAAATAAGAAGTGTCCACCAAACAAAGGAAACAACCAGAGAGCAGCCATAGCAGCATTCAGAGATTCTCCTCCCCTTTGTGCCAGGTGAATAGGCGCGGCAGAGTCAGATTCTGGGGGTGCCAATACACGTTATATCCAATACGTGTTCAGGATAGCCAGCACTACCAATCATAAACACATAAGATATTGTGTACACACATACACACAATAGCTTGTGGGTAGCCAGTCACCTGCTGCTCCCCATCGCTGCCGCTGCTGCTTCCTGCTCCCCGCGACCTGCCTCCCCGGTGGCGGCAAGAGAAGTGGCAGGTCCCAGGGAGCAGTGGTGGCTTCCCAGGGCCAGCATCTTGCTGTTTCCAGTGGCTGCCACTTGCTGCTCCCAAGAGACAAGGACAAGCAGGGAGACCAATGCAGTAGGGGCAGCTCTCCACTGCCACTGTGCTCTCCCCACTTGTCCCTGTTTACACATCACAACAGCTATGTGATGGCACTTGCCCTGCGAGTTTCCCCACCGTGATTTATTTATTTATTTATTATAAGCATTTTTTAGCTGCCCCCTCATGCCCACGGCATCTCGGGGCGGCTTACAACAACCAACAACACAATAAAATTCCATAAAATCAATATTAAAAATACAACTTCATCAATACATTTAAAAATATCATCCCATCCCCCCTCCAAAACCTACCCCACCCTCCCCTCCTACCCTCCGAAGGCCTTGGCAAACAGCCGGGTCTTGCAGGCTCAACGAAACGCCAGCAGACCTGGGGCAAGGTGAGCTTCCTCCGGGAGGGAGTTCCAGAGCCGCGGCCCGGACACCGAGAACGCCCTCTCCATTGTGGCCCCCCCCGTCTCACACGAGGGACCTCCAAAAAGGCGC
>QEPC01002001.1:3051913-3090437 GCA_003113815.1 Sphenodon punctatus | reverse complement strand
AGAGAGAGAGAGAGAGAGAGAGAGATCGGGCTGGGGCTGAATGGCGCAGACTGTCCTGGAGGATCAACACCCCCAATGCCCAAGGGTGCGCACTGTCCCTTATCATTTTCACAAATAAACCAAAGAAATGAACAAAAATAGCTAACGGCATGACTGCAGACTTTAAAAAAAGAAAAGAAAAAGAAAATCAGGGAAAGGTGGTGTAACTTCTTAATAATATAGCTACAGAAGATAATGTGACAATGCACCTTTAACGTTTCTTAGTATTCGATGTCAGAATTAGCAACAAAGAGAGAATGCACTCCTACCTTTAGTAAAAGAAGAGGGTCACGCCGCTGCTGGATCTGCCTGACTCTGTCAGAGAAGCTGTCCGTGATTTTAATTTGCTCTTGACATGTCTCTGCCTGCTCCTCATATGACCTAAGGGCGCGCTGGGTCTTTTCATCTATGAAATTTTTGGTCAATTGTTCCTCTTCATTCAGCAGTAACCGGAGTTCAGTGAATTTTCCTGTCAGCCATGCTTTACTAGCCAAGGCATGTGCCTGCAAGACAAAATGGGATCTCAGTAACCTTTGCAACCTTAAACATCTCAGATTTCCATAGCTTTCCCAGACGCAGAACATTCCTGTAAAAATAAGAAGTGTCCACCAAACAAAGGAAACAACCAGAGAGCAGCCATAGCAGCATTCAGAGATTCTCCTCCCCTTTGTGCCAGGTGAATAGGCGCGGCAGAGTCAGATTCTGGGGGTGCCAATACACGTTATATCCAATACGTGTTCAGGATAGCCAGCACTACCAATCATAAACACATAAGATATTGTGTACACACATACACACAATAGCTTGTGGGTAGCCAGTCACCTGCTGCTCCCCATCGCTGCCGCTGCTGCTTCCTGCTCCCCGCGACCTGCCTCCCCGGTGGCGGCAAGAGAAGTGGCAGGTCCCAGGGAGCAGTGGTGGCTTCCCAGGGCCAGCATCTTGCTGTTTCCAGTGGCTGCCACTTGCTGCTCCCAAGAGACAAGGACAAGCAGGGAGACCAATGCAGTAGGGGCAGCTCTCCACTGCCACTGTGCTCTCCCCACTTGTCCCTGTTTACACATCACAACAGCTATGTGATGGCACTTGCCCTGCGAGTTTCCCCACCGTGATTTATTTATTTATTTATTATAAGCATTTTTTAGCTGCCCCCTCATGCCCACGGCATCTCAGGGCGGCTTACAACAACCAACAACACAATAAAATTCCATAAAATCAATATTAAAAATACAACTTCATCAATACATTTAAAAATATCATCCCATCCCCCCTCCAAAACCTACCCCACCCTCCCCTCCTACCCTCCGAAGGCCTTGGCAAACAGCCGGGTCTTGCAGGCTCAACGAAACGCCAGCAGACCTGGGGCAAGGTGGGCTTCCTCCGGGAGGGAGTTCCAGAGCCGCGGCCCGGACACCGAGAACGCCCTCTCCATTGTGCCCCCCCCCCGTCTCACACGAGGGACCTCCAAAAAGGCGCCCCCGGTGGATCGAAGGGATCGCTCCGAGGCACCAAGGGCGAGGCGGTCCCCGAGGCACAAGGGGCCCAGACCGTGCAGGGCTTTATAGATCAACACTGACACCTTGAATCTGGCTCGGTATGCTATAGGCAGCCAGTGCAGAGCACGGAGCACAGCCTCACATAGGTTTCCCACCCCCCACGTAACGTGGGCAAGCAGCCTTAGGGTTTAAAATACACATTACGCCGAATGGGTGTTTCAAGGGAAAAGCACTCACCTAGCGTAATGTGTATCAGCTCCCTTATGCTGGATAGTAATTGGCTTCATAAACTACCCAACTGATTTCAACAGGATGACTTGCAGACGGAGATACTACTCAATGAATGTGAAGGCGCAGGGGGATCTAGTGCTGAGCCATGCCTGCAGTAAAATGGGACAGACTCCAAGAGTCTACTAGTTCAGCAGGAAAACAGGATCGGATTAGATTTAATTGTGTAGTGTAATAAGAGGATATTTATGCTCCTCTTATAAAACAAGTTACGGCTCATTCACACAACAGTTTTTTAGAGTGGGTAGTGTAGGGTTATGCACATTTTAGAGGACACTTATGAGAAATACAGGTTGCAGGGATGCATTGACGTCAATGCAGCCCTGCAACCTGTATTTCTTATACGTGTCCTCTAAAATGTGCATATCTGGCCACCCTAGGGTAGTGGTATAAACCCACATTTTGAGTGTTGTGTGAAATCCTGACCACTCTCTGAGCTCCTTGCTGATCCCTTGTTCTCTGCCACCTGATGCAAGAGGTTGGCCATTGAAATGCAGAGGAATCCACAGAAGCGTGAATGCAGCCCTAGGGCAAGGACCGTGTCTATTCAATTACTTTGTAAAGCACCAGGTACATTTCTGGTGCTATATAAATGCTTGTTAATAATAATAAATAATAATAATAATAATAATTGCTCTTCAGCCATGTAAACACAAATGAAGGAACAAGTGGTGAAGTTGCAGGGGAGTGTTGCGTGAACAAGTCCTTTGAGGTAAACAAATGATTAGGATGAACAGTGTTTCTACATGAGCAGCAGTAGGGCAAAGTGCTTGAAACTACCACTTTCAGACATCCCCTCCCTCCCCCCCACCCACCCCACGCGCATATTCTGGCTGCGGGAGGGAATGTGCAGTCAGAATATGCGTGGGGATCGACCGGTCTGAAAGCCCCCCTGCCCCTCCCCCCCCAATGTGGCTTTGCTGACAGAGACACGCAGGGATGCAGAGCTCAATTGCCTGCAAAGCCGTGCGTGGGGGGTGGGGTGGGGCTTTCAGACCAGCCGATCCCCGCGCATATCCTGGCTGCACATTCCCTCCCACAGCCAGAATATGTGCGCGGGGAAGGAGATGTCTGAAAGTGGCCTAAGTTTCAGGATTTCACATGGATTTGCTGGCTGTGTTGGGAAGATACTTTATTTGAGAATCATATGCATCTTGGCGATGGGGCCATGTCTTCCTCTATATACTGCAGAAAGCCTATTCTGCCGACAGCAATAATTACAAAACTAACTGTAATGGCTCTCCTGTATTTGTTAGAATAGTAGAGTCTATGAGATGTATAGTTACCAATGTCTCTGGGTCAGAACCAGATACCCCTCATATAGCTTGTGCTTGAAGATGTCTGGATGTAAGAAATTGGAGAATATAGCATTTTCCAGAGGCAGTGTAAAACTTTTCTTTGGCCAAGCATTTGGCAGGTGGGGATAGGATTTTTGTGAGGGATTTTAAATATCATTTTGTGTGTGTGTGTTGTTTGTTTATCTTATGTTGTAATCTGCCGTACTAACTAGGTCTATAGAATAGGTCTCTTTCCAGGCAATTTGGTTCTCTGACTCTATATGGACACAATATCAAGAACCAAAATATATTAACATTTAAGTGTGCAGTACTTGGACTGAGAGGCAGGGGGAACCCCATTTCTAGTCTCACGTTAGCCAGAAACTCACTGGGTGACTTTGGGCCAGTCATATTATTCTCTCAGCCTAACCTACCTCACAGGGTTGTTGTGAGGATTAAAAGTTGCATTAGTTATATGTAAAGTACTCTGAGTGCCATGGCAGAGGGGCTCTATATAAAAATAAAGATTATTATATAAATATTACTAAGGTTTGTTAACACAATGTTAACATTAACACAATGTTAACATTAACACCTGTGGATAGAGCAGGGTTTTGTCTGAGATAACTACACCAGACCCACTTGGGATTGCTTGTGGGTCTGGAGGCAGTTTACCGCCAGATTAGTGTTCATGGAACTGCAATGAAGGGAGATTATTTTACCCTGGATAAAATACCTCTGGGTAAACAGCCACATTTCCTCTGATCAAGACCTGATCCGGCCCGGAGAAACCTCTGGCAGGCTGGATCAGATGTGATGGCACTGTGGGTGGCACCTCAGGTCAAAGCGTAGCCACCCACGTTCACATCTAAAAATACCCTATGGTAAATGGATGCGGCTCTTGGCATTAGGAAACTTTACCCACCCCTGGTATAAACAGATGAGACTGCCATGGCATAAGCCTGAAGACACAGATTCCATTCTGATTTTATATTACAGATGCATATAAGGTCCCCCAGGTTTCGACCATGAGGAGGGCATTTTTGGTGGCTGCACCGCGGTTTTGGAACTCCCTCCCATTGGAGGTCTGCCTGACCAATGACCTCCCCTCTTTCCGTTATAAAGTGTAAGACCTGGCTGTTCCGCCAGACCTATGCCGAGGGAGATGGGATGGGTGGGTTGGTTTAAGGTGGAGGTTTATTGGTTTTTTGGGGGGGGGGGCTTGTTTCATTCTGGAAATGTTGATTTTAATTAATTTTATATGTTTTAAAATGTTATTAGCCACTCCGAGATACTTGTGGCCGGAGGCGGCGGCATACAAATGCTGTTATAAATAAATAAAACAAAGTACATCCTAGTAAATCCTGATTGTGGCGTTAAATAGCTAGGTGGGGAACAGCACTCGTGCCTAGCCTGAAAAAGCAAGTTAAATCTAATAAACAATTTCATTTTACCTTAAGTTCATTAGCTGCATGTTCTATGTGCAAGACGTTTACCCCTTCCTGTTGCTGCTTAAATTATAACTTCTTCAGGCACGATGCTGCTAGCTCCTGTACAGTAGGTAAAAGAAGAATGCATATTTAAATCAGCAGAACCATGATCTCAAATAAGCATAACTCATTGCATAATTTTCATTCTAGAGCAATATGGGCAGCAACTGCTAAAATTATAAAATAAGGCAAGCACTATAACCATGGTTACTGCTCACCAGACCTGTGGTTCTCAGACTGGGGAGCAGGTGGCAGACATCCCTCAGGGAGGCATGGAATGTAGCCCAGGGAACAAGAGAAGGGGTGCAGCTGTCAAATTAATATAGCTGAGCTACAATAGGCGCGGATGGGTAGGGGACTTCTAGAGTGCTGGTGATTATGTCCATTTCTGTAACAACAATTCTGATTGGTGCTGCAGTCACCAATCAAAATTCACATGCCTGAAGCAAGCAAGCCAGCCAGTGGTTTTGTGGAGACCTCCCTAGACCAGCTGCTAGGGGTGTTCTGCTAGCAACAGGGTGTGAAGGGGTTGGGGAGCAGGGGGAAAGGGACAAGGTATGTGTACATGTGCACGGTGGGGTGTCACAGACGAGAGATTGTCTAAAGCTTGAGACCCACTGAGCACACAAACTTTACAGCAGAAATCTGGAAAAAGCTTTATGCCATTTGAAAAAGTTAATATTGCTTCTGCTGGAGGTAGAGAAATTCCTGAGGGAAACCTATTCCTCTCCTACCCCCTACTTATGTGTCAAAAGATAAGAGGGAGAGTCCCATCAATAAGGGTGCTTTCCCACAAGCATGGGGTTTCTTTGGAATGACTACTTGCCTCCACCCATGTTCCTTCTCATGAGCAGGAGGGATGAGGATTAAAAAGCGCCTCCCATATCGTCCACCTTTAGAACTTGCATGGGACTGCCAGCAGGGGGAGATGGAATAATAAGATGTCCGTGAAGCGGAGATGCTGTGTGGGATATGCACAAAAGAGGAAGTACTGAGGATTGCTGAGACAGCAGCCAAAGGTGCTGCTCCTCTCCTGCTCCAGCACCAGGCACACTGAGGTTCTCCGCCTGCCCCAATAGCTGGCAGTGAAAGGAGATGAAAATGCAGCAGGGCTGGGCACCCACAAGAACCTACAGGGGTGAGGAGGCCCCACCTGCTCCAGCAACCTTGCCAGCTGGTTGCTGGGAGGGAGGGTCTGGTGCCCTCTTACCCCACATGGGAGAAGCCGTTGCATGAGTGGGGGGCAGATGGGGGGCATTCAAGTTCTCCAGAACCCCTCTGCATCTGCCTGTCAGAAGTTGGAAGTGAACAGCAGGTGATAAGATGAATCACTCCATATATGCCTGTTTTTGTACTTTTCCCTGAAGCATTCAGTGCTGGCCACTGCAAGACTCAAGCTGCTAGGCTAAAAGGATCATTGATCTGACCCATTATGGCATTTAAACAGTAATTAGAAAGTCTTATAAACACAGCTTAAAGATACCTGTAGATGGCATTTTCTACAGAGGTGTACAATACCTTCTATACCATGTAAAGTGTGCATAATATCAATACTTTAACAACCCTTGGTAAACAGAACCTTGCTATAAAATAGAATCAGTTTTCTCAATGAGAGGTTTTAAAATTAAAACTAGTTTAAATAATTTAATAAATTTAATTTTAATTTTAAAACTGAAATTGCTTTTTAATTTTTAAAAAAGGATTCTCCACTGCAGTGTGCATCTTGTGCAGATACTTTACACCAATGCAAAGCAGGTAGGTGCTGCTAGCAAATTACTGAATCATATGGCTGGAAGAGACCTCAAAGGCCATCTAATCCAACCTCCTGAGGCAGGATTCACCCTATCTAAACCTCCCCAACAGGCGAATTCACCAACAGAAGAGCAAAACCTACAATAAAATCTGCCAAAAGGAAAGATCAGGAGTGACCACGGGACACCAATGCCTGAAGTAACAGGGATTTTGTAAAATATTTCCAAATGACTCAAACGAGTGAGTCATCATGCCACGTGCTACAGAGGAAAGTGAAAAAAACCTGAGTAGGGGAAAGTGTGAAATTCCTTCCCAATTCCAAATATGGCGATTTAGACCCTGAGCCAGGGTGATATTCTGTCTAGTTAATCAACAACTGGTTAGTGCCAGTCTCCTCACCCAGGCCTGGACTTAGGGGCAGGTCTCCAAGGCCTGGGGTGGCATTTTCTGGGGGGGCAGAAATTGCCGGCACCGCACGCTCTGGTTTTGTTTCCTCCTTGCATGGCTGGAGGCTGCTGCCCACAGCTGAACCCTGCTGCCTGGGTCCCCATCCGTCACCTGCCTCTGCCTTCTCGCTGCCTGTTAGTAGTGCAGCAGCAGCAGTAGCAGCAGCAACGGGATACCAATCAGGCTGGGAGACAAAGCTGTTTGTTTACAAACAACTCCTCCCCATGTGAGTGATCAGAAAGTTGTTGCCTTGTAAAGAAGGTTCTTCGAGATGGCATCTAACATTCTCACAACTGGGTTGTGCATGCTCACCTTATGCAAATAGACCACGTGATGGTCTTGAGCTCCTCTAGTATAAAAAGCACTTTCCCCCTCAGGCAGTTTCTTCCAACCTTTTCTAGGAATATAAGAAAAAAATTCCATGCGGGGCTGGAAGGGTGGTGATTATGAGAATGTTAGAGCCACTCGAAGAACCTTATTTACAAGGCAGCAACCTTCTGTTCTTCTTTGACTGATTCCTCACAAGCCCTTTTTACATGGCTCCACCGGGTGGGGTGGGGGGAGGTGGTCCGTGGATGTGCCAGTGCATGGGCAAGGTGTGCACACATCCGCACATGCATCTCCACTCACCCCCCACTCATCCACACCCACGGAGCAACCGCCGTTTTCCCTGGTTGTTCCATGCATGAGGACAAGTGGGGGGTGAGTGGGGATGCATTAGGCGGGCACATGCATGCACCTCCATTCACTCCATGTGCGCGTGCTGCGTCATTCACATGGGGCTCCCCCACCCATGAACACGCAGCATGGGGGTGGGGCTTGGCTTGTGGACGGGGCTTATGGCAGGGCTTGGCTTGGGGGCAGCATCCTGAGAAGGGCCTAGTGGTGCAAAATTCCTAAGTCCGGCACGGTCGTCACCCCCACCTCCCTTTATGTGTATTCTGGTAGGATTTTAACAGCTGGTTCCATTGATCTGGGCCCAACTGGTAAGATATCACGCCTGCCTTGAGCATGTGTTCAGCACTCACCAGCCAGGCACCAAGATAAAAACTGTGCCAGAATACCCCTGCCAATCCCACCTCCAGTTGTGAACAACTTTGATGAGATAGGTATGGGGTGGGAAACCTCAGGCCCTGGAACCAAATGTGCCCCCTGGCAAGTTTTTACGTGGCCCCTTTCCAGTTCCTGGATCAGAACCCTGGATCCAGTTCCTACACCAAAGCACTGAAAAAGTGAGCTCAGTTTAAGTGGGAAGAGATGAAGGCATGCATCCATGGCACAGATCCATCATCTGGTCCCTCTTTAGTTGTGCACAACCCTGCCCACAACTTCAGGGATGGAGAAGTTAGATAGAAAGTTTTTTCACCCCCTAACATTTTGATGGGGGTTTTTTGTTTGTTTTTTAAAAAATTTAATCTTTCTGTAGCATCAAATGGAAAACTCACAGTTCTGTCATAACTTTATCCAGCAGTTTTAAACCTGATTAACAAGTGTCCTTCAGAGCCTGTTCCAGAAGTTCACACTCTCTGATGGTTTAAAAACATTCTAATTTCCAGACAAAGTTTTTTTTCATGACCAGCTTCTATCCATTCATTCTAGTACCCAAATTTACTTTTAGTTTAAATAAATAAAGCCCCTTGTATTCACTGTATTTCCTCCACTAATGTACTGGTGCAGTGACACTGCTTTCTCTTGGTCATGGATGGGGGACAGATCTATAATAATCTGGACCCTTCTCTGCCTGAGCACATGCCTTTAGCAGCCTGGCTCCCTACTTCTGTGGGGCCCTTGAAGCTGGACGGTACTAATTTTCAAAGTGGCTCCTAGGAGGGAAAAAGTTCCCCAACCCTGCCCGTAGCTTTCTGAGAAGGCTAGCACCCGCATCCCTCCTTGGGGAGGTTGAATTAAATACAAAAAGTGCACTGGCATCTATGTATTTGTTACTGGAGAAGGGATGGGGATTTAAAGCTCTTACAATGCAAATGTTATTAGAAATTAACTCAATGGAGATGATGTTGCGATTCCCCTCTATCAGTTTCCTCCTCTTTCTAAGCTGTCTGAAACAATTCTACTTCGGGTTTGAACTTCCCCTCTTTCCTACGAAGATGAGTGTCCTGGAAAGTTTTACGACGGTCTCTTAGCCCCGATTCAATTCAGAGAAACTGAGAGGTCCCCCCACAGGGTCTTCCATCAGAACTTGGCACCAGGCAGGGATTGTGTGTCTGATCATCATTGCCCGAGTCCGGACACTGGGTTCAGGCCATACAAGGAGGGAAGTGCCCCCTCCTCCCCGGTTCTTGCAGGGGAGAGTCTGTGCAATGAGGAAGGGGCACCGAGCCCGGTCTGTGCAGCGGAGGCCGGGGCGATGGGAGAGGCGCACAGCGTTTACGGGAGTGGGGGTCCCGTCTGTGCAATAGGGGGGAAGCGCAGGCTGCCCGAGTCCCGATCCCTGTAAAGACGGGTTTCCGAGGAGGAGGAGGAGATCCTGCTCTGCCGCTCCCTCCCTCCCGGTTACCTGTCTGCCCTGCGCCGCCTGCAGGATAAGCCTGACGTCGTGCCCGCGGTGGATGCCCAGCGCCGGGCACAGGGCGCAGACGCAGAGCGTGCACTCCTCGCAGAACAGCTCCAGGGGGCGCTCGCGGTGCTCGGGGCACCAGCTCTCCCGCTCCCGCAGCGCCCGCAGCTCCTGCGTCGCCTCCTCGGCCGGGCGTAGCCGGTGCGCCCGGAAAGCGGCCCCGCCGTCGGGCTCCCCCAGGTGAGGCCGCGCGTGCTCCCCGCAGTAGCTAGCCAGGCAGGTCAGGCAGCTCCACTCAGCTTCGGCTCGCTTGTCCGGGGGGCACAGCTCGCAGCAGCCCCTCCCCGCGCCCGGGGCGCCAGCCCGCTCCTGTCGGGCATCTCGCTCCGCCATTGGGCTGGCGCTGTAACCGCCGGCGGGTGCGCCCTGGTCCTGCACCCAGGGGGAGGCGGGGCAGAACCAGCGTCGCCTCGGGAAATGGGAACCGAAACGCCAGGTGGAGACGACATGAGGGCAGCGACCGCTAAGGGTGGGGTAAGCGCGGGAAGGGGCCGGGCAGAGGGAGCACGTGGCGGCGGCTGGGCAGAGGCCGGGCCCTGTGGTTCCCTCAGGACAGGGTGCTGCCTACGGGGAGGGGGAACTAACTGCACCAAGCTGCTGTACAGTGAGGCAACCAGCCACAGCAGGGAGGAGGGCATCAAGGGTATGTGGGTCAGCTTCTCCCCCTCCCCGCCCCAAGCAACAGACAAAGTACAGTGATCTCTTATACCTCTACCCCATGGTAGAGGTATGCAAATTTTGGGACATTGCAGGGTCCTTCCTCAGGCAAGTTAGAGAGAACTGCCTGAGAAAGGACCCTGTGAGGAGTGAAAGCTTGCATATGTCCTCCGCAAACTCGAGTTGGTCCAAAAAAAAGACATCACTGTACTACTTTGTCTCTACCGGCTATTTGGGACCAACATGGCAGCCTTACACCCATGAGAAGAACAGAGATCATCAGACACGGACCTCCACCTCAGTTGCCTTTTCCCCCCCTCATCCCCATAGAGCTGAAGGTCCTGCTGCTCTGATCTGATTAGAGAGCTGCAAACTTCCTTGTACAGTGTTAAACAGAAGTAACTACTTCAGTTTAATTAAATCAAAGGAGCTACTCCATTTCTGTAAACTGATGTAGTTACAATAATATTTATTAAGGTTATTCACCAATTAAAATATAAAACAAAAAATTATACAAATCAAGTCATCAAGTTTTGCAAAAATCAGAATAAACGGTCCATGTCAAACCCAAGTTTTAACAACAAAACTATTATCTATAGTCTTAAAACAGATAAAAACAAATTATTGTTATAAAGCTTTCCTCAAAAGAAAAGCAAGAAGAAAATAGAGAGCCACCGCTTTTGTGTTCTCAAAAGCTTTTGGAGTCACAGAAAAATGATCTGGTGCTCTCGTGAAGGAAAGGTTTTATCCCCAGAGAGAGGAGTCAGCCAACTGAGTCTCAGTTCTTCTAAGTGGGGGCAGGTAAACATGTTTCAGTGAGTCAACCTTATCCAGAACACAAGAGCAGAGTCTGTCTGCATAGACAACCCCAGCTGCTCAGCCTCTAGTGACCGCAGACTCAAAAAGCTGACAATGCAAGAGTCCTTGATCTACGCAGCTCGAAAGATGAAAGTTGATCTAAATAAGGTTCCAGCATAAACTGTGTTTGAGTTACCAAGGGGCAATTCTAGTTTCTGCCACTTTACCTAAATCCTCCTGAGTGGATATATCCCAAAATCTCTGTCTAATATTAATTAGAAGCTGGTTAAGCATAACACAGCCCTCTGATGAAAAGCCTATTCTGAGTAGTGCGTTGGAGACTTCAGTCCACCATGAGTATTTTTTACTTCCATTGTGACTTGTCTGCTCAACCCAGCACCAAACCAATATAGTTGCTTTGCAGTCTCTCCCTGCCCCAGTCATGGCAATGTATGTTTTACAGTGAAGCAAACTTCACGTTACAGTTACTTCAAAGTAAAAAGAGAAGGGGAGTATACGCCACATTTATCGGGAATGCATACTTCTCTTCCTACTCCTTCAGTTTACAGCTCTTGACGTGAATGATTCAGGAGTAAAAGTGATTTAAAGCCAATTACTTAAGTATCTGTTCATCAGAATGTAATCTTAGCTAACAGCCAAGTGAAACATTGACCTTTGTCTAAGACACTTGGGAATGGAACGCTTTAGACATTCATCCGGAGGAAAAGCCAACCAGTGCTCATCTACACAAGTTTATACGTATTTCTGTACATTTATACAAATTTCAGGTAGCCCATAGCTACTTGAGGCTGGGGTAAACACAGTCACTTATTTCCAAACACCACAGCTCCATAGCACTCCAGAGAGTGCTATGCTCTTTAGTATATACTCCATAGCCTCGTAGTGCCCTTGATAGTACCATAGCACCCCACAGAACAGATACCACCACAGCATAGTCCACACACCCCCTCATACAGCATACGCCCCAATACCACCCCATAGAAGACACCCCACTACACCAGTTTCCAACATTTGGCATCTGTCAGTACGGACATGAGGCAAAGCCGCCTAGCTGTTGGGTTGTCTGTGTGAAAACCATTCAGGTGGCAATCCTACTCAGATACTTCATTTTGCAGTGGGTACAGTTGGTTCTTGCTCATTGCAATAATCTCTCCACTCCCTCATTGTGGGCTGTAACTTAAAATCAGTTCTCTGCTTTGTGTTCAGGCTCGGTTTATTCCTAAATATTACAGCAAACTCATTTAAGAGTGAAACTCAGTAAGCAGCTTGCAAAGAGAAATTGAACAATTTGCATGCGTGTCTGTCATGTCAGAATCGAGGTGCAAAGCTAGACAGGAAGTAGGAGTTTTCTCCCTGTAACATTCAGGAAGGTGGAAGCTGCAAGCAGGTTCGTGATTTGACTTTAACTGGTACCCCCAGAGATATTCCTTTAGTAAGAGGAGTTTGCCAAGGATGCATACTGGCTCCTGCCTTATTTAATTTCTACCTCAACGATTTAACACCTTTTATGTCCATGACTCATATTCACACCCCAAAACTAGGCTCTCAGAAGCTATTTGTCTTATAATACGCAGACGACACAGTTCTCCTATCTGTGTCACAAGTAGGTCTTCGACAGAGCATGCAAAGATTTGCTTTATACTGCAAACAAGAGCACCTTTCTATAAATTATGCCAAGACGAAGGTCCTGGTATTTGGCCAACCACGGCAACAACACAGATGGCTCTTGGATGATACTATAATAGAGCAAGTCCAACTATTTAAATATCTGGGAAGTGTCTTCTCGGCCACTTGTGGTTGGGCCTCTCATTATAAGGCCGCACTCCTGCAAGCTTGCAAGTCTTCTAGATCAATTGGTAGTTTTCTTCTCTCAGGGCGGCAGGTTAGTAGGGCCTGCCCTGCGATTATTCACCGCTAAGGTGATTTCCCAATTATTGCACGCTGTTGCTATCTGGGGCCATTCTTACCTGAGAAAATTGGAGGGAACCCAGAATTCCTTTTTATGTACAATTCTGGGTTTACCAAGGTGTGTTCCCCAGGCTATATTTAGAGCTGAACCTGGTAAAAGATCATTTAGGTCTCAGGCTTCAATCACGACCTTCAAATTTTGGCTAAAAGTTGTTCTTTTCCCCCCGGTTTCCACTTCCCTGCTGGCACTTATTTCCAGCAAATATATAAAAGATCAGTGGTATTGCTGTGTTGAGTGGGATTTGTGTAAACTAGGCTTTTCAAAGGAAGTATTATGACTGCTAGGCCCTAGGGGAGCCATATCTCTGATCAAGAGGAGAGTCTGTGACCAAGAACTGCAGCTCAAAAACTCCGCCCTGTGCTCTCAAAAGATTGCTCAGGACTTTATATATATTAGCCCAAAGATCACTCCTCCAGTGTATATAATGAATTGGTCAAATTGCCCCCAGAGGAGAGCTTTAATGCTGATGCATTGTAATGTATTCCCGTCAGCTATTTTGGATGGTAGAAAAAATCCCCAGTGCAGAGAGACTATGTCCCCATCGTGAGTTGGCAGTCCCTGAGACCAACGAACATATTCTCCTTTATTGCCCCAAATTCATCAACTTAAGGGAAATATATTGGTCCATTTATGAAAGCAAGTACCAAAGGGCTCCCTGAGAATATCTTGTTACACCAACTTCTCGACAGCCACGAC
Organism: Sphenodon punctatus; assembly: GCA_003113815.1. Classification (NCBI taxonomy): domain Eukaryota; kingdom Metazoa; phylum Chordata; class Lepidosauria; order Sphenodontia; family Sphenodontidae; genus Sphenodon; species Sphenodon punctatus. Next base: position 3,076,935 of record QEPC01002001.1, on the reverse strand, counting down.
TCTCCTCGATCTAGAGCAGTGGCTGCCTATTGTGCTTGTATCATTCTCTACAAACAGAGCCTTGAAACCACTTAATGATTAAGGGCTTGTTATTTCTACCGTATTTTTACTTGTGGTTTACGACATACTACCAATTGACCTACCTTAAGTTGTCGGAGGGAAAAGCTACCTTTATCGTAATTGGAAGTCTATCTGTTTTGTCGCCGTTGATTTAGGATTTAAATCATAATTATTTAATTTTATAAATATGTTTTTTGCAATTTGATTATGATGATGTTTTTGATTAATGGTTAAAGTCTAGTTGTAAAATTTCCCAGGGATCAAGTGTGTCGCCACAAGCTCCGAGAACAGTAAGGCATTTTAACTGTGCTGTTTGTGCCTATAAATGCAGATGCACAGTGCAGTTTTATTTATTGTTTTATGTTATTGTGTTATATTTTGCATTTTGACTTTATTATGGCACTATTTAAATCAACTAATATATTTATTTTTTTAAATGAATTTGCAAAGGCCTACTACGGCCAGCAATAAAATTGTTATATATACCAGTAAGTTGAACCCAGATTTTGAGACATCATTTTGAAACCTTGTTACAGAAACTACAATCTCCTCACTGGAAAGTGCTTTTGAATCAATTGCCTGGTGTTGCTGATAATCATTATGGCGCTTTCCAACGTGACAACTTTATGTGCGTTTTTCAAAAATTCACATCTTTTTGATGCTCGTCAGAAAGCTCTGATGCACTGCTTTCTGGGGTTATCAGAAGAATGTGCCTTACCTTTTGGTGTATTACCAGGTGGCCAGATGTGACGTTTACAAGTGCGGGTTGTTTATCACCTGCATTTTCAGAACGTAAGAATACATTGTTTACTGCTCATCTGTGCTACGTGCATTTTTTGCATGGCGGAAGTGCTGGTGAATGCAGTGGTCATTCTGCCAGGAGCATGTCTACAATAGAGTTGTGGCTAGACTGGCCCAGAAGTTGGTAAGCGTCTGACTAAACATCCGCTGTGTGCCGGCGAGATTGGGACAACGATTTAAAATGGAGGAGGGTGTGCGTTCCAGGTGCCCCCATTGCAGCAACTCTAAAACATGATTTTTTTTAATATAACTATGGTGTGAGGAACAGATCCAGGAGCAGCTTGGAAACTCTTATCGGTAAGTGAAAGGCTGGTGAAAGGATGCTGATAGGCTAGTCAGAACAGAGGACGGGTTTTTTTGTGAGGAGAGGGGCAGGGAGGCAAAGAGGATGGGGTGGAGGGTGGGGGAGAACAAATGGGTAGGGGGCACATTGTACAGATGTGAGGATAGCGGGTGCTGGGGAACAAACCTTGGTCTTTGCAACAAACCTAGGGCCTCCACCCTGTTCTCCAAATCTCAGCACCCCACCCTCAACTTCTCTAGACTCTACTTTCCCTGTCAACCTCTCTCCACCCCTTTTGCGATCACCCCATCCTCACAACATCAGTGTTGAAAAAGTAATAAATTAGATCATGCTGTACTTCAGCCCTTCACCCCTCATCCCCATAGCCCTTCACCACCTCACCCCTTCACAACCAAACCCCTCATGGCTTCATCCTCACCCCTTAACCCCCCCCACACTGTCACTATCCACTCACCCCTTTCCCTCCATTCATCCCTTCCCCAGCAATCCCTGCCCACACAACACCAGTAGCGCAAAATCAAGTATCGCCTGGGTTATTTATCCACTTGATTAATTTTCCCTTGTGTAGGAACCTTGGAGTTTTCCGTGAGCTGTCGGAAAAGATGGAACAGGCTGGATACCACCGCACAGCAGAGCAATTTCACACTAAAGCAAAGTGGCTGCATGGTGGATATAAAAACCTTTTTAAAACCCACAACTTGAGCTCCAGGAACAATCAAAGAAACTGGGAGTATAAGTCCCTTTTAGACCAATTTCTCTACATCAGACATGGGGTTGTTTGCTCGAAGGTGTGCTGCTCAGGTGTCAATAAGGAGAGGTGGTATCCAGTAAAAAAAGGAGGAGGATGGAGAAGGAAGTCAGGATACTATCTTAATCACCTTTGCATCAACAGTCACCGAAGGGGAGAAGCAAATTGTTCTCAATGTGGAGATTGTGGAGCAGTAGCACAGAGTGGCGAAGCTAACAAAACTTTGTTTACTGTCATGGAGGTTGTAGAGGAGACAATCCTGCTGCCAGATGATCACACCCCATCAATCCCTTCTACTAGTGAAGATACTGGTGGGTTGGAACAGAATTCAATTGGAAACAGTGAGTACAGTAGTTCACAACACATGGTTGTCACATGGGTGATGCGATGTACTAGGATTTTGTGAGGATAAAGAAATTCCTTACTTACCTGATTTATGATGTAACATACTAAGTTACATTACTTATGATGCCAAAAGCATGGTTTGACTGCAGGGATGGATTGGGAAATCAAAGTGGCCTGGGAAAATATATTCTTAGTGGCGCACCGGAAACGGGCCAAGGGGGCGGGGCTTGGTGGCAGGGCTTGGGGGCGGGCAGAGTGCACCAGATTTGGGGCCTATCAGAGCTAAGTCCCCAGACTCAGATCCNCATTGCTTAAACAAACAACATAAATATACACAAATACGTAAAACCCTAAAGTATCACCTACCTAGGGCCCTAAAAATAAAATCTATAAAATAAATTTAATTAAAGCTAAAACCTAGGAAGTGACATGGACTTCTTAATCTAAAATTACCACATACAACAATAAGGATCATTCTAACAACAACATAACCAACTGGTATCAGCCCATAGAGCCTTGTACAGTAGACCTGCATGTGACATCAACAGCAATAAGTTCTTCGAAAATTGAAGCCCCTCTAGAAGGGAATCCCAACTTTTTTTTTTAACAGAACCATGATTGTCCAGACCGGGGCTAAACACAATAAGGCATTGAAACTGAGACATCTGCAGCACGGACGAAGAAACATTAGGGAGTGAATATACTACAGGAACCTGGGCTGCAGGTGGACTAGCGGCTTGAGTCCTTAAAGGAGCCTGGAGAGCTGTCACCAGAGGGGGGGACATGCTGGGACTGTCCAAAAAAGGAGTCCTAGGAGAAGAATAAGCCAGCTTAGGTGAGGGCAAAGCCACAGTGGCAGTAGACCTACGAGGCAAAGCTGGAACAGGTGAAACAACGACTTCAGTCTGAACCAAGTCTTTAAATCTGGCATTTGAAGTGTCCAGTGAAGTACCTAGCTTCCTCCTAGGTGACTGGATCAGATTGGAATTTCCTTCATGGGGAACCGAAGTAGTCAACAGGACTTGCAGCAGCAATGGAACAATTCCCCTCTTAGCGTAAACATTGGCCATATAGACCCCCCCCCCAAGGGCAGAAAAAGTGAGCATTGAGCAAAAGCCTTTCCACTATGGCTGGTGACCGGAAGTAAATAACTATCCGTAATACACCACCCGTAGCTGGCAAGTAGAAAAAGCGAATTATGTGTGAAGGCAAAAAGGTACAGCCCAAAATGTAAGAAACATGATGGGCAATCCAAAATTTTGAATCCCAAGGGGGGAATAATCCAGACGACAAGGGATAGACTGTGAAGACCAGGGCATCGGTTATAGAAGTAAGCTCCCGGTCCTCAATAGCCTTAAAAGCTAAGGGTCTGAAGTGTGCTGGACCATGCAAGGGAGTTGTTTCGATCCATATCCGATCCACTGTCTGGGAGCCCAACCCAGTCCTATTCCCTCTAAGATCGTTCACACAATCCCAGACCTTAGTCAGCTGCTGCTGAATAGCTTGAAGTTTGATGTCAAGCCCCTCGGTTCATGCCATAAGTACTTCTACCTGCTGGGAGAAACCATGGGCCTAGGCCTGAATCTCCTGGGTTTTGGGGGCAGTGGTTCTCAGATTAGTACTAGGGCCCATAAATGTGTTAAGAGATCCCCCCTTTCCTGTATGTCCTCTGGGGGGGGGGGGCTCCATCTCCTCTGACTGCTGAGGATAGCAACAGGCGTGGTCCTCTTGAATTCCAGAGACAGTGGCTCTTGGAATAATTGACAAGCCAGAGGGCATATCAGGAGATTCCCCCCTTTTCTGTATTAGCTCTAATAGGTGACTTCAATGCCCCCCGAGGCTCCCTGACCTGGCCTAAAGAAGAGGGCAAGGACTCGGCGGGAGCAACAATCAACTCCAAATCCCCCTGCCCAGCTATCCGTGAGCTCGACGAAGTTATCCCCTTCCGCAGCTTGAGTAACTGGAAGCTGGGACTCAATTTCCTCAATTTGAACTTGGAGAGAACAAATTCTGTCCTCAATGGAGAAAACCCGGGGACCCAAAGAAGACTGAGAGGACCCCCGGGATTTGGCAGCCAAAGCTAACCATCTTTCTCCTTGCTGCTTAAAGGCCAAGGCACACGTCAACAACGAGGAGTCGGGGGGTACCGGTATGGGTAGAATAGACGGCTCAGGCCCATCACGAGAAGTTCCTACCTCCGAGATCACAGAACCCTGCAGCAAGGGAGGGGGACACAAGGGAATTTGAGAAAGACCGCCCCACTTAAACCCGGGAGGGACTGGTGCCGTGGGAAAACAGTCAGTAAGCTGTAATTGCCCGTGCCCTAGTCGTCACCCCCGGCTTCTTGCCCTTTTTGGCCATTTTGCAAAACTCAGGAAAGAGAGGGGATAGCTTGGAAAGGAAACTTCAGTCCCACACCAAGGCACAAAACTGAACCATCCTCCGGCAATTCCAATGGCAAGGTCAGAATCCCGCACCCAACCAGCGCACAAGGGCGTGCCCTTGCGCGCACAGCCCTTAGACGCGCTGCTCTGGTGCGCGCCTCCGGCACCGCCAGGCGGCGCGGTGGTTTTTAAACTCTCCCGGGGACGTGGCTCCTCCCCGTTCCCAGCTGCTTCAGTGCTTAATCAAAATAGGTTCTCAGTGACACATGGCGGGGTCCCTCCAGGGATCGGGATCGGGCTCCCACTGACCCCCTCCCAGGCAGCAAACGACAGGCAGGCTCAGGAGGGAAGGACGAGAAGGGCTCAGCTCTGCCGGGCGGCGCGGTGGTTTTTAAACTCTTCCAGGGGCGTGGCTCCTCCCAGCTGCTTCAGTGCTTAATCAAAATAGGCTCTCGGTGACACCCGCCAGGGATCGGGATCGGGCTCCCACTGACCCCCTCCCAGGCAGCAAACGACAGGCAGGCACAGCAGGTCAGGAGGGAAGGACGAGAAGGGCTCAGCTCTGCCGGGCGGTGTGGTGGTTTTTAAACTCTCCTGGGCGCGTGGCTCCTCCCCGCTCCCAGCTGCTTCAGTGCTCAATCAAAATAGGCTCTTGGTGACACTTGGCGGGGTCCCTCCAGGGATCGGGATCCTGCTGACCCCCTCCCAGGCAGCAAACGACAGGCAGGCACAGCAGGTCAGGAGGGAAGGACGAGAAGGGCCGACGTATAGATTGTGTTCTCTCTCTGGTAGGTAGAGATAGCAATAGCAAGCAAAAGGCATGGCCTCTAGCACAGCAGAGATTGCTGCTAGGGTTACTGCAGGTTGCCATGCCTCATTAGAAGGTGCTGGAGTGAGCCCCATAAGTGTTGTTAGAGAGCTGTCTAAAGAATCCATTGCTGCAGCTAATATCCTAGCAGAAAAGGTGGGACAAATGAACGAGGCTAGTGTGGCAGAGCTTGTTAGACAAAGAGGTTGGTGGTAGAAAAGAAATAGAAGATTGTAGACAGCAAATGGATCAACGCAGATTTCAGTTAACAGAAAAGATTTGTAGAGGACAGTGCTAAGCGTACTGCGGCCTTGGAGAAAATTACCTCAGCAGTAACTGGTCATGGACAAATCATGGCCAGTGCTTCCTTGAAATAAGTGCTCCCCAGCACAGCACAACCCATATATGCCTGCATCAAGGGGACCATATGATAACCCCATTATGCAAAATTGGCAGCAGCTCTCTGCACGCCAACCTACTCCCACCTCTCCTGATAAGGTAAGACCAGGCCCATCCACAGTTTCCCCAACAAAAAGAAGGGTAAACTGTAGAAACATATGGGGGGAGGGGAGAAATAATTTAATTTACGAGAAATGCCCGATAACCACTGTAAACGAAACTGGTAGCATTTTTAAGAACCTCTGGTTTTTAGGGTTTTGTCAGTAATGTTTTTCGTTTAATTTTTTGTATACTGCTGTACAAAGTGGTTCAGTATGCATTTTTCGCCTTGTCTTTGAGTTTTGGTAACTAGGTATATGTGTGCTGTGCTACCCACCATATACTGGAGAAACGGCTGACTTTTCCGTTAATAATGAAGAAACCTCTGACTGGAGAAGCCACTGACAGTTTATAATGAGCACATAGAAATAAGGCTAACTCCGTTTCAATGCCTAGCAGTTCTGTAGCTCATACCTTTTTATTTTCAAAAGACTGTTATAGTCTTCAAGTGTGCCTTTAAGCTGTTTATACTCGTGTATCTCGAATATGATCCCATTTGTGGAAAACGGCAATAACATTCACAGAACTTGTTATATGTTTTCTTTATTTTTTTATTTATTTAAAAACTTCTATCCCGCTCCCTCCAGCCTTACAGAAGCTCAGGGTGACTTACAAACATTTTAAAACAATTAAAAATACAGGAGGGTGTTACTAAAACAATAAAAACAGTAAAAAGAGGTAAAACCACTGGCCAAAAAACAAACAAAAACAACCCCCCTCATTCCCCCCCTCCTCCAAAGGCCCAGATGAACAGCCAGGTCTTACAGGCCCAACAAAAGGCCAGCAGGCTGGGAGCAAGACGAGCTTCTCGGGGAGGCAGTTCCACAGCCATGGTGCAGCCACCGAGAACGTCCTCTCCATCGTGGAGAGGAAGGCGTCCCTGGCAGACCGCAGAGGTCGCCCCACGGCCCAGGGAGTGAGGCGGTCTCTCAGGAGGAGGGGCCCAGATCATGTAGGGCTTTAAAGGTCAAAACTAGCACCTTTAATCGGGCCCGGAACGCTATAGGCAGCCAGTGCAGAGCCTGGAGCACTGGTGTAATGTGCTCCCTACAGCCCACCCCCATCAGGAGACAGGCAGCCGCATTCTGCACCAGCTGCAGCCTCCGAGTCATCACCAAGGGCAGCCCCATGTAGAGCGCGTTTCAGTAATCCAGCCTTGAGATGATGAACACATGGATGAGGGTGGCCAGGTTGGAGCTTGAAACATGGCTGGATTTTCCACAGAAGATGTAATTGACGGAAGGCTCCCTTTGCCACCGCCTCCACCTGACAATTCAGGTAGAGGCCAGGGTCCAAGAGAACCCCCCAAACTCCACACCTGCAGGGCCAGTGGGGGGCGGATCCCCTCCACAAGGGGAGCCATCACCTCCACTGCCCTACCCACCAACATCACCTCCATCTTATCAGGATTCAGCTTCTGTCTGCTCTGCCTCATCCAGTCACTCACTGCTAGCATGCACTGGGAAAGCACTGAGACTGCAGGACCTGGGTTTGTCGAAAAAGAGGTAAAGCTGGATGTCATCAGCGTCCTGGTGGCAACGCACACCAAACCGTCTCACAACCTCACCCAGAGGTTGCATGTAGATATTAAATAAAAGCAGACACAGAATCGAACCTTGTGGTATGCCACAAAGAAGATCCCAGAGGCCAGATGTTTCTTCCCGCAGCACCACCCGCTGGCTTCTTCCTGAGAGGAAAGAACAGAGCCATCCTAAGACAGTCCCGTCCACACACACACACACCCCTGGGTCCACAACCGCCTCAAAAGCAACCCATAGTCCACCGTATCAAACGCTCCCGAGAGATCTAGTAGAACCAAGAGTGTTCAATGTCCTAAATCCATTTCCCAGTGAAGGTCGTCTACCAAGGCCACCAACGCAGTCTTGGTGCCATATCCCTGACTAAAACCTGATTGAAAAGGATCCAGAAAACCAATGCTATCCAGATGGCCCTGGAGCTGCTGGGCCACCACCTGTTCAATAACCTTCCCTAAAAAGGGAAGGTGAAAGACAGGTTGGTAGCTGGCGAGGGAATCAACGTCCAATCCAGTTATGGTTTTTTTGAGCAGGGGCCGCACCACCACCTCCTTGAGGCAGTCCGGCACCCTGCCCTCCTGAAGGGAAGCATTGATCACTCCCGTCAGCACCGGTCCCAAAGTCTCCCTGGAGGCTTTCACCAATCAGGACGGGAATGGATCTAGTTCACAAAAAGTAGCTCTAACAGATCCCAGAACCCCCTCAGCATCGGCCAGCGTCACTTTGAACTCAGCATCGTTTTGAACTGAGTGCAACAGTAACGGTTTATTTACAGACACACAAAAAGAAATTTGCAAACTTTTATAAGTGTTTTTCTGTAAGGTGTTCCAGAAGTGGCCAAATAAAATTTTGTTTCTATTTCAATTACCTAGTGTCCATAATTGATTTCTGCTTCCTCAGCATTAAGCTACTGTAGGAAAGCACGGTCTGTATCACGCACTGCGTTTCCCTTCTGCTTAATTGTTCTTGATATTGGTCCTCATTCTGGAACTAGTGTTTTCTCCATATCAGTGGTGTCTTGGTAGTCAAACTCAAACTACAATAGCACTTCTCCTCCAGTCTCACATACATTGAGCAGTATGCATGCGCTGACTACCATCTCAGAGACCTTTTCTGGCTTCATCTCGACTGTCCTCCCCAGGCTCTGCCACCTAGTTTTGAGGTGGCCAAAAGCTCTCTCAACCACCTGACAGCGTCGGTTGAGGGCGAAATTAAAACTCTCCCTTGCGGAATCCATGCCCCTAGAATATAGTTTCAAAAGCCATGGAAGAATGGGGTGCACAGGGTCACCAATAATTATTGGTTATTGAGCGGGCGGTGGCGATCCAGCTCCAGGTGCATCTAGATAGCATCGGTTTCCTGGACCCTTTTCAATCTGGGTTCCGCCACGACTATGGCACTGAGACGGCGTTGGTGGCCTTGGTCAATGATCTCAGCTGGGAGATGGATGCAGGATGTTCTACATTTCTTATCCTGCTAGATCTGTCGGCCGCTTTTGATACCATGGACCATGGGATGCTGCTGAGACGGCTGCGTGACCTGGGGGGTCTGGACGGGACTGTTCTTGAATGGTTCCGTTCATTCCTCTCAGGGAGAAGCCAGCAGGTAGTGTTGGGAGCTGAAACATCTTGCCCCCGCACCTTGTCCTGTGGCGTTCCACAGGGTTCCATTCTGTCGCCATTATTATTTAATGTATATATGCAGCCCTTGGGGGAGGTCATGAGAGGGTTCGGGGCGATGTCACCAATATGCTGATACTCAGCTGTACCTCTCTTTTTCAGCTGACCCAGACCCTGCTGTCTCGGTGCTATCCCAGTGTTTGGAGGCCATGGCGGAGTGGATGTGGCAGAGCAGACAAGCTCAACCCCGATAAGACGGAGGTGATGGTGGTGGGGAGGGCGAGGGAGGTGTCGGCCCCCCTGATTGGGGGGGTTCGCCCTCCTATAAGCCCAGCAGGTTCGGAGCCTGGGGGTGATACTGGACGCAGATCTCCGCCTGGATCAACAGGTGGAGGGGGTGGCAGAGGCCACCTTCGGCCAGTTGTATCTGGTGTGGAGGCTGCGTCCGTACATCTCCGGGCCGAACCTGGCCTCCCTCATCCATGCCTTCGTCACCTCGAGGCTGGACTACTGCAATGCGCTCTACGTGGGGCTGCCCTTCTTCTTGGTTCGGAGGCTGCAGCTAGTGCAGAATGCGGCGGCCTGCCTCCTGTCGGGGACGGGTCGTCGGGAGCACATAACACCTGTGCTCCAGACTCTGCACTGGTTGCCAATAGCGTGCCGAGCCAGGTTCAAGGTATTGGTGTTGATCTATAAGGTCCTTCACAGTCTGGCCCCCTCATACCTCAGGGACCGCCGCGCCCCAGAGTGGCTCCTTTGGTCTGCTGGGGGCGTGCCTTCTTGGAGGTCCTCTGTGTTAAGCGGGGGGGCCACAATGGAGAGGGCATTCTCGGTGGCCGGACCGTGTCTTTGGAACTCCCTCCCGGTGGAAGCTCGCCTGGCCCCAAGCCTCTTAACATTTCAGCGGGCTTGTAAAACCTGGCTGTTAGCCCAGGCCTTTGGGGATGGGGGGGTTAGTTTTTTTTTTTAGCTCCACCCTACCCCTATATATATAATTTTTTGTCCTAACCCTGTTTTAAATTGTTTATATTATTGTGGTGGTATATTTATATTAATGTATTTTTATATTATTGTATTTTTACTCTTTTAAAATTGTTAGCCGCCCCGAGCTGTTTTCAGGCGGGGCAGGGTATAAATGAATAAAATAAATAAATAAAATAAATAATTAATAACAGGTGTGATAATCTCACCCTGAATAACGGTCTCTGGACTGGGCCCAAAAGTGTCTGTGTACTTTCTATGAAATATTGGCGACTCGTGAATTATTGCGGAGACATAGGCACTCCCATGACATCTGGCATAGACATCTGTAAACAGACCCGTCAACATCTATGGCCTACAGGACAAGAGTGAAATCCTTTCCCATCGTGATACTTATCGCTTTCCTCTGCAGCTGCCAGAATTCTTATGCGACTTCCATCAAGTGCACCCATGCAGTGTGGGAGTTCAAGTCTCTCAAAGCCAGAAATAATGTTGTCGATGTTCCTAAACTGGATCGTCCAGTGGAAGATGGAGGAAGCAGAACATCAGTGATGCTACTACACACTTCTGCGACAACATTGCATATGGTGGAGACACCAATGCCAAAGTGGCTTGCAATGGAGCGATACCCCTCTGTTATGGCCACTTTCCAGAGCGCTATCCCAACTCTTTTTTCTGCTGGGATAGCGTGGCTCATACTTGTGTTCTGCCACTAGCACATCCAGTAGCTTGGGAAACACATCCCTCGTCATACAAAAGTTCTTAAATCACTGCCCATCATCCCAGGAACTGCACACAATATCTGCCACCAGTCGTCGCTCTTTTCAGTGATCCAAATTTCACAATTTTGTGGCATCATTTCATCAACAGTAACAAAGGTGTCACATGCCCGTTCAATGACGGACACCAATAGTGTAGGTTCTCAGATCACCAAATTTCTGCAGCAGGGCATGAGTGCTTTGCTGTTGCTTGGAAGCGGCATCAATGTGCCCATGTAGATTGATGTCCAGCTCCTTAAGGAAATCAACATCTTGCGCTGTCATAGTTGACATGGTGACACACAACTGAATACCTTCTCTCGCCCAGCTGTGAAAGGATAATACCATGCGAAAAAAGGCAACACGGTTGTCATTGCAATCCATTTCTCCAACTGTCTCGATGCTGTACTTAAAATTAAAAATTAAGGATGTTAGACTGGGTACTTGCACTTCAGATAGATATATGGAGAATAGTGAGGGTACTACACTGACGTACAAGCGCACACACATTCCCAGTACAACTAATATATAATTGATTTTGGCTTAAAGCCATAAATAAATTCTATCTATAATATATAATTGCAGTGCTGTGGGGCTCAAACTTTCCCAATCTAATCTTTGGGAAACGAATAACTAAAGAAAAAGTAGCAGTGAAATTAGATTGAAGCTTTGTGCATAGTGCATTACTGTCAAGTGTGTGCACCCCAAATACTTTACCGTTATTATCCCTGGTATATTAGTAGAAATCCTTTTTAACTCTTAATTTCCCTGATGGGTTACCAAAAAACATGGTATTTGGCAACCATGTGTAAATCAATCCAGTTACCCCTCGCCCGTAAATTGATTCATTAACCCAACAGTGCCAAAAAAGATATATTGAAGCACGTGCCCCACAGAATTTATCCAAATACTCCCACAATAAGGCCCACACAAATGATCCAATCAACCACAATCACCCTCTACAGACACAGCTCCTTGGCAAGAAATACAAGGATCACCATCCCCGTTCCTCTCTCCTATCAGAATTCATCCAATTACACACACCTTTATATCACGGGGGATGTTTTGGGATCTCCGCAGTCCAAACTCTTCAGTATGACAGATCAGTGAGAACAGGAAATATCAATTTCTGTCAGGGTCATGGGGCAAGGTGACACAGGAAAAAAGGGGAATCTGTGCATTCAGCACCTTGAAACATGCGTTTGATTGGTAACACCAAAATGGCAATATACGCATAATATATAAATGCGCATTGAGACTTTATGCGTGGAAACTGTAACATGGGAATGGTGTGATACATTTATCATGCACATTCACACATATGCAGATATTTATATACATGGATATTTTTGTCACTTTGGAAAGGAAACCTCTTGCTCAAAGAACTGGATGCTGGCCACTGTCGGAGACAGGATACTGGGCTAGATGGACCATAGCTTGGAGCCAGTGTAGTGTTTCTTATGTTACCAAGCAACTGGAATACAATGCCCACCACAATGGTCTTCAAATACACAGTGCATCACACCATCCTTCTCCCATAAAAATTGCGCCAATAGCTCCTTTCTCTTTTAGGCAATTTTGTGGAGGTTAGTGTCCATGGTGTAAAATAGCCTCTTCATCTGTGTTATATTAAAGCAGTTATTCCTTTCCTTTGGCTGCTCTGACAGTGAAAAGCTGCCCTATAATATGACTCACATGGCTGGAATTTGCAAACATCCTCCTTAATTCATCCCCTAAATTTTCTATTATGACTGGGAAGATGATAGAGTGGTGTAAAGTAGCATTGTCACTTCTCACGTTCAGAACTAAGCGACACTACAGAGTTGCATACATTTGCATTGAGCTTAAGCCCACAAAATTTATGAAAAATTATAAACACAAGCATTATTGAAATTTACATCGATTGGCTTGTTTACATTGATGCTAACTTTTATGACTGTCATGGGGGGGGGGGGGGGGAAGGTGAGAGATGGCTTCATGGGGATCTTACTCAAGATGGGGCAAAGAATGGGAAGCTCCCAGGCCTGAGAGGAGAGAGGGCTTTCCTTGATGGGAAGTCTGATCTTTCAACCAGATGATTCTCTTCCCCACCCTAGTGCCCCTTCAGTCCTGCCACCCTCGGCGACTCTCATACCCATCATCTGCTGCCTCACACAAGGCCATTGTCCTTGGCCCACTGCTTTGCCCCCACACACTCCATTCCTTCCATAGTGCACACACTGCCACTGCCCTAAAGCCCTGCATGGGCTGAAAACTTCAGCCTGACTTTATCAGAACCAAACTTAATCCCTCTCTCTTGGGGTCCTGACCCACAAAGTTTGGGAACCATTGACCTAGACCATCCCTGCCAGATATTATCTAACCTATTTTTCCCAATAATGTTTTAATCTTCCATTCAGTTTTCTGCTGACTTCAGGGAATTTAGATCAAGGTTTCTTGTGACCACAATGGAAATAGAGCGAGACAATAGAGAAGAAAAGAAGAAGGAAACCAATGTTTCTGGAATAATTTATTAAACCCAACCCTGCTTTCTACTCCCCACTTGAAGCTAAGAGACCTGATCTTGCAAACACTGAAATACGCACCCTGTGGAGTAACAGAAGTCCAGCCTAAGGGGTAGGGGAGAGCTCCACTTCTTGTCTCTCAAAACTCCAGCCTTGGGTTCCACCCCTTTTCTTAAAAAACAAACACCAAACAGTTTTAAAGCAAACTTTAAAAATTAACTCATATCACACACACACAACATTCACACAAGCCAGTCTTGAACCCCTGACCTTCAGTTTTCTTTTTCAAAGTTCTGCCCTTAAGCTACAGAAGTAGCAGGTGGCTGATTCAGCCCGTAGGGAAGGATTTTGCCTATTGCCCAGGAAGTTAAGCAGTATCAGTTGTATGGCAGGATGGGTCACCAGGAGCACTTTACACCAGTGCTCCAGAGTCTGCATTGACTCCCTATAGCTTTCTGGGCCCAATTCAAGGTGCTGGTTTTGACCTTTAAAGTCCTAAATGGCCTGTGCCCCACATATCTGAACGATTGCCTGTCCTACCATGCCCCACTGCGGTTCCTGTGGTTGGACAGGAGCACCCTCCTGCAGGTTTGATCTGTTACTCCTGTCCATGGGATGAGGGTGCACAGGTGGGCTTTCTTGGTAACTGCCTCTGCTCTATGGAACTCCCTCCGGTGGTTCGCTTGAGCCCAAAGCTGAGCATCTTCCGGAGGCGGTGTAAAATGTTTTTTGTTTAGCAAGGCATTTGGTAGGCGGGGATAGGGATTGGCGTTGGTTGGATGATTGTATGTGGTTGTGGGGGTTAGGGAAGTTTTTGGAGGGGAAGATTTAGGGGTAGGGCTTTGGGGGAGGAAATTGGGTTTTTTTAAAACATGTTTTAATGTGTTTTACTGGTTTTTATCAGTTGTAAGCCACCCTGAACCAATTTGGGAAGGATGGAATACAAGTCTAAATAAATAAATGGGGACAGGAATGGAGGACGCGTCTGCTACAACATCTGATTTTACACCCGTGCATGATGTATCTAGCTCCTCTCACATGAGACGTAAAGAGGGCTATTCGTGTTAGTAAAATGAATCATAACTGTTTGCAGGGTTAGGGCTTTGCATTGCAACTCCACGTGTTCAAGTGGCATTTATCACCAGGATACTGCATTCATGCTTCTCAAGCTCTCAAATCTGAGGCCTGGGTGAATCCTTAGTTTAATGACTGAGAAAGCTCACTCAAGAAAAATCATGACTCTCAGATTAATTTTCAAGGTTAAATGTTGTGTGTATGTGTTTAGTTTAATTATTGCAATTTCATCTGGGGTCAGATTAACCTGTTGGGATCTCTTCCTTTGTCTGCATTTTAATTTTCCTAAAGATTAGAAGGGCTTTCCAGCTCCCTCACAGCATTGCAAGAGCTTAATTTTTATGTTCAATTTTGATTCAATCATGAGAAATCTTTGAAGTTCCCATTTTAGCTTGTGTTGATCACATTTTTGTATGTTTTAAAAATATGCTGTAATGCTTTCATTAGTAAAGTCAAGGCAAAAATTACTTTCCTGGGCTAATTACTAATATGCTTTGGTAGTTTTTTAGCTTTTTTTTTTTAACTTAGGAAAAAATAGAAAGCTATTTTGGGACATCCGAAACACGGTATGTTTGTGTTTATACTCCTTCCCCAGGTGGTGATTTTTGTTATCTACTATGCTTTAAAATGCACTTTGAAAAGCGTGTGACTTTTTCAATAAGACTTAGGAACTATTTTTAGTCAGTTTCAAGCATGTTTCTAAAGCAGATGGCTATTGGTTAGTAAAAGCAGAACAAGTTCCCCAGTCTCTTAGGAAAGGCTTCCATGAGAACTGCGCATGCGCCGCCTGAGCTAGTTGCGGGGAGCTCAAGCTCCGGCAAAGCACGAAGAAAAACCTCCTGAAAAGGTGAAATAAAACAATAAACTCACCCCAACTGCAGAGCAGTGCTGACCCCCATGCCTGGTAAGAAGAAGGGGGAGCAGAAAGGGCTCAATAAAGGTGGGATCAAAGACTTCTGCTCGCAGAAGCCCCAGCACCTTGAGCTGGAGGGAAGAGGAGGGGGGGGAGAAAATGGCGGCATGCGCCATGCAAACAGAGCCCCCGGAGGCAGAGCACAACAGCAACGAGGTGCTTAGTAGTCTAAGGGACATCCAAAAGGATATTTAAAAAGCAGAGAAAGATAGAAGCTTTTCTCAGATATGGCCAAAATGCAAAAGGACATAGGAACAGGCAAAAAAACACCACCTGAGGCCATTACAAAACGAGTGGATACTGTGGGAAGCAGGATCTCAAAGGCAGAGGATCAAGCAGTAAAAACTGCAGAGCTGGCAGATAACATGCACAAGCAGATGGACTGGATATCAGAAAAATTGGAGGATCTAGAAAATAGATCAAAAGCTCTAATTTAAGAATTGCAGGAGTAAAAGAAGGCATGGAAACGGGGGGGATGGTGAACTTAATATGGAAGATTTTGGAAACTAACTTCCCAGAAACACCAAGCCTGCACAAGCCTAAAATAGACAGGGCCCACAGGACAGGGCGCCCCCCCCCGAAATGAAACAGAGCCAGCACAAATGATAATATTTAAGCTAACGTATTTCCAGGATAAAGGAAAGGCTTCCATGAAGCAGTATTATAAAATGCATAATAATAGAACTCTTTTAAGAAAAAAATTCCAGAAGTTTGGATTTCACAGTGACTTTCCATGTTCCTTGCATGCTATGTAAAACAAAGCACTTTGGGGGGAGAGGTGAAAAAATGTGCAGTGCACAGTAAGGACTTGCCCACACAGAACTTTTCTCTGGGTTAATTAACCCACATTGAACCCCTGTGCAAACATTCTTATAATGGACTAAAATGCTTTTGTTGGAGTTGGCACTTTTAAGCTAATCCTTAAAGTGCTGAATCGGTGCAAGCTCCATTAAAGTGAGAGCTTGTTCTCTGCATATGGGCTTACTGAACTAATTAGTCCCCTTTAACTAGTACAGGTTAACTAACACCTCCCTCCACCCCCAAATTCAGAGTAGACAAGCCCTGGTTTAAAGCTGAAAAGCTTCAAGACGACGTTCCAAACAAGGTAAAATTATTCAGACTGTTCCAAGTCAAGTGTGTGATTAATTTTCTTAAAAAGCTCCCTGGAGCTAATGTTACTTTTTCATAAACTGTACAGTGTGTCTGAAATGTTGGGTCTCTGCAGACTAACCTCCCTCTGGCAGCATGGCTCATTGTTTTTTTGTATGTCTCATGCAGTTCTGAGAAAAGTAAATAATAATCCATTCAACAAACTACCCCATTTTGGACTGGTGCCCCTAAGCTCCTCATTATTTCATTAATCTTCTCGCAGGAAGCTCGTTTACATGTACCCTTCCATGTATGTTGCCAAAACAGCAGTTTGCCAATGGAGCAGGGTAAGGAGCCACAAACTGTATAATCTTGGAGCTACATACAGGCCCTTCATAGCCATGAACTCACTGGATGGCTTGGACAAGTCACACTGGGTGAAAACAGACATGACGCTAACCACCCTTGGTGGTTATTTATGCATGTTGCAGGACTGTATTGGTGCCCTATGCAGCCCTGCAACATGCATAAATGATCACCAAGGGTGGTTAAAGGGTGGTTAGCGGCATGTCTGTTTTCACCCACTCTCTCACCCTCAGTTCTCCATCTGTAAAATGGGAATAATAATGGTGAGCTAGATAAGGATTACAAAGCACTTTGAACACTGAAATCACTAGAAATTATAAATAATATACAAGACTTTACATTGTGAAGCTCTTATGCAAGACTCCCTCACCCACAGAAGCACTGACATTTTCTCTGAGGCATTTTGAACACTGACATTTCTAGTTTGAAATGGGTTTCACAAGTTGACACAAGAGAGAACTTTTTAGATCTTGTGGTAGCATATTGGCCAGAATAAGTCCTGGCAGGGTCAGTTCCCTGGCTGGTAAGCACCCAGCCACTAGTAGGTGGGTAGTAGGAGCAGAAAAGCAGGAAGTCCTGGAAAGATAGGAGGAAGAGGCAGAAAGGATGCATGATGACTGCTAGCTAGAGTAAATAGACAGAATTTATTTACGGCTTTAAAACCAAAATGAATTAGAAGCTAGCTAGAGTATGCACTTCAGGATCCCCGAAAACAGATGTATTTTATTTCCCCAAAGCCAGAACTGACTGGTAATGCTGGAGAAAAGGGACTTTTTTTTTTTTGTAGAAGTAGTTAGATTTAAAAGGTATGAGGCCTACTGCTGCAGGTACCCTGCCCAGCTGTGTGTATGTGGAGATGCACAGTGTCACTATGTTTTAGGGGTGAGCATGTAACTAAACAGCCCTTGTGGATGAATCACTTGAGTGCCTTTGCCTAGTGTTTGATAGCATCTTGGCCCCTACAAGTACCTGCCCCTCACTAGGGCTAACCCATGACAGGCCCAGACACAAACCAAAACTCAATTATAACCTCAAAATGTAGACAGGAAAAAAAACAAAATGAAATTTCATGGATGCTTTTTTTACTGACTTGCAGCCCTAGGATTTATTGCTGCTGCTGCTCAGAATTAGAGAAAGAAATAATCAAATTGTGGAAATGTTTGTGGGCAAAGTTCCTCCCATACCAAAGAGAGTGCAGAGCCAGGGTGTTAGCTTGGACTAGAACTCCACAAACAGCAGAATTATCCTGTTGCATAATGTAAACAATTATTCTAGCCTGCTTGGGTAATTTGCAAGGAGATAAAGAGAAAAGCCACGAAGGTGAAAGTTCTGTTGCCACACCCAGAAAACACACAGAGTGATAAGCTCTGACACAAACACGGATCTATGCTCAGGTTCCTATCTAAATACCTACGGCGTAAGCATACACAGGCAGCATCTCTACTGTGGGGGTTAACCCACGGGGAGGGAGGCAGCTAGAACCCATGTTTGATCCGTAGAGTCCGCATGCTGCTGCCACCCCTATAAGGATGATACATTGTATCATCTTGTACATATGTAATCATCCGTGATTTGTATATTTATATGCTGTCACTGCTATTTGTCCTTTGTACATATATATCAGGTGCTTACTGCTGTTGTTGTTATGAATGCTTATAAAATTGGGTATTATTATTATTATTATTATTAAACATTTATAAAGCGCCAGTTGCAACCTGGCGCTGTACAGAACATACAATCAGATGCGGTCCCTACCTGTGGCTTACAATCTAAAAGACAAGGAGGGGGAGACAAGGAGAGGGGACAGCGGGAGAGACATGGGAGAAGACAAACAAACATTCAGGCGGATGCGAAGTCTCAGGTGCGTGTACTTGGCTTGGTTACAAGGTGGTCGGTAGCAGCAGTCAGCAGAGGAGGGCTGACAGTAAGAGCAAGGGGAAAGACTAGAGGGCATTGGGAAAGGCAGCATGGAAAAGGTGGGTCTTGAGGAGGGATTTGAAGGTATGAAGGGAGGGGGCAAGGCGGATGTCGGCAGGGAGGGAGTTCCAGGCATGGGGGGCAGGTATATTTATAAATCCTTGATTCCTCTACATATTTTGAAAATTTCAGGCTTCATTTAAATAGGAGCTGGCTTTTAGAGCAGTCTCCCCTTTTTGATGGCCCCTATAAGGATGGCATATAAGTCTAAATAAATAAAGGGGATCAGAAATGGGAATGGAGGATGTGTCTGGTACAACATCTGATTTTAAACCCGTGCATGATGTATCTACCTCTTCTCACATGAGATGTTCTCCTGTGGGCAATGTTGGGAGCAGCCGCCCCTGCCAATAATTCATGGGCTTGCACCAGCCACCACAGATAGCGCTAGCACACTCCCTCTCTTCCCTGGCAGGCAGCCAGCAATCCCACTGTTCCTGGGCAGTGATCGCTGGCATAAACCCAACACCCAAGCAAGATTAAACTGGTCCTCCCTGCCCTTCCCCAAGCAGCCCCCAGGGACAGTGCAATCGCCCACACTCCTCTCCCTCTCCTCCACCCTGGCTGTCTTGCTGGCTCTGATGGAAAAGGGGGTCATGGCCAGGGAAGTCATCTTCCCTGGCTGTGACCCCCCCACCCTTTCCATGCCCATTGCTCTCTTTTCCTGGCAAGAAAAGAGATGATCAGGGATCAAAGCCAGCATGCACCTCCTCCGGAGGAGCAGCGTGGACCTTGCCACCCCCTCGGTTCCTTTCCTGAAAAGAGAGGATTGCGATCCACACAGCTCCTCCAGAGGGGCCAGGCGCTGGGGCTTTGATTCCTGCTTCTCTCCTTTCCCACCAGGAAAGAAGAGCAGCAGGCATGGAAAGGGGTTCATAGCCAGGGAAGAAGCTTTTCCTGGTTGTGACCCCCGTTTCCATCAGAGCCAGCAGCGCTTGTGCGTTCCTCTCAGTTGACAGTCGATGGGGAGAGGGGAGCACAGATCATGCCCTGAGAGCCTTTGGAGATTTCTGTGCTCCCCTTTCCTGGCCAGCTGTCAGCTGAGAGAGGCAACACTAGCCGCACCTCTGTGGTGCTGGTGTACCTGGGGCTGCGGGGGAACCTAACCAATGAGATCAGGCCCCATGGGCACATATTGTCCTGGGTTGCGTCGGGTTGCCCCACGCAGCGTGCTCAACATTTCCTGCCTTGAGGCTGTGTGGAGCTGCCCTGGGACAGCCCCGAGGAAAACATCTGGTGGCCACACTTCTGACGAGCGGGTGGCTCCAGGGCAAATGTGGGGCAGCGCCTCATCTGCTAACACGCTGCTTCTTAAAACATTGGCAGCATCAGAAGGGATATTCCTTGCAAACAAGTGTTTTAGGTTCTTTTGGGGGCTACAAACACATCCAATACCCCAGGAAAGGGGAAAGCTTTGCCCTCAGTCCTGCAAAGGTTATGTGTGAGTGTACACTGACCCAGGAGCAGAGCTTAAGCAACCTCTAGGGCTTTGCAGGGTTGGCGGCCAGGGCCAACTTGCCTGTTTTACACGGTGGACCCCTTTGTCCAGGGTTCCCAGCCTTCTAGGGTTGGCCCCAATGAATCTGTGAGATGCTCTAAGGGGGACCAGAGACACATGGCTTTCCTCTGTAACACTCCTGGAGACCATGCACTCACCCTCTGTGGGTGGAAGTGGCAAATAAATTTGGCTAGGATGGCAAAATACTCAGGCTCGAACCCTGGTTGAGGCGATAGAAATATCTGTGTGGGGCATAGTTTCTTGAGGAAGGTGGTGTGACTTGCTCCAGTGCAGATCATTCACACAAACATTAAAACATTCATTACTATACAGCAAAAGGGGAAGTTGCTACTCAAAATATTACATACAAGCAAAGACTTGGTGTTGCTATGTCATGGCAGACTTACCTTCCATACAAAGAATTCTGAGCCCTGTGTTCTCATGGGCAAACACCCCACCCCCCTCCCCCGAAGATTAGTGCAACCAATCCATGATGTTTATTATTAACTTGTAGCCCTGAAAGTCCAAGGCCTGGCTATGGGTGCCAATTTGTAATGGCACTACCCTTTAAAATTTGGTGATTGCGTTGCCATGGTGATCAGTCCAGCTACTCACCCATCTTGTTCAATCATTAACCAATGGAGGTTTTCTGCTCTTCTAGTGATTGTTCTATTTACCCACTCATTAATTTATTGCATAATTAGTCAGGTTCCTCTTTTAGCCTATTGCTTAATTGATTTCCTGCCTTGTTGGTTTGCTTGCTGCATTCACTCTCTGTTTTATGAGAAAGATGTTAATGTCTTATCTTTCCCAAACTCAGTGGGCAAGCCAAATGTTCTGTTGGGCTTCAACAGAAAGGCAGGCAATCAAGGCCTCTTGTGTAGTCAAAAACAGCTGCAGGCAAAGCCTTGGCCAAGTGGCTTTGCCAGAGCCAAGCAGTCCTTTCCTCACCTCAGCAAGAGCTGCATCAACTGGACTTGCAGCTTATAACACAAGAGAGGGAACATTGCCTAGGTTCTCCGTCTGCCACAGATGGGTAGAAACTTTACAAGTGCCAGAACCCATACCAAAGGCACAATCAACTAGGGCTGAAACTTGGTCCTTGGTTTTCCTTGGGAAACCCCATGTTTAATGGTACTTAACTCAAGTTTCCAAGTTCTGAAGTTTCGAGGAATGGCCCCCGAAACTTCCGAACTTGGAAAATCCTTGGTTGAATACAGAGACGGGGACTGGAGGCCGGCGCTAGGCCCCTGCTCCCCCTTCCCTGGCCCCTGCTGGTCAGGGAGAGAATGGGCCAGCAGGGGCCAGGAAAGGGGGGGGGAGAGGCAGGGCCTAGCGGGGGCTAAGAGGGTGGGGACCTAGTGGGGCTAAGGTGGTAGGGACCTAGTGGGGCTAAGGTGGTAGAGTACCCGCCCTCCAGATGGGCTCCAGCAACAGATGGCTTCTCCGGACTGGGTAAGTTTAAAAAAAAAAAAAAAAAAGCAAGCTGGGTATGCTCAGAAGGGGCGAACGGCATGCCCAGCTTGCTTTCTTTTTTTTAAAAAATGTACCCGGTCCGGAGAAGCCACGCGTTGCTGTAACCCCTCCCAAGTACTCTACCCCTCAGCCTCCGCTAGGCCCCCATCTCCTCTTCCCTAGCCCATTCCCTCCCCCCACCCCAGGCTCTTTCGTCTCTGACCCCCTCCTCAGCCACCACTCCAAGTATTTGGCTGAGGGTTCTTGGATTGGCCCGAGCACTTGGGCCAGTCCTCAGAACTCAGCCGAATACTCTGAGGTCATAGACAGACCATTATTTCCTATGGGCCAGTCTCCCAGCATATGTCTGCCCCCAGCAGGGTGTGGAACCAGTTCGTTTGGTTGACCCCCAGAGACTTATGGAACTGGAGCGGTTCCGGAATGCTCTGGGGGATATACCTTCCCAACTCGACGGCTGATTGTTCAATGACCTTGTTACTTTCTGCAACACCTTGTTAGCCAGTGTCCACTCCCCAAGCATAGGTGGCGCAGGGCCCCACGGTTCACAGAAGACCTGCATCAGCTGAAGCAGGTGGGGAGATGGTTAGAGCAACGGTGGCGCTGTACTCGTACTGAAACCAGCTGATTGCGGCATAGAGCTGCGTTAAAAGCTTATGCTGTGGCTATGTGGGCAGCAAAGAGAAGGTTCTTTGCTAGCATCATTTATTTTATTTACGAAAAATTTGTAGCCCACACCCTCTTGCACATTGGCAACCCGGGGTGACGTACAACATAAAATATAACAATAAAATATAATAAAATCATTAAAATACAATATCATAAATATAAATAAAACGGGCACATAAAATAAAACATATAAATAGTGGCTAACCAATACCCCCCCATCCCTCCCCTCAAAGGCCTGGCGGAACAGCCAGCTCTTACAACACCTATGAAAAGGGGAGATCCGGGGAAAGATGGGCCTCCAACAGGAGAGAGTTCCACAGCCAAGATGTGGCCACCGAGAACGCCCTTCCCGCAGTAGCCACCCGGCGTACCCAGGGGATCTCAAGTTGGGTGCCCCGGCTGACCGCAGGGGCTGCTAAATGACCCAAGTCTTGAGGCGGTCTTGCAGGTAACCAGGACCCAAACTGTTTAGGGCTTTATAGGTCATAATCAACACCTTGAACTGGGCGCGGAAGACAATAGACAGCCAGTGCAGAGTCCAGAGCACCAGTGTAATGTGCTCGTGGCGACCCGGCCCTGTTAGGAGGCGAGCCACCACATTCTGCACCAGCTGGAGTCTCCAGACCATTGCCAAGGGTAGCCCCACGTAGAGTGTGTTACAGTAATCCAGTCTGGAGGTAATGAAAGCATGAATGATGGTGGCCAGATCCTAATCCGAGGCATACGGCCGAAGCCGTCGTACTAGATGTAATTGACAAAATGCTCCTCGAGCCACAGCCCCCACCTGACAATCCAGGCGGAGCTGCGGGTCGGAGCAGCACCCCCAGACTACGGACCTGAGCGGCCGGGTGGGCAAACCCCATCAATGATGGGAGCCACCACCCCCTCAGTCCTACCCACCAACATCACCTCTGTCTTGTTGGGATTCAGCCTCAGACGGCTCACCCTCATCCAGTCCCCAACAGCTGCCAAGCAAAAGGTAAGCACCGAGACTGCCGGGCCTGGGTCTCCAGAAAAGAAAGTGGTAAAGTTGTGTATCATCGGTGTACTGATGACATTGTATGCCGAATCCTCTCATGACCTCGCCCAGCGGTTGCATATACATGTTGAACAGGAGAGGGGACAGAATGGAAACCTGCAGGACTCCACACGTGAGATTCCAGGGTGACGATGTACATTCCCCAAGAACCACACGCTGTGTTCTCCCTACCAGGAATGAGCAGAACCATTCAAGAACAATTCCGCTCACCCCGGCCCAGTCCCGCAGCTTCGCCACCAACATCTCGTGGTCAATGGTATCAAATGCCACTGACAGATCCAATAAGATCAAAATTGAGGATCTGCCCTGATCTAATTCACTGTGCAGGTCATCGACCAAGGCCACAAGTGCAGTCTCGGTGCCAAATCCAGGGCGAAAGCCAGACAGCAAGGGATCAAGGAAACCGACCTGATCCAGATGTCCCTGTAGTTGCCGTGCCACCACCCGCTCAATAACCTTCCCTAAAAAGGGAAGGTTAGAGGCTGGCCGATAACTGGCTGGTGAATCAACGTCAAGAGATGGCTTCTTGAGCAGGGGCTGCACCACCGTCTCTTTAAGACGGCCCGGCACCCTGCCCTCCCTAAGGGAGGTGTTGACCACCGCCGCCAGCAACGGCCCTAATGTCTCGCGGCTGGCCTTCACCAGCCAGGATGGGCATGGGTCTAGTTCACAACATGTGGCCTGGACACTCCCAAGGACATCCACCACGTCAGCGGATGACACCCCCTGAAACCAGTCCCACAACAACTGACATGACAGGGCTTCCCGTACCTCCAACACCTCCACTGTTGTCAACGTAGCGTTGAGATCGTGGTGAATTTGAGTGATTTTATCCACACACAAAATCAGCAAACATGTCACAGCGAGCACTGGAAAATTCCAGTTCCAGGTGGAGAGAGGCCGGACTGACCAGCCTCTGCACCATCTGGAAAAGCTCCACTGGACGTGATTTAGCGGACGCGATGAGGGCAACAAAGAACTTATTTGCTTTCCGCACCACAACAACATAAGCTCTTAAACTAGCTTTATGGTGCAATCGGTCCGCTTCAGCACGAGTCCGATGCCACCATCGCTCTAACCGCCGTCCATCCTGCTTCATCCAGTGCAGGTCCTCCGTAAACCACGGCAACCCCCGCCGTCAAATCTCTGAAGCAGATGCTTGGGAGCCATTCGGTCGATAGCCTCAGTCAACAAGCTATTCCAGAAGGCAATTATTATTATTATAAACATTTATATAGCGCCAGTCATGTGACCTGGTGCTGTACAGAACATAGAATTAGATGCGGTCCCTGCCTGTGACCTACAATCTAAAAGACAAAGGGGGGGGAGACAGGGAGAGGGGACAGCGGGAGAGACAGGGGAGAAGACAAACAAACATTCAAACAGATGTGAAGTCTCAGGTGTGTATACTTGGCTTGGTTACAAAGAGGTTGGTAGCAGCAGTCAGCAGAGGAGGGCAGACAGTAAGTGTATGGGGAAAGACTAGCAGGCATTGGGAAAGGCAGCAAGGAAAAGGTGGGTCTTGAGGAGGGATTTGAAGGAGCAGAGGGAGGAGGCAAGGCGGATGTGGGCAGGGAGG
>QEPC01002001.1:3008834-3036556 GCA_003113815.1 Sphenodon punctatus | reverse complement strand
GAGTAGGCCTGTGTACTTATTAGATAATCCATTTAGTTCATAGCATTTAGAATAGTTAATAGCAGTTAGATTTAGTGTAGATAGATATATATAATATTAGATTAAAAAAATAAATTAAAAAACCCCATATAAAAACAAAAAAACAAATAAAAAACAAAAGAAAACCATATAAAACCCAATAAAAAAAACCATATAACAAAAAAAACCCATAACAACACTTCCCGAACAGCCAAGCCGAAAGGCCTAACCGAACGGCCTGTTCGGACGACCGAACCGAACAGCCGAACCCGAACTCGAACTAGCCGAACGGACGAACCGAACGCAGCCGAACCAAACGGACGAACCGAACACAGCCGAACCGAACGGACGAACCCGAACCGCGATCTGTTCGCCCATCCCTACCACGTGGGTCTGTTGTGTGTGCATGCATGGGTGTCATCCGTGTAAACACCACAGCGGGTGGTTGGCCGTGAGTGCTCCTATGTAACACGTATGCACACCCACCTCCACCCATTGCCCACGCACGGAACAATTGGCCCAAATGGCGATTGCTCCATGTGTGGGGATGCAGGGGAGATTGGTGTGTGCTGGTAGTACCACCACCCCTCTCACGCTGCTGCGCGCGTGCGCATGCGCACACACACCGCAGCCCGTTTAAAAAGGGCCTTAGTTCTAGTGCATGTGTGGTTGAGTGGACACTAACCATGACTTGGCTACAAAGCATTGTAAATAAAGTTACCTGATCAGTTGAACCACCTAGCCCCGCATCAACAAGCGCCCCCCCATGAAGTGAAAATATGGCACTTCGCAGGCAAGTGACGCTGTTGAATATGCTTCTGCCTGCCCTCAGCAGGGAATCCTGGAGGATGGGGGAGGCGGGACAGGGAACGGCAGACCCATGCAACCACTGTGGCATGCAGGGCTGGCCGCCAGATAAGGGTACCGGGCCACAACACACAAAACCCTAGGGCATATCACACAACTCATGGACAGCTCAGGAACACAAGGGGGCATTTAAAGTAGTAGGGAGACCAATGGGACAACAGCCAAAAAAGCGAAGCACCAAACCACACACACATCTCCCACTCACCACCAGGCGGACATTCCCTCTGTCCCCAACACACGCCCCACACAGCACACATTCCAGATGCTTGCATATAAAGACCTATACAGCCTAGGCCCGACCTATCTGCGGGACCGCCTCCTGCCTCGAGTCCTGGATTGGTTCCTGAGGTCATCGGGAGGTGCTCTCCTTGAGGTGCCCCAAGTCACCCAGCGGACC
Organism: Sphenodon punctatus; assembly: GCA_003113815.1. NCBI lineage: Eukaryota > Metazoa > Chordata > Lepidosauria > Sphenodontia > Sphenodontidae > Sphenodon > Sphenodon punctatus. The sequence continues at coordinate 3,035,274 of QEPC01002001.1, read as the reverse complement.
ACAATGGGGAGGGCATTCTTGGTGGCTGCTCCACGACTGTGGAACTCCCTGCCGCTAGAGGCCCGTTTGGCCTTGGATCTCCCCCCTTTTTGATGTAGGTGTAAAACCTGGCTGTTCCGCCTGGCCTTTGGTGGAGAGGATGGGTGGGAAGAGTGGGGGTTGGGTTAAGATTAAGACTGGTTTTATTCCTCCTTTTGTGATGTGTTTAGTCTTTTAATGTTTTATTATGGTTGTAAGCTGCCCTGAGCCGCTGTGTAGGAAGGACGGGGTATTACATTTGTTAAATAAATAAACAGTGGCAGTTCATGGGGCCCTGTTCCAAGGGGCATCATGACTGCTGGGGTGGGGAACACGAATCCTGTGTCACAAACAGGAGGGCTCGCAGAGGTGGCTCACAGCGTGATGTCTGGAGGGGTGGCAGTGGCTAATGGGTGTTGTGGCCCGGTCCAAGGTCAAAGTCAAGCAGGCAGAGTCCCACACACAGGAACACAGCATATGGGCAGGGGAGAGGGAAAGGGGCAGAGGCAATGAGCATTGTTCTAGACCCAGTTCATGGCTGCGATGGAGCCAGAACTCAGCACTTTCTGCATACTCTGCCCGTGCAAACATTCCTCTCCGGTACCCTCAAGCCCGCATATGTTGATCCACCATGAAGTTCGGGGCAACAAGATTCCTGCTGGCCAGAGCAACCTGGATGCCTGCCCAGTTTTAAATCTCCAACAGGACTGCCATCTCTGCTGCATCAGGTGCAGACCCTCAGTCAGGAGCGTGAGCAACCACAGCACACGCAGGTGTTCCTCACACTCCTGCTGCTCCCTCCTGTAGCCCCGGGCTCTCAGTAGGACGCTGGTAAAAGTGATTGGGAAGCATGCCCCCCCCTCACCCCCCAGAAGGCACAAGTCAAACTCTGCCAGACAAACGTCCTGCAGAGTGACGGTCTCCCTCACATCCCACGGTAACAGCGTTCTCACTGGAAGCCAATCCCCAGCAAGCCCAACCCACTCGCTCTCCGCTGGCAATCACAGTTGCACCCACGGTCCAAAAAGCGACAAGCTCTGCAACAGAAGGTCATAGCCATCATGCGTGGAAAAGGGATCTGCCAAAAAGCTGTTGAATATCATCTCTAAGCCACAGTTCACCAAGTACCAACGTTGCACAGACATCCCACACCGCAGGACCCCATGCCCCTGACTGAATGTTTGGGGACTATGGACCTGGCAGATATGTAGTAGACACAGCAAGCTATGACTGTCCAAGTGCGGGTGACCAGTGGATCGGAGCAGAAGAGTGTCAACCATACATCTCTGTGTCCCAAGGCCGATCTGTAAATCAAACACAGAAATGCCAGGAGTCCTCCTTTATCGCAGACACGAACCTTAACCCCTCGTTGTTATGAGAACACCCTGCAAAGTAAGGGGGAGGGGACATGCAGTCACAGGGAGAGGCATCAGAACCACCTCCCCAGCTGAGCAGAGGAGAACAGGTGGGGAGGAATCTTGCATTTTAACTTGTGAGAGGAGTGTTGGATTTAAAGTTCTGATGCTCCTTCATTCAACAAGCTGGAGTGGGGGGAGGAGTTTGCTTGCAATGGTTCTGAGCGCTTGTCAGAGAGGAGGCTCAGCGCTGGTTGTGGATGCAGCCTCGTATAGAGCAGTTCTGACAGTGACCTGGGTGAGATCCAGGGACGCTTGTCCCCAGAGTACCTCCTCAGCCCAATCCAACAAGTCCCCAGTTAGGAAATGGCGGAAGTTAATTCCTTAATAAACTTTGACTTTGAACAAGTCCCCAGACAGCAGCACCACTTGCCTGTTCCTGCACAGCAAGCTGCAGATGGCTGAACCCTACACTCAGCCTCAGTCTGCCAGTCCTGCCTCATGGGGAAAGTGGGAGAGGGTTGCAATGGCTCCTGGCCTTTCCTCTTGGCTCCCCTGCCTCCTCTGCTGACTCCCTGCTGGAAACAGACCAACCTGAACAGGAGCATAATAAGGTCAAACGAACACTGGGAAACAAAGATTCACTGAGTCTTCCTTTATAGCTGAAATTTCACCACCTCCTTTTTGTTTTTTTCTCAGAGATTCAAAGGCAAAGAAGTGCTTTGTATCCACTTTTTCTTTACCACATTGTTTAAAAAATGTTATATATTAAAAAATGCAAATTATTCTATTCCTCACATCACAAATAGCTTGGAAATTTTCTAAAACACCAAAGCCTTACGGTTAAGACAGGACCAATTCTAAACAAAACTTACATTTCAAAAAACGTTTAACAAAACCGAGTTTAACAAAACTTAAAATGCCCAAACTATGAAAATTAATTACGCTTGCATTGTAAAGCTCATTTAACATACAATGTAACAGAACTTAAATATCAAAAAACATGGAAATTATTTACACTTCGTTATCTACATTACGTAACATCTTCAATATTAGGTACTTAATTACTGTACCGTATTTACCGTACATGCTTATTTCATGGATTATTTGCCACTAATTACAGTCCAACATTATTTCTTTAAAGGTCATTTATTTATTAGTGTAAGTCACCTATGGAATTCTTTTACAACGCCTTAACTCTGTCCTTTTGCGCAGCAATGCATTTTTATTACTTTACAATTTCTATAAATTTAAATTTGATAAAGTTTATAGAATTTAATTTTATAATTCTATAAACATTAAGGTTGTAGAGACAAAGTAGTGTAGAGATATCTTTTATTGGACTAACTTAGGTTGGTGGAGGTTTGCAAGCTTTCGAACCTCACAGGATCCTTCGTCAGGCAAGTCAGAAATCCAAGCTGTACACTGAGCAAAGCGAGGCACGGGGGTTATATGCAGAGGCTGGGGAGCATTACATCATGGGAGGGTAAGGACAGAGAGGGGTGGGGGAAGAAATATGCATTTGTAAGGGAGTAGGTGTGGTATAATGGGGCAAGTCATTGAGAGGGTGCCTGGAAAGGGGAGTGGAAGGGAGAAAGGTGCCTGTGATTGTGAGATGATAGTGTAGAGGATGTGGGGGTGGGGCAAAACCAGTTAGCAGGGGTGGGTGAGTAATTGAGTGGGGAGTGGAGGGGTTAAAGGTGCCTGTGATAATATAAGTGATGGGCTGCAAATGGACAGGTTTAAGCTTATAAATTTCTGTAGTGGCTTGTAAAGCCAGCGTCCTGGTTAAGTCCATTGTTTCTTGTATCCAGCAGGCTGATGAATTTTTGTTCCCAGGCACACCTTTGGAAGTGTTGTGGAGGCTGCCTATCAGGACTAGGATGGAGAGATCAGAGATGGAGTGGTCATCCTGGGAGAAGTGGATGCAAACTGTAGAGTCTGTGTTTTGATCCATAATCATCTTCCTGTGGGAATTCATGCATTTGCGTAGGGGTTGGTGGGTTTCCCCTATGTAGTTCCCATGGGGACATTTGGTGCACTGGATGAGGTAGACCAGGCCGTTGGACTTGCAGTTGTAACTTCCTTGTATTTGGAGTGGTTTACCACCAGGTGTCGGGATACCCGGTGGTAAACCGGTCGGGATACCCGATGTATTTGGAGTGGTTTTGGGACCAACATGGCAAACACACTCTCTCTATAAATGTAAAGGACAGAGTTAAGGCATTGTAAAAAAGGCATTGTAAAAAAAATTCATAGATGACTTATAATAAATAAATAAATGATGTCATACTGCGTGGCTACAAGGCGATCTGGGACAACTTCACCTCTAGCCACATGAAACAAGCATCTCCCTACTACGAGCTCCTGGACTGGTTCCTCTGCATGGATGGGGCCATCTTTGCATCCCACCTGTATGGCTGTGCCTTCGCCAGGGGTCAGAAGTGGGTGGATATGGTTCCCTCACTGCCTGCTCCTGCTGCAACCACTTCCACTCCCACCATGGAACCCAAGACCCCTCACTCTAATCTTTCCAATCCAAGGGCAGGGCACTGCTGCTCCCTGACCACTCCTACTGCTCTCAAACCCCTCCTGGGACCGGCACTGGACCACTGCCACTCTTCCCTCTGCTCTGACCACCCTCCAGTTCTGAAACTGCTGCACCTCTCCCTCCCTCCACTTCTTGACTCATCTTGCCACTGCCATCGGTGCTTGCTCTGTCCTGTGCTGCCCACCAGGTGGGTCCCATGTGTGCTGCACACTGCAGGCACGTCCGTTTCCATTCAGTCTCCGCCTGGCCATGCTGCAACGGGACAGGATTCGTGGACCCCCCCAGCTTGGGACCTTGGACAAACAACCCTCCAGACCTTCTGACAATCGCTGTGCAAAATTCCACTAGTACGGTGCCTGTGGCAAAATCCCAACATCTCTACCTGCATGCTTGGATAGGGCGAGCCCCTTTGAAAAGAACACATGGTAGGTGATACACCTGCCAGCATTCCTGGCTGGTGAAGTCATCATGGGTCAGGTGTCCTCAGGTAAGTCCAACCTGATTGGCTAGATTCGCTGGCACAAACTAATCCCTGGAAAGACTGAAAAGGCTATAAAAAGCCAGAGAGGGCGTGCTCTCTCTCGTGTCCTGATTTCATCCCCCTCTGGACTTTTGCCAGCTTGGAACTAAGAAGTGTGCCCCACATAGCTTCAGCTCACCAGGCTCAGCACGTGAAGAAGAACTGTAACAAGGTACTATTTCGCCTGCCTAACCAAGGATGGTCTAGTTTAGATGCATTACAAATGGGTCACTGAGCCCAGAACCTGATTCTGCAATTGCTCAAGAGCCTGTTCTATCCTTTTTACCTTGATACCCGTTTGTAATCTCTTTTTGATCCTAACTAGTAAAACTTAAGCTTCTTTGTTTTTTTTACACCCCACTGGGTGTGTGTGTTTGAGGTCATTGTAAAGACGCCTCCCTGAGCCTGCTAGGCACAGCTACTGAAAGGGAGAAAGGATACACCCAAAAAAGGGGAATCCCTCACTGGCTCTCTCAGCCAGGGAGGCTTCTAAGCCAAGTTAAGCACCCCTGAATTCCACCAAGTGACACTGTGCCAAATAAAAGGGAGAACACCAGATAAGGGGAACTAGGGAGAGGAGTTCGCTTGGGAAGCTGCAAATCTGTGCGAGCTCTCGAGGTATTTGGAGTCTCGGTCGTGGCATCAGTACCTAAAGATTTGGGGGGGGGCGGGGGTTTCCAACAGGTGGGAAATAGCTAAATTCTTGCCCCTGTTGGAACCCCAAGGTCAGAGTTTTTGGCCAGTGCAGTGCAGTGGGTGGCTCAGCTGTATAGTGCCCACTACTGTGCTGGCACAGTGGCCATTGTGGAAGTTCCAATGCCAAATTGCTGGGTAACAGAGCAGCAGGAGTGGCCAGCTTCCAGTTAGCCATGGCAACAACTACTGGCCACTATTGGTCATGTGTCCTCACAGGACTGGCTGCGCGCCAAGCATGAGCTCGTATTGGCTACTATTTGTTGAAAAAGTCTGTGCAAAGCTTAAATGGGAGCGGGGAGTTGGGGGATAGGGGTAAGATAAGGGGTTGGGAATTGGGGTGGAGGGTTGGGGTGTATTTAGGATTATATAGTTGTATATTGATTATGTTTTATACTTTGCATTTTTAATATTGTAAGCTACCCTGAGCTGCCTTTGGCGGTAAGGGTGGGGTAAAAGATTAAAATAAATAAAAATAAATAATAATGCTGTGTGTGTGTATGTTGCACTGGCACTGCCAATCCAGGTGGCTATTAAATGGCATAGACGTTTCGGTCTCAAGTATGTCGTTGCACACACCAACTCATCTACAAATGTTGCAGATTTAGCACCATAGAAGCACCGAATTTTTTTTAACGAAGGTGGAGTAGGGGAAAAACTACTTATTAAGAAAGGGAAAGGTGGAGGGATCTGCTAGGCACTGAAGGTCATGGGGCTCGGAACGTATGTGCGAGCAGCGCTGCCCACTGGTTAAAAGCTACTGATATCTTCTGATATTTTGAAAGTAACAATTTTTGCTTACAATGAGCACGAGGAGTCATAACGCCAAAGAAAGCTATTGCTGTGTGATGTTTGCCTGGGAAAGCCAAATGGCTTCACGTTTTGCCTGTGGGTGCTGTGGTCGCTCTGGGTATGGAACTCAGAGAATTTGGGAGGTGATGGAAATTCTGGCTTTTGCTGACACTTGGGTGAGGTCTGGTGTACAAAGAGAACTATCAGACCCCTCCACTAAGACAGCCTATGGGCTCAGAGTGGCACATGCACACAATGGGGTTCTATGTATGCACGATGGAATGCAGACACCGTGCAACCCTGCTGCAGTTCCCAAGTTCAGCAGAATAGAAGAGTGGGAGCTCCTGACAAGATGGGAGAGTGGGATGCAAATGAGACAGACTTTTCTGGATGTTTGTGCACTGCCAGAAGTAGGGTGGTCATTAATGGATGCTGATACTGGGAAGGGTGGGGGTTTGTGGGCAGAGCGCGGCAGGGAAGAATGCCTGCCCATGTATTAAGTTTGTCACGATAAACCTGTGAGTGGAGGCTGCCTGAACACTGTTGTCTATGGCGCAGGTTTTCCTATAACTTACCTACCTATACTTATGCCATATATAGTCATTATACTTATCTACTCACACATTCCCTTTTTAGGGATGGTTATTGAATGGGTGGTGGCCCAGCAACTCCAGTGCCATCTGGATGGCATCTGTTTCCTAGATCCTTTTCAATCAGGATTTCGACCAGGATATGGAACAGAGACTGTGTTGGTGGCCTTGGTGGACGACCTCTGTCAAGAGATGGATTTGGACCGTTCAACATTACTTGTCCTGTTGGATCTCTCGGCAGCATTTGATACAGTTGACCATGGGTTGCTGCTGAGGTGGCTGCGGGCCTGTCCTAGGATGGTTCCGCTCATTTCTCTTGGGGAGAAGCCAGTGGGTCGTGCTGGGGGAAGAAACATAGCCCCCGGGATCTTGCCTGTGGCGTACTGCAAGGTTCCATTCTGTGTCCATTGTTGTTTAATATTTACCCGCAACCCCTGGGTGAGGTTGTGAGACGGTTTGGTGCGGGTTGTCACCAGTATGCGAATTACACCCAGCTATAGCTCTCTTTTTCAGCAGACCCAAGTCCTGCAGTCTCAGTGCTTCCCCAATGCCTGACAGCAGTGACCGACTGGATGAGGCTGAGCAGACTGAGGCTGAGCCTGATAAGACGGAGATGATGTTGGTGGGTAGGGCAGCTGAAGGCAATGGCCCCACTTGTGGAGGGGATCCGCCTCGCACTGACCCTGCAGGTGCGGAGTTTGGGGGTCCTATTGGACTCTGACCTCCGCCTGGATTGTCAAGTGGAGGCAGTGGCAAAGGGAGCCTTTCGCCAATTACATCTTGTGTGGAGGATCCAGCCATACGTCTCAAACCCCGGCCTGGTCACCCTCATCCATGCATTCATCACCTCTAGGTTGGATTAGTGCAATACGTTCTATGTGGGGCTGCCCTTGGTGACAGTTCGGAAGCTGCAGCTGGTGAAGAACGCTGCGGCCCGCCTCCTGACGGGGATGGGCCATAGGGAGCACATTACACCAGTGCTCTGGGCTCTGCACTGGCTGCCTATAGCGTTCCGGGACCGATTCATGGTGCTGGTGTTGACCTTTAAGGCCCTAAAGGTCAACAATCCCTCGCAGTTGGGATTTCGTCCGGGACATGGTACCGAGACTGCGCTTGTGGTGTTGGTTGACAATCTTCGCCAAGATTTAGACCAGGGCTGTTCGGCCCTGTTGATTCTATTAGATCTGTCAGCGGCATTTGATACCGTTGATCATAAGATGTTGGTGACGCGCCTGCGGGACCGTGCAGGGGTGGGCGGTACGGTTCTTGACTGGTTCCCCTCCTTCCTGCCCAGAAGAACTCAGCGAGTGGTACTCAGTGATTATTTTTCATCACACCAAGACCTTTTGTGTGGAGTCCCACAGGGTTCTGTTTTGTCCCCTCTCCTGTTCAACGTGTACATGCACCTGCTTGGCGAGGTGGTCAGGAGGTTTGACATGTGGTGTTATCAATATGCTGATGACACCCAGCTCTACCTCTCTTTTTCATCAGACCCAGGTCCGGCAGTCTCAGTGCTTAACGGGTGCCTTGAAGCTGTGGGGGATTGGATGAGGGCAACCCGACTGAAGTTGAATCTTGACAAGACAGAGGTGATGTTGGCGGATAAGGCAGCCGGGGTGACAGTGCCCATCATTGATGGGATCTGCCCTCCGCTGGTTCCCCAGGTATGGAGTCTGGGGGTGCTCCTTGACTCACAACTCTGCTTGGATGCTCATGTGGAGGTTGTGGCAAGGAGTGCCTTCCGCCAATTACATCTGGTGCATTGGCTTAGGCAGTATGTTTCGGACTCTGACCTGGCCACTGTCATCCACGCCTTCATCACCTCTAGGCTTGACTACTGTAACGGGCTCTACGTGGGGCTACCTTTGGTGACGGTATGGAGACTGCAGCTAGTGCAGAACATGGCTGCCCATCTTCTGGTGGGATTGGGCTGCCGGGAACATATTACACTGGTTCTTCAGTCTCTGCACTGGCTGCCTATAGTCTTCCGGGCCTGATTCAAGGTGTTGGTAATAAAGCCCTAAATGGCTTCGGCCCAACCTATTTGTGGGACCGCCTCAACCCCTGGGTTTTGCATTGGCCCCTGCGGACATCCGGAGGTGCTCTCCTGGAGGTCCCCCGAGTCTGCTGGGGGGCTGCGATGGAGAGGGCCTTCTTGGCTCATGGCTGTGGAATTCCCTGCCAGTGGAGGCCTGTTTGGCCCCAGATCTCCCCTCATTTCGACGCTGTTGTAAGACATAGCTGTTCCGCCTGGCTTTGGAGGGGGGGATTGGTTAGGGTGGTGTGTGGTTAGGGATTTTTACTCCTCCCTTTGTTGTTGTTTTAAAGTTGTTTTAATGTTTTTAAATATTTGATGTTGTGTGCCGCCCAGAGCTGCCTGGCAGGATGGGCGGGTTAGAAATTTGTATGAATAAATAAATACACAGCCTGGGCCCCTTCTACCTGAGAGACCACCACACTCCCCGGGCCCTGGAGCAATCTCTGCGATCCACCGGGGGCGCCTTCTTGGAGGTCCCCTGGGTAAACTGGGGGAGGGGGGACAATAGAGCGGGCGTTCTCGGTGGTCGCACCACGGCTGAGGAACTCCCTCCCAGAGAAGGCTCGCCTGGCTTCCAGCTTGTTGGTCTTCCGCCAGGCCTGTAAGATCTGGCTGTTCATCCAGGCCTTTGGGGGAGGGGAGTAAAGGGATAGGGGGTGGGATTTTTTAGCCAGTGGGTCTTACCTCTTTTTATTGTATTTAATGTTCTTCGTCGAGGATCTCTGTGATTCTCACTATTGGGCTTCACTTCCTGCTCCGCAGGTACCAGAAAACCGCTTGTCAGCAGTTTCCAGGCAGAAGATGTCCTGGAATGATCTAGAACATGGTGAGGGCTCCGTCCCTCCTCCCCCTCCCCTCCCGAGAAAAGCACGGGCTCCAGATCACGCGAGTACATTAAAAGGGGCGGAGCCCTCGCCGCCTCAGTTCCTTTCAACCACGTCGCAATTGGAAGATCTCCATGCTTCTCAGCACTGTCAGTAGTTTACCTCACAGAGAAAGACTCTTTTCTCTGGTAAATTCTCGTCGTTTTCTTCCTAAAAAAGATGATAAGAACAATTCAGAAGAAATTGCAGTTGGGCTCTGCCCCACCACACGGCGTCCCCCCTCGGGGCCTACCGCCTACCTCTCCCGGGCCGGCAAAGTATGCCCAAGCAACCGGACCTCAAGCGGTGTGCCTCCTGCCCCGCCACGCTCTCAGTGAGTGACACTCATAAGCTTTGCCTTTCCTGCCTGGGAGAAAGACATAACACGAGGACTTGCTCTCACTGCGCTCTTCTCTCCTCTCGGACTAAGAGGGTGCGTGCTCTGCGGCTGCAGGAGCTCCTCACTAAGAGAGCCCTTCAGGGGGGCGAAGAAGGGCCGCTGTCCTTTTCGTTCAGGCACCAGACCTCCATGGATTTGTCGGCTGCCCCCCACACAGGCCGCTCACTCCCATGCTCCGGAGACGGCATCAGCAGCCTTGGTACCGTTACCTGTACCACCGGTACTAGACATACCCAGTACTGGCACCGGTACCGCCACCACTGCTCCCAAGGAACGCCGCTCTAAACAACAGGCCACCTTTTTATGGTGTTCAACAGGGAGAACACCATAAAAAGAAGAAGAGGTCAACTCAGTGCCGATGCAACCGTTACCCAGACTCTAGAGGTAGACACGGTGTTCTTGAAGCTGCTCCAGTGACAGCTGATGGTAAAGAGTCCGGTATCGCAACCACCGGTACCGTCGGTCCAGCAAGCTCCACCCGCACTGCAGTTGACAGGATCACCACAGGCACTCCTGGTCTACTTCACACACGGTTCCAGCGGCACCACCGCTCCCGCTCTATAACACCTATGCAGGAAACCTTGGAAACAAATCTCACCTTAGAGGGAGAGCATACTGACCCTCACCACCTCCTCAGAGAACGGCTCCGTTTCCATAGGGATCAGCGCTCCCGATCTCCATGCTCCGGTTGCTCTCCATACAGGGACTCACGGTATCGCCACGAGGACTATAGTCGGTACCATGGGTACAAGCATATGGACTATCGGTGCCGTTCTAGGAGCAGATCTCCTTACCCGTCATGGAGCGACTTTCTGTGCCTGGAACATGATCAGCACCAAGCCACTAGCCAATATAGACCCCCCAACACCACCTCGGGCACCGCCTACAGCAACAGTGTCCAGACCTCCACCTGACTCTCCACGAGACCTTGCCCTTCAGTCAAGGTTGCAGCCAAACCAGTCCCGGAGACAGCTTCGGTTACCAGTACCGGTGGTATCACCGGTACCGGTGCTGCAGATGGAACCGCAGCAGCAGAATATCTCCCCTACACAACAAAGGGAAAAAAGGTTAGAACTTCCGGTGGAGTCCTCTTTCTTTAATGCGCTGCTGGGCATTCCACCGCTACCCATGGCTGCTCCCACTGCGGCAACAGCTCCCGCTGCCCCTCCTGATGTTGAGGTCCTGTCTCTTATACACATCTAGATGTGTATAAGAGACAGCTGCTGCCCCTCCTGATGTTGAGGCCTTGTCTGAGTGCTCGGCTTCCTTCTCCTCGTCTTTGCAAGAGGAAGATGAAACCATTTCTCCTCCTCCCCCTGACACCATCTCTGACCCTAACCCCACCCTCTCCATGGAGAACAGTAAGGCCCTTCAGGCCATGATGAGGCGCCTGGTCGCTGCCCTTCCCAAGTTACCAATGAGAGTCATAAAGAAAGCACAGTCAGGACCCATCTTCAGCATTCTGGGGTCAGAGGACTCTGGCCAGATCATGATCCCTATGCTGGATCAGCTTTTGGAACCCACGAAGGCTGTATGGGCAAAACCTTCCTCTGGCCCGCCCACTAACAAGCTAGCAGATTCTTTGTACGCTATCCCCAGGGAAGGGGCAGCCATGTTTTATAGACACCCAGCCCCAAACTCCCTCGTCATAGCGGCAGCTTCTTTAAAATCTAGGGCCAGAGGTATACCGACTTCCCCCGCAGATAGGGAGAGTAGACGCTTAGATGTGCTGGGCAGGAAAATCTTCTCCTCAGAAACCCTCTCCCTTCGAGCCGCCAACTACGGCTCTGCCTCTGCGGTTACCAGCACTGGTTGTGGTCACAATTGGGCAGAGCATCCGATCCCGCTCAGATCCTGGCCCTCCAGCGAGAAGGCATGCAAATAGTGCAATTCCAACTCACCGCTAACATGCACATTGCCGACTCAAACATTAGAGGTATGGCCTCGGCCATTACTCTCAGACAGCATGCCTGGCTTCAATCTTTTAGGATATCTGAGATCAAAGGAGTTTATGAGCATCCCCCTACCTTCCTCAACCGTCTCTGGCCCTTTTACGATCAATGGGATACTCTTACCTCTGATCGCTGGGTCAGGAAAATAATAATTTGTGGCTACTCCATCCAGTTCCACACTCTCCACCCAGACTCCCCCTCCCACCCAGGGTCCCCCCCCCAACACTCAAATACTACTAGAGGTACAGGAGCTTCTTGCTAAGGGGGAAATTGAAGAGGTTCCCCTTATCGAACGAAATACAGGCTTCTATTCCAGCTATTTCCTAGTCCCCAAGAAGGACAAGGGGTTGGGCCTGCGCCATCTTAACAGGTACAGTAGAAAGTTTAAATTCCGTATGACCTCTCTCCCTATTATCTTTCTCGGCCTTCAACAAGGAGACTAGTTGGCCTCGATCTTAAGGACGCCTATTTCCACATTTCCATTAATGCTGCTCACAGAAGATAATTATGCTTTCTTGTAGAGAAACCGTCATTTCCAATACTCGGTCCTCCTGTTCGGCCTCTCTACAGCCACAAGGGTGTTCACGAAATGTGTTGCAGTAGTCGCAGCTCATCTAAGGACAATGAAAGAGTGTTCCCATACCTGGACGACTGGCTCCTCGCTGCATCCTGCAGACACACCCTGCTAACCCACCTCCACGAGACTCTCTCTCTTTTACAGGCTCTAGGCTTCATCATCAACCACAACAAGTCACAGCTGGTACCTACATTCATCGGGGCTGTGCTGGACACCCTACAGTTGAGAGCCTACCTTCCTACAGACAGGTTTCACGACATCGTATCCACCGTTTCAGTCGTCAGCCCGAACCACCAGGGCTGCCCGCTACTTTCTCCGCCTTTAGGGACTTATGGCTGCAACTACAGCCGTGACACCGCATGCCCACCTACATCTCCGACCGCTACAGCAGTGGCTCGCACGGGTCTACACCTCAACCCGTCACCCCCTCTCCATGAAAATAACCATCCCTTAAGCGATCCTCACAGATCTTCCTTTGGTGGACCGACCCATCTCACCTCCTCATCGGCATGCCCTTTGATCCGCCTCAGGTAGAGATGTCCATCACTACCGATGCTTCACTCACAGGATGGGGAGCTCACATGAATCAGACCAGGGTTCATGGCCTCTGGTCCCAAGAGGAGAGTCTCTGGCACATAAATTTGCTCAAGCTCAGGGCCATCTGTTGGGCACTCAAAGCTCTAGTCAACCACATTGCAGGTCGGAATGTCTTAATCCTCACAGACAACACCGCAGCGATGTGGTACATCAACAAACAAGGTGGTGCGAGATCCACTCGTCTCTCCCTTGAGGCTCAGACCATTTGGGCGTGGTGCATTGAGCGCAATGTTCGCCACAAGCCATACATCTTGCAGGCCAAGACAACACCCTCGCAGATCAGATCAGCCGCAGAGGCTTCGACCAACACGAGTGGACTCTCAACGATGCTGTGTTAAACAAAATCTTCTGTACATGGGGCACTCCTGCAATAGACCTTTGCAACACAAGAAAATGCAAAACTTCAACAATTTTGCAGCAGAGCAGGTCAAGCTCCAGGGTCGATCTCAGACACCTTCGCCATCTCCTGGAGTGGGCTCTTTCTTCATGCATTCCCTCCTGTCCCCCTGCTGTACAAGGTTCTACACAAGGCTCAGGTAGATTGCGCACACGTGATCCTCATAGCCCCATCATGGCCCCATCAACCATGGTTTCAGACACTGCAGAATCTAGCAGTGGACTCCATACTTCTCCCACTGCTACCCGACCTCTTCTCTTGCCAACAGGGCACCGTCCACCACCACGACCTACAGGCACTCCATCTCTCTGCTTGGTTAATCCAATCTTAATGCAGGACGCCCCACGCCCCCCAAGTTGCAGAAGTCCTACTGAACTCCCGCCGACCCTCTACGTACGCCTGCTATGTTGCAAAGTGGTCTCGTTTTTCGGCTTGGTGCACCTCTCTTCCTTGCCCCATAACTTCCCTCTCCATGATCCATGTATTCAGGTACTTGTTATATCTGCATGGCTCTGGACTCTCCATCGCCTCTCAAAGTACACCTAGAGGCTCTTTCCTTTCGCCTACAACCAGAGGGAGCTGACACTCTCTTCTCTCACCCACTCACAAGGACCTTCTGGAGAGGCTTGCTTAACTCCTTCCTGCCAACTTCGCAGCCAGCCCCGCAGTGGGACCTCAATCTTGTCCTGACTAAGCTCATGGAACCTCCCTTTGAGCCTATGGTCACCTGCTCTCTGGAGAATCTCTCGCTCAAGACGGCCTTGCTTGCCATCACCTCTGCTAGAAGGGTTTCTGAACTCTCCGCACTTCGAGCGTCTCCTCCCTACACTCGTTTCCACAGTGGTAAGGTGGACCTCAGGACAGACCCTTCATTCATCCCTAAGGTTGTCTCTCCCTTTCATTTAAATCAGACCATCTCCTTACCTGTCTTTTTTCCGAGGCCACATTCTTCATGAGCGGAGCAGTCGCTTCATACTCTCGACGTCAAGCGAGCTTTCACCTTCTACATCAATCGTACTCGATCCATCAGATGCTTTGTTCATCTCATACGGTGGCCAACGCATCAGGGTTCATCTTACGTCGCAAAGACTGTCCAAATGTATCCTCCTTTGCATCCAGAGGTGCTATGAACGGGCGGGAAAGTCTCCCCTCCTCTCACCTTCGAGCTCACTCCACTAGGGCCGTTGCCGCCTCATTAGCCAGTCTTCGTGGGGTGCCTATTCTGGACATTTGCAAAGCTGCTACTTGGTCCTCAGTGCACACTTTCACCAAGCACTATTCCTTGGACCTGGCAGCCAGATTGGACTCGAACATGGGTAGAGCAGTTTTACAGTCTCTCTTTGATTGACCTCGTCACCCTCCTCCTTGAGGTAGGTCACTTTACTGCTACTCACTCTCCCAACAGTGAGAATCGCAAAGATCCTCGAGGAATTAATAGAGGTTACTTACCAGTTCTGTTCTTTGAGAGAGCTCCGTGTATTCTCATGACCCGCGCAGCCTTCCCCTCTGTCTTGGAGGTACCTTAATTAGGTCTTCCCGGGATGGGATTGGAAGGAACTGAGGCGGCGAGGGCTCTGCCCCCTTTTATGTACTCCCACTCTCGTGCAATCTGGGACCCACACTTTTCTCGGGAGGGGGAGGAGGGATGGAGCCCCCACCATGTTTCTCGGGAGGGGGAGGAGGGACGGAGCCCTCACTATGTTCTAGATCTTTCCAGAACATCTTCTGCCTGGAAACTGCTGACAAGACTTCTCTGGTACCTGCAGAGCAGGAAGTGAATCCCAATAGTGAGAATACACGGAGCTCTCTCGAAGAACAGAGTTACTGGTAAGTAACCTCTATTTTTTGTTTTAAAAAACCCCTTTTTATATCTCTTTATATATTTTTATTTGTTTTAACTTCTGTGAGCTGCCATGAGGCTGGATGGGGTATAAATAATTAAATACTAATTTACCTATATACTTAGGATATTACAGTGGGAGGGAAAGTAGAAGTGCGAGCCGACTTTGGTTGGTAGAGTGCGGGGTATAAATTAAACATGAAATGAAAAAAATGAAAATGAAAATTACACTATTGAATCTTACCTTGCTTTGATAGAAGGGCATATGGAGGCCTTTTTGGTTTTTAGGCATTTTAGGTATGAAGTGCAGTATTAGCTTGCTTGGGGAGCTAGTGGAGAATTAATAGGGCAACATAAGTAGGGAGGCCCTGGTTTTTATTGGTCAAAAGTCCTGTGAAGACCTCTTATAAATGCAGAATAAAGCAGTTTAGCACAGCAGCAATGAAGAAGCAATATAATGCAATATTAAATTTAGTTTAGATTTGGGGAATTTGTAAAGTTTTTTGCTCCACATCCAGTTGAATAATAAAATAAAATGTGTTGCTATGGAATGAACGAAAGGCGTTAGCAGGGTGTTGTTAAATTGGTACAATAGAGGCACCCAGAAACCACAAGATCTTCTATTTTCGGGCTGCCAGTATAGACCGCAATGACTGGTAGTTTTAAACACGTTTTGCAAGACCCCGGTGCTTGTAACCAGACATGACTTACGTTAATTAGTCATCTTTATAAGAATATTGATTATATATTTCGACTGGAAAACAATCATCTTCAGCATCTCCAGGGTGTTTCATAAGAGGTGTTGTTAGGCCTTAAAAAACCATGTAACCCAAGAAGAGATGTTCTCAAATGCCATCTTTCTTATGTTTTCCTGAACCAGGAATGGAGACAAGGTGGTTTGTCTGAACCAGTACAGATGTTTGAACACCTGGGGAGCTGGTGTCTCTGGTCATTAATGAAAAGGAAAGGTAATAACTCCTTCAGAACTAACCTTGATTTGATAATCTTTTTCAACTACTTTAGCTATTTACTTAATCATTGTCCTGTTTTAAGGTTAATTTGTTTACTTGCTGCCCTAATGCCTATAACTCCCTCCCTGCTAGGGCTGAAACGAGAAGCAATTTTTTTCTTGCGAAAATATCACGAGACTCAAGAATTGTCATTGAGATCTCGGTACAATCTCAACAACAAACAGATCTTGGTTGAGAAATTGTTCTTGTAATACCATTTACCGCGTTCATCCTGGTAATGTGCATGCACAAAATACTTTGCGTATTCACATTACTGAGAAATGTCAAGAATTGGCATTTTTCTTATAGTTTTTTGCTTAAAATGAGTTGAGAACCATGATTCTCGATGATAACCAAGAAAAACTCAAGATCAAGTTTCAGCCCTACTGAATACATCTGCCCTGTTCCCTCGCAACGTCAAATCCCTCCTGAAAACCTACCTCTTCCGTCAGGCTTTCCCTAGCTCCTCATCACCCTAGCCCTCTCCCTGATTTATTCAAGGTCCCCTTCTCCTGTGATCTCTTGACTTCATGAATGTATCCCTGTCTCTCTGTTTGTTCCCTTACTGTCTATCTCCAATCTCTTGCAAGTCCTTTGGGGCGGGGACCCTGTCTATAATTAATTATTGTAAAGCATCAGGTACATTGCTGGTGCTATATAAATAACTTAATAGATACCAGCTCCTTAAGGAAAAAAGATGGATGTAGAGCATTTGCAGTGAGGCAGTCTATAGAATGGAATTCTCTGACTTGAGGGGTAGGGAGTTCAGATTAGTAGGGTTATTGACTCCAACATAAAAAACAAATCAAGATGGTGGCTTAAATAGAATTTGACTGTCTTTTTTGGTTTCAAAGCTTGAAAATTGCATAGCTATTCTAGCTTCTCTGCATCCAGGAGAACTATAGTTTTAAAAAGAAACCCATCTCTCGCTATTTCAACAGCTGGAGCTTTTAGAAAACAAAAACAAAAGATTCATGATAATCATGAAAGGAGAATTGGTTACCTACCTTTGTGAATTCCTTTCTCTCTTACTCTCCTGATCCTCCTCTGCTGGGTAGCTCTCATGCTGGCCGATAGGTGGCAGATGTCTGTAAACTGATTTGCGCATGCGTCAGGAGCTACCCGGGCGTCTCAGTTTGTAACATAGCCGATTAAAGAACGAAAACCACAGGAATGGTTGCAACTAGCATGACCACTGAATTTTGGGAGTGCAGAGACCCTCAAGGCGAGGAATTAGTCTGAAAACCAGTCGTGCTGTTCGGCAGGGAGGGCCAGAGGAGGATCAGGAGAGTAAGAGAAAGGAATTCACAAAGGTAGGTAACCAATTCTCCTTTCTCCTCTTACCTCCTTCTCCTCCTCTGCTGGGATGTACCAGAGCCAGATCCCTCCGATTACGGGTGGGAGCCGACAGCACTGGGATCCCCCAGTACTGCCTGCAACACCCGCCTGCCGAAAGCAGCTTCAGCTGACTGGAAGACATTAACCTTCTAATGTCTAACAAAGGTGTGAATGGAAGCCCAAGTAGCGGCCCTACAAATTTCGTCATAGGAGGCTTGTGCCTTGAAGGCATAGGAAATGGCCGCACTGCGGACTGAGTGGGCCCAAATTTGCAGGGGGGGGAATCTTCCCACCTGCCCTATAGGCTTCTATGATAGCTTGTTTCACCCATTTGGACAACAAGGATTTAGAGGCCTTGAGACCCTGGAGGCTCGGCTGAATGTTAAGGAAGAGGGCTGTGGACTTGCGGAAAGGCCATGTCCTAGCTAAATAAATTTTGAGGGCCCAACGAACATCCAATTTATGCCAAGCTTTTTCCCTGGGGTGGATGGGGTTGGGGCAAAAGGAGGGGAGCACCAATTCCTGGGCCCTGTGAAAATAAGAATTGACCTTCGGAATGAAGGCGGGATCTAGTTTGAGGGTGACAGAATCAGGGCGGAAGATACAAAAGTTGTCCTCCATAGACAGGGCACTCAGCTCCGACACCCATCGAGCTGATGTGACCGCCACGAGAAAAACAGTTTTGAGAGTAAGCAGATAAAGGGAAACATGTTTTAGGGGTTCGAAAGGAGGCTTGGTCAGGGCCTCAAGGACCAGGTTTAAATTCCAAGAGGGAACCCTGTGAATGACCGGGGGGGATAGAAGCCTAGCCGCCCTAATGAATCTCTTGACATGCGGATGAGAGGAGATAGTCGTTCCAGTGGTGGTTCTGAGGACAGAGTCTAGGGCAGCTGCCTGTCTAGCAAGAGTGTTGGCTTTGAGCCCTTTCTCTAGGCCTTGCTGGAGGAAGTCCAAGACCTGGGGGAGTCCAGCGTGTCTGGGGTCAAGGCCTTTGAGCTTGGACCAAGAGGCAAAGGTTTTCCAGGTATGTTGGTAGGAACGTCTAGTAGCTGGTTTTCTGGAGTTCTGTAGAGTGTCGAGTACAGAGTCTGAATATCCCTTGCTTTTTAGTGCTGAACGTTCAATAACCAGATTGTCAGCTGAAGTGTCCGGATGTCCGGACACAAGATTGGTCCCTGATGTAGAAGGTCCGTCCATAATGGGAGCTTCCTGAACCGGCCCTGGCTGAGGTGTATGAGTTCTGAGAACCATGGTCTCTGGAGGGCCACCAGGGGAAGATCAGTAGGAGATTGGATCACTCCAAGTTGGCTTTGGCGATGGTGCGTGCGATCAGGGGAAATGGAGGAAATGCGTAGAGCAGTCCCTTGGGCCACGGTTGATTGAGGGCATCTATTGCCTCTGCATCTCTGCATGCCTCCCTTGCCATGAAACGGGGAAGTTGGGAGTTGGCACTGGTGGCGAATAGGTCCATGATCGGGAGTCCGAACCAATCCACTATCCTTAGGAAGATGGCCCTGTTGAGTGACCATTCGTGAGGTCTCAGCACTTGGCGGCTGAGCCAGTCCGCTGTCGTGTTGTCCTGCCCCCTGATGTGAAGCACTTTCAGGGACTGCACGTGGGATTGGGCCCACTTGAAGAGGTGGTCCGCTTCCTGTTGCAGTTGACGAGACCGGGACCCCCCTTGGTGATTCACATAGGCTTTTGCCGTGGTGTTGTCGGTGTAAATCAGGAGATAGAGCTCGGTCCCGGACGGAAAAAGTTGCTGGAGGGCGAGGCGAATGGCTCTCGGCTCTAGGAAGTTGATTTGATGGTGTGTCTCCCTTGTCGACCATCTCCCTTGAAAGGAACGAGTCGAGGTGTGAGCGCCCCAGCCCGTCTGGCTGGCGTCCGTCGTGATTTTCTCCCTTTGGGGTTCCGTGAGCGGGATGCCTTGAGAGAACTGTGCGGGGTCTAGCCACCAGGACATGGAGTTCTTGAGGTGCTCGGGAATGAGAACCCTGGGATTTCGCCCGCCAGTGAGATCTCGCTGAAAAGGAGCTAGCAACCTCTGCAAGGGACGGAGATGGAATCTGCCCCACGTCACTTGTGCTGTACAGGAGACCAAGAGGCCGAGAAGGGAAGCCAGAATCTTGAGTCTAACGTGGAGCGATGACTTGAGGAGCAACACCAGCTTCCGGATCCGGTGGATTCGATCGGGAGGAACGAACACAAGGTCGCAGCTGGTATCTATGATGGTGCCCAGGTGTTGTAATTTCCTCGTGGGGATTAAGTGACTCTTGTCCCTGTTGACTAGAAACCCGTGTTGTTCTAGGTACAGGATTGTCCGATTGAGGTCCAGTAAGGTCTTTTCCGGGGAATGGGACCTGATCAGTAGGTCATCCAGATAAGGGTGGACATGAATGCCCTCCATCCTTAAATTGGCTACAAGAGGGATTAGAATCTTGGTAAATGTCCTGGGAGCCGAGGACAGGCCAAACGGTAATGCTCAGAATTGCCAATGGTGGCTGTTGTATGTGAATCGGAGCCATTTCCGGTGAGAGTGCTCGATAGGGATGTGAAGGTATGCGTTCTGCAAATCGAGGGACACCATCCAGTCGTTCCTGTGGATGTTGCGGCAGATTGAGGACACTCTCTCCATCTTTAACTTCTTCCTCGTTACATGCTGATTGAGTGCCTTCAGGTCGAGAACAGCTCTCCATTTGCCAGTCTTCTTCGCGACGAGAAAAAGGATGGAGTAAAGACCTGTCCATTGCTGGTCAGTTGGGACTTTCTCTATGGCTTCGATGTCCAAAAGTCTCTATATCTCGGATTGCATGGCTTGATGCTTCACCACGTCTCGAGACGTGGGAGAGATCAAGAATCTGCTTGGGGGGGGTGCTGTGGAGTTCGATGGCGTAGCCTCGTTTGACGCAAGAAATGACCCAGGCGTCCGAGACGGAGTGAGCCCACTCATTGAAGAATACTTAGATCCTGCCCCCAACTCAGAAGTCGGAATAGTCAGGAGTCCCGTCGTGGCTGGTTGGCGGCGGGCCCTCTGGACCTGCGCTTGTCGTAACGACCTGATCGAAATCCTCTGCCCCTGAAGGGGAAGCTAGGGTTATAACCTCTGAGTCGTATGATGGAATCTCCGGGACAGTGCGGAAAATCCCCTAAAACGAAAGGGCTGAGGTCTAGAGGAACCTCGCCTGGGGGCAATTTGTTGCAAGGTTTTAGTCTTATCCTTGCTGGAGGCTTCCTCCAGTACCTTCTCTAGGCATACACCGAAAAGTTTGGATCCTGAATACGGGGACGCAGTCAATAAGTTTTTAGCGGTGACATCACCGTCCCAGGAGCGTAGCCACACCCTGCGGCGTGCTGCGATGTTGTTAGCCACAGATCTTGCGGACCAGGATAGATTGTCCATGGTAGCGTCTGCTAGAAAGGCAGCTGCCATGCAGATTCTAGAGTTTAACCTTTGGGCTCTACTCTCAGAAATTTCAGGGTCCTGTAATTCTTTGAGCCAAGCAAGCATAGCACGTGAGACATAAGAAGAAGTGATCCCTATCTTCAGGGCAGCTGACGCGGACTCTGAAGCTTTTTTAAGAGCTGCGTCAATGGTCCTGTCAGTATTATCCCGGGGATGGCAATCCCCTTCAGTGGGGAAAACTATGTCTGGCTAGAGAGGCAGCCCCAGCGTCTACCTTGGGGGACCTGAACAGAGGGGCCTTCCTTCTGGAGAAGGAGTAAAGGGTATCTTGAGTTTTGTTCATTTTGAAACCCTTATCTGGGTGTTTCCACTCCTCTAGAACCAGCTTTTCGAATGTCTTGTCTAGAGGAACACCCTGGTCCTTGCCATGAACGGAGGGGATGTACTGACGGGTTTCCTCCTCCTGAGAGTCAGAGGAATCCCGCCTCGAGGATTTTTCCTGTATTTTTAATATTTTCACCACATGGGTAATGAGATCATTTTTATATTGGATGGGGAATTGTCTTTCGGCCTCTTTGGGGTCGGGGGTTTGGTCAACCCATTCCCCTTCCTCTAGATCCGAGAGAACGTGGTCAGAGTCAGAGGAGATATCAACTTCCCCGAGGTTTTGGCCAGAGGGAGTTGCAATGATATCAGAATGATGCCCCTCTAGATCACTCTCTGCAGAGGAGTGAACAAGAAGTGAACCCAGAGAGCCCTCTGGTGGCGGTTTGGATTTCTTTCTGGGAGCACCAGAAGAGCTTGCCCTGGCTTTACCAGAGGCCTTTCTCTTGCCTTTAGGCTTTGCCAATTTCCCTAGGGTAGCCAGGATCTCACCCACTGATTTTTCAAGGGAGTCTAGGCGTACCTGTGTGTCTGGAACGGGAGCTGGGGCTGGAGTAGAGGAGTCCCCGGGGAGGGGTTGTCCAGAACTCATGGCTAGAGCCTGCCAAGAGAACAAGGCAGCTGTGAGCCAGGGATTAAGGGGTTAAAGAGGAGCTGGGATGGAGAGCAGGCTGTCTCCACCCAGTGCAGAGAGCACGTGGAAGCATTGCAGGGAGAATAATGGTTGCAGGCTACTGCCTGAGTCCAGCAGGGGGGCCCCTCCACGTGGAGAAACAGGGCGAGGAGAACTCTGAGGCTCAGCGTGGCTGACCCCGAGTATGCCGCCTAGGTATCTCATACCCTTAAGAAGTTTCCATCGGGATCTCACAGGCACGGCCGCGCCGTCCCGGAGGCCCAATCAATTGGTGGCAGGGGTTCCGGCCCCGACAGGGTCAGAAAAACACAGATTGAGCTCACGGGCGCGGCTGCGCCACCCTGGAGCCACTTGAACACAGAGGCTGAGTCAGATCCCTTGAGACCAGCGACCTTTCCCTTAAAGCCAGCTCACAGGCGCGGCGCGCCGCCCCGGAGCGGCGTATGGGAGCGGGGCCTGAAAAGCCGCGCGCTGTTCACTTCCTCGTTGCAAAGTTTTTCTTTCGCTAGGAGGGCCCCCTGCGACTGATAAAGGCTAGAAACGCACCTACCCCGAATTCTAAGCCGGGCTGAGTAGAAAAGTGCGAGGGAACAACGCGGAGCTGCTGTGAAGCGTCCTACCGGCCGAGGCAGATGAATGAAACTGAAGACACCCGGGTAGCTCCTGATGCATGCGCAAATCAGTTTACAGACATCTGCCACCTATCGGCCAGCAGGAGAGCTACCCAGCAGAGGAGGAGAAGGAGGTAAGAGGAGAATGGGTAACCTTGGCTTTGCTTTCTTATAGGTTAGGTTGCAAATTGTAGATTAGGGGTATGGATAAAATTAATAAGGAAGATGAGAACAATGCAGAGACCAGGACTCCTATATTTTGGACTATGGAGAACCAAAGAAGTCAATGGAGCTGTTGATAAAATTGTTGATAAAAAGCTGTTGATAAAAAAGTTTTGTAACAAAATTTAAAATATTTAAACTTCAAATCAGCACCTGCAAACAACCCTAGTCAGCTGTATTTTTGGCAACACTATGTATGCATGTGTAGCACTGGCAGGCCATGTTCCACAAACACAACTGCTTCCTTTTGTGCAAAGAAGCAAGTCGGTGCAACCTCATCATTTTGAATTAGCAGTGACATCTTCCAGGAACAGAGTAACTGGGTCACTGTCAGGATGGTGTGCTGGGGACATTGCACAGTTCTCAGTGTGTGAAGTTAATTAGAGCTGGGGGACCCAGCACTGACTGACAATGTGATGGGGACAGCATTGACGTGGATTATGTGGATTTTCAGAAAGCGTTTGATAAGGCCCCTCATGAGAGAGACTTAAGGAAATTAAATAGTTATGGGATAGGAGGCTGTGTCCTATCGTGGATCGGTAACTGATCAAAGGTTAGGAAGCAAAAAGTAGGACTAAATGGTCAGTTTTCACAACGGAGAGAGGTAAATAGGGGAGTGCTGCAGAGCTCTGTATTGGGACCAGTGTTTAAAGTATTCATTAACGATCTGAAAAAGGGAGTTAGGTGATCAAATTTGCAGATGACACAAAGTTATTCAAGGTAGTTAAAACCTGAGCAGACTGTGAAGAATTGCAGGAGGAGCTTATGAGACTGGGTGACTGGGCATCTAAATGGCAGATTGAATTTATTGTGGACAAGTGCAAAATTGTGCATATAGGGGAAAATAACCCAAACTATATGTATACAATGTCGGGTTTGAAATTAAAAGTTACCACTCAGGAAAAGGACCTGGAAGTTATTGTGGACAATAAAATGAAATCCTCTGCTCAGTGGGTGGTGGCCGTCAAGAAAGCAAACAGAATGTTAGGAATTATCCGTAAAAGGATAGAGAATAAAAATGAAAATATAATGCCGCTCTATAAATTTATGATGCACCGCACCTTGAGTATTGCGTGCAGTTCTGGTCACCTCATCTCAAAAAAGATACAGTAGAAATAGAAAATATACAGAAAAGGGTAACAAAAATGATAAAGAGTATGGAACAGCTTCTCTATGAAGAGAGGCCAGGCAGAACAATATGGCGATAGTTGCTGACTTTAAAGCAGCACCTTGGTACCATTACGCTAAAACAGACCATAACTTTTAAGCATACCTAGATAAGATAGCCGATTCGACTTTGCGAAGGTATTTTATTTTGCTTCGTTTTCAGTTATATAACTGCAATCATTCTTGGTCGGTACGCAAATCAACCTTACGATAAACGAACCTGTCCATGTACGAGTAAGGAGGTAGAAGATCTGCCCCATGTTTTGTTCATCTGCCCCTATTATACAGATATAAGGCAGACTTGGATAGAACCAATTTGGGAGGGTAAAGAGTTTCTACTGGAGATTTCTAAAATCAAATTATTACTGTCCCCGATTGCAGAGAAAGAATGAGATCTGTAGTGTTATTTGTATTATTAGCCGTAAAACGGAGACAAGAAGCTGTGCTTGGCTTTTGAAGTTCTCCCCCAGTGATTTGGTGACTTTTTTCTCTGCTATTGTAAACCTGGACATACTCTTAACATGCTCCCTTTGTCAATTAAAAAATCTAAAGTACTGAAGACTAACCACTGTTAATTATGAAATCTTGCTACGTCTGTGATTTAACTGTTTTTATTATATTTATGTATTCAGTTTTGTCTTGGCCATGGCGAAAGCCAGCGCCACAATAAAGTACTACTACTATGAAGAGAGGCCAGTTAAGTTAGGGCTCTTCAGCTTGAAGAAGAGACGACAGAGGGGATATGAAAGTTTATAAAAATCATGAGTAGCGTGGAACCAAGTTAATAGGGAACAGATATTTACCCTCTCAAATTTTCTTGCAGAACCGCTCTCCATTATAAACAAGGGACTGCTGAAGCCCCGATACTGAGGAAGCCGATTGAGCTACAGTTCTGAAAAGTTATCCATGGCTTATATTTGCAGGGACTGTCATATGTGCAAAGTTTGAAAAAAATCTAGCCAGAAAATCAAAAGTTATAACTGTTTAAAAGTTAATTGGTTGTGGTCAAAATGCACAGCATCCAGACTATACTGAATCATTGATATCGCCTCCCCCCTGACGAGTGGAGCGCCCATATTTCACAGTCTTGGAGCTTGAGATCTAGATTCAAGTGCTGATGTAGTGTGATAATGGTTGGTGAGTTATTAAACATTAAATATCAGTTCTGTTGGCTGGCGCATGCGCAGTTGAGCAGTCTCTGACTGCCATTTGTGGCATTAAAAAAAGCAGCTTAAGGAAAGTTATGTGACTTTGTTTTTAAAATCACATAACTTTATCAGGAACCACCTGGGAGCAGTTCTGTAGGTTCATCTCCACCACCACGCTATTCTTCCCTGCAGCATCACACCCACAGCTGCCTAGGGATGGTTAGAGTAGCCGCGATCCTCAGTACTGAAGTCCGTAGTCTTGGTTAGAGTACTGGTTAGAGTAGTTAGGGGGGTTATAATTAAGAGTTATCTCCTTATCCAACCCGCTTGGAGGAACTCAAGGATTTCCGGAATCCCCGCCCTACAAGGGTTCTGCCCTTTTGTCTTTGACCAGTTAGTGAAAGCTCCCCATGTGGTCCTATAAGCTCTCCTTGTGGCTGGTCTCCTAGATAATAGTAAGGTGGAGAGGACTGCTTCAAGTATCCTCTTTTCCTTAAGGCTGAGCTCTCAACTTCCATGCAGTCAGCTTCAGGACCTGTAGATTGTCATAGTATCGGGCCCTGCCTGAGGAGGGTGGGATAAATCAGTAATGTTATATGGGATTGTTGGCTTAGAGCTATTGGGTCTGAGAACCAGGGTCGTCTGGGCCACCATGGAGTTATTAGTATTATGCGGGCCTTCTCCTTGTAAATCTTTACTATTGTTCTCATTATTAGAGGGAAAGGGGTGAAAGCGTACAGTAGACCACCCGGTGGCCATGGCTGATTTAGGGCATCTACCGCCACTGCGCCCTGACGTGGAGTCTTGCTCATGAACCTGGGGCACCTGGTTGTTCCCCGGGGATGGAAACAGATCCATTATGGGACGGCCGAACTGCTGAGAAATCCGTGGGAGGGTCCACTCGTGGGAGGGTCTATCATGCGTCTGCTGAGCCAGTCCGCCTATGTATTGTCCAGTCGTTTGATATTTATTTATTTATTTTTATTTATTTATTTTTTCAAACTTATATCCCGCCCCCTCCTGCAATGCAGCTCGGGGCGGCTTACAGCAACAATAAAACAATTAAAACAATTAAAATATAAATATAAAACATCAAAAACAGGGTTAAGAACAATAAATAACTAACTAGGCAGGGGATTAAAATCACCCTCCCCCTCCCTCCCTCCCAAAGGCCTGGGCGAACAGCCAGGTCTTACAGTTCCGCCGAAATGTCAAAAGGCTTGGGGCCAGGCGAGCTTCCTCCGGAAGGGAGTTCCACAGCCGCGGCCCTATCACCGAGAATGCACGCTCCATCGTGGCCCCCCGCTTCACACGGGGGACCTCCAGGAGGGCACCCC
>QEPC01002001.1:2961736-2986994 GCA_003113815.1 Sphenodon punctatus | reverse complement strand
GCTGTGGAACTCCCTTCCGGAGGAAGCTCACCTGGCCCCAAGCCTTTTGACATTTCGGCGGAACTGTAAGACCTGGCTGTTTGCCCAGGCCTTTGGGAGGGAGGGAGGGTGAGGGTGATCTTAATCCCCTGCCTATTTATTTATTTATTATTGTTTCCTAACCCTGTTTTTTGATGTTTTATATTTATATTTTAACTGTTTTTATTGTTTTTATTATTGCTGTAAGCCGCCCCGAGCTGCATTGCAGGAGGGGGCGGGATATGTCTGAAAAATAAATAAATAAACTATAAGTCATAACATTTATGGCAATCTCATTATGCCTTACAGAATGCTATACTAGCAATTCTACAAATAAGAGTGCATATATTTTAGGATTCTTTCTCATTAAAAGTTGGAACTGAACTCTTCTAAGTAAAGAATTATATTTAAGCCCTTTTGCACCATCTGTTAGGCATTGTCCTATTGTGCTGCTGTGCTATTTCGCGTCTAGATCCTTCATAACTTTACAAGAACTTTCTTGAATGTGTAGAAGCTATTTGTGAGGAAATCAATAAAATTATGCATTTTTCTGTCTGCTGCCCGAGTTTACATTTATGTAAAGTACCAGGAGGACTTTGTGTAGAGTCACTTTTTCCATTTGACTATTAGTTGTAAGGAAGACTTAAAAGCAGCTACAAACAGCAGCACCCAATAACTTAAATATTCTAAATAAAGAGAGGAAAATACTATGAAATGCAAATGAAACACACACATGCACATATTACAGGCTAAGCTACTATAACTTCTCTCTGAAGCAGATTTTTACCTTAAGCCATTTATCGACACACTTGGCATGGAACTCGTGGTTACAGGGTAAGACTCTAAGTAGTTGCCTCGACTCAAAATCACACATGCACACTACACACCTAAAAAAGATATTGCAGAATTTAAAGGTATTTACTATTAAAAACCACCAACAACAACAATTTGTCATTCTATTTGTTATTCTTAGATAACTTAGGCTATGTCTATACTGGGAATTTTTAGCACTGCTATAGTAACCCCAATTCCTTGGATTATCAAACGAGCAGCACTGGTGATGCTTATCTTGGTATCAAATCTCAGGAGACATGGTCTAAAGCTTACATCCACAAGATTGCAAGCATCCCATCAGCAGTTATAAAAAATATTTTAGAAAATATCAAAACAAATGCCTGGGCACGTTTCAGCAACACCTCTAAAAACCTGAAAGAGTTCTGAGTCAACTCTTGGTCAAGAGTGAAACTTGGTTTAAAGATTGAAGGTTCCTGTAAGATTCCCAGCCTCGGATTCCATTATGCTCCATTCCTGGTGAATCATGTAACAGAACAAATACTGCTGCACAACAACGTGCAAGCTCCCTTTAAAAGTGACCGGCAACTCACTGCTGGGACACTGTCCAAAAAGAGAACATTTCCTCTAGCAAATTCTTTAATTACCATGGTTACAAATATTGCCCAAGTTTATCATAGTAATAATTAGGAGCATAGGAGGTACTTTTCTCCTTTCTCCAATATATTGCCTTCATATATACGACATCACTTTGATTACTCAGTTTCTCACTTTCTTTGGGTGAAATCAAACAAGATGTTAGCCCACTCGAGTCCAGGTTTGGTCCGCACAGCTCCCGTTCACATTAGTGCACCCAGCTTAATAAACAGGTAGCCCCTAGTGTGTATTTCATGTGCTTGATGGCAGCGGAAGTGAGTGCAAGAGCGGAGAGAGAGGCAGGAAGCAGTTGCTCTTCTGATGCTCTAGGATTTCTGCCCTTAACTATGGTGCTGGCAGACCTACGTACTGCACGCAACCTAACAGAAGGGATGCAGACTCAGAGGCACACATTAGCTTGCATTCGCCCTCACAGCAGGCTCTACATTCTCTGAGACCATGCCATGAGTAGGGCTGCAGGTCTAGTATGTGGTGGTGAATAAACAGGCAGGTAGAACATCCTGTTTTTAAACACCCTTTGTATGGGTCTTTCAGAGAATGCATTTTTAATTTAAATTTAAAAAAAAAAAAAAAGAATACCAAACTGCAGCTCTGAACTCAAAAGTTGGCAAGGAATTTCTGGGGCAGGGATAGTACCCGGAAGCTGCTCTCTTTTTAAAAATAAAGTTGAGCTTCAAGCTAGCCATGTTCCTTTAATATAGCCCAGTGAACAAATAATTTAAAAAAAACAAAAAAAAAACCCCACACCCCACTTTCCCCCCAATTCCATTTTATCAACATTTTAAAAAGGCAAACATCTTAAGATTAAACTAAGGTTGCATGATTAGGATAATTAACTTCAGGGCTGAGAAATAGCTTAAGCGACAAACACACTATGATTTGTTTACAGCAAAAGTTAAAATATTGGCTACGCTAGACTTCAGAAGATGGCCCTACTGAATACTAGCCCAGAAGAACAGATAATGTACTTACAGAGTCTGTTCTGACTGGTGGTTGTTTGGATTGAACCGATAAGATGGAAGCTGCTCAATGTCTGCTTTTGTCAGTCCTCTTGGTTTGGCCTCTCCTAGTCGTTCTGCCAAGTTCAGCAGTGCCTGCAAAAGAAGTACGACTGTCAGCCTGTTTAGCTACTTGCTTTGCTATTACTGAATTCATTAAATTGTGTAAAATTAAATAAAATAAATAAATACTCGAATACTATAGAAACTCAATAAAGCTACAGATACTATTTTTTGTTGCGAAGTAGTAATTGGATATTTTAATTTCAAAACGTTAAAAATTTGAGGCTTTTTTAGTCTCCATCTTAACCTGTGATCAGTGCATATTCAACATCTGACCAACTAATGCTTTCAGCTTTAAGCAGCAGTGCGTACTTTTGAAGCACTCCTCAAATTAGCTTCAATGCTTCTTCTGTAATAATGTCATTTGACACTATTTAACAAATATTTAAAATCTTTACGTTCTCCTCCCCTCTCACAAAAATGAGTTCTGGGAAAACATCTGGGGAATTTGATCCTGGACAACTGTTTTGGAACTGTATGGACAGCTCTGTTTAGCATATCTGAAATGACCATGAACCAACTATTCATCACTCCAGCAACTTCCGTCACATCACGATAGAGTTTGCTGAGGGCAGTACACTGGGAAGAAAAAAGGTTGGAGTATTTGTATGAACTACTCAATAAAACAATTGCCCCAGATATTTTCTTGGGACATGATAGCATATTACCATGCATATCATCTACTAGTTTAAAAGGAACCACCTCAGGCACAGAGATTTTGTGCTGCTCTTCAAGGAATGAAGATGCTACAGAGAAGGGACGTGTCTTTAATTAATGGTTGTACTAGGGCTGCACTGAACATTAAAAAAAATTATTTGCGAGTATTCTCCGAGCGTCTGAGGACCAGTCCCGAGTGCTTGGGCTGGTCCTTAGATCCTCGGCGAATACTTGGGAATTCCAAGGGCAGGGGCCAAGGAGGGGGCAGAGGGAGCCAGGGGTGGAGTACTCACTCTCCAGAGGGGCTCCAGTGACCTGTGACTTTCCCTGGACACGTTTAAAAAAGGGAAAAAAACACTGTTGGGCATGCCCATTCTGAGCATGCGTAGACCATTCCAAGATGGCATCAGCAGCATGTTGCCGCCGCCAGCGCCATCTTTAAAAAAGGACAGCATGCTCAGAAGGAGCCATTTGGCCCTCCTGAGGATGCCCAATTTTTTTTTTCTCTTTTAAAAACTTACCCTGTCCAGAGGAAGCCACGTCACTGGACCCCGTCTGGAGGGCGAGTACTCTACCCAAGCCCCATCCCCTTAAGCACCCCACCACTGAGTTCCCTGCTGGCCTACTCTCTCCCTGGCCAGCGGGGGCCAGAGAAGGGGGAGCAGAGGCCTAGCGCCGGCCTCCAGCCCCCTTCCCTGCACTCAGTCAAGGATTTTCTGAGTTCTGCAGTTTTGGGGGCCATTCCTTGAAACTTTGGAACTTGGAAAATAGAGTCGAGTACCTTGGTCCTCAGCGTTTTCTGAGGAAAACTGAGGACCGAGTTTCAGCACTAGATCATACAGTGCCAGGTAAAAAATAATATAAGTTCCTTCAACTAATTAATTCTATTTAGATCTCTACGGGTCTTCATATTATTGGTTTTTCCAATGGAGTTTACTGAATCTTAGCATTTCACCTTTGTAATGGACTCATAACTGCATACAGTATTTCTAGTCTTTAAAGATTAGGGTCTAAATCTCATACACACACATTCACCTGCTGTATCCTGGCTAAAGTAACAAAACATGTCATGGAGTTTTGCTTCCCATTTAGAACTCCTCCTTTGCGCATAAAAGGAACACTAGATACAAACATGACAAATTCACTCTGGCCCGTGGGTCACTGTCATGTTTATTATCAGGGTCCTAGATGCTCGCCTGGACTGACCCAAAGTGTATTTGGTGGCTAGCCTGGGCTCACCTCGGCAAATGGCCGAAGTCACAGCCTGGGCTAGCGCCAACGTGATCAGGACAAAGTGGGCGAGAGTGCGTTCGCACATCTGGTCCCACTGGCTTGGATTGGGTCTGCCACGGCCGGCTACCAGAGCTGTCCATCATGGTGGGGGGCTGGGCATAGTGTGCACACGACACACATTTGTGCGTCTTCCCAGGCCCCAGCCACGTGAACGTTTGTTCCACAGCCAGACCTGGTCCAGACCATGTCCTCGGTGGCTTCCTGACCCAAGCTGGACCAGGTTGTTGCTGCAGCACAGTCACACCTGTTTTTACCCAATGCAGTACTAGAAAATGCGGATATTATTCGTGGGTACTAAAGTAAGTACCCATTTCAGCTTAATCATGAACCAACCTCGTAGTTTTCCACTTCTCCATCTTCCACATCCAACTCAAAGCTGAAAGCTGGTCCGACTGTTGGTGGCACTGGAAGCATTGATCTGCAGAAAGATTAGGGATAGCATTCCCTGTGACTTGGGAAATTCCTCCCTGTCACATTTCATGCATCTTTTGTTGAGGCAAGAGAAGTTGCAAAAACTGAATACAGTGACAGATGTGATTTTATTTTTTAATTTGTCCTTTAAAAATAGCTGAATTATTTCTGTTCAGGTTTTCAAAGCAGAAAGAAAGTAGGAGAAAGACCTTAGTATGAAAGATAAATATTTGGATACAATGGACGGGTAAAGGGCAGAACGCCTTAAGCAAACTGCAGGTGCTGCTATGTGGTGTGCCCTACAACTACATAACCGAGGCAAGTCAAGGCCTGGGCAAGATGGTGGTTTAAAAAAATGTTAAGTACGTTAAAATCAGTTAACACAGCAAACTACAAAAAGCAATTTGCTGACAGGACTTACAGAACATATGGTAACAGGCTGTGATGATAGGGTGGTGGTGGTATTGGCTGCTGAGATCGATATCTACTGCGCCCGGTGAGTCTTCGAGGCATAAAGGGTGGATAAGGCTGTAAAAAGAAGGAAAATAAGCTTTAGTATTTTATTATACTGTTGAAAACTGTATTTAAGTTTGCACTAAGCCTGCTTGAATTCTTGAAGGACACAAACACTATTTTGGAGTCTATCTTTTCTTAAGACATTCAAGATAAATTCATAGAACTTTTTCTTTCCCTTCCCTAAGGAGTACAAGTCAGCCCACAAACCCAGAAGTATCACTCAGCATGAATGCTTCTGAAATTTGCTAACTCGGGTGTGCGCATGTATCCCAGCATTAGCTCTGTCTGTACTGTTGGTAAGTTTTAAAGCTAAATTTATTATTTTAAAAGCCCTATGGGTTTGACCAAAACACAAAATGAAGACATGACTGTCATGGGATAGGACCATCCTTCAAAGAAGCTGATGATTAATTCCGCAGACATCCACAACAGAACAAACAAGCAGATTTCAAAATTGTGGTCAGGTAGCTTTTGATGTTGCCGTAGCAGGATATGCTCAAAAAGATTCTCAGTTCCAAGCAGATGACATTTGACAGAATGTTTGCAAGTAACATTTCTCAGAAGCTAAGAAATGACACCAATAACTTACCTTTGACTTGGGTTAGTGGGATCAAGTGAGATGTAGCTGACTTGGAATATGAAATTAGGTCTTGTTCAAAAGAATTGTCCATGTTTTAGCACTTGTGCATGAGGTGTCTTTCTACAAACAACTCTGGGGTAAAGCAACTCAGTCCTCATGGGTGTGTCACCTCCACTCATCACTGCTTGAGAAGTGGAACTGCTGACTGGGCTCACCCCTAGCCAGGGACTACTAGTACACACCATCTCAGGAGAAGAAAAAGACTATTTCTATAGGGGGTTGGTCTGAAAACAGATCAGACTGGAAGGAACAGTACTCTTCAGGGAGATGCCAGAAAGGGTTTGTTTTGTTTTTGTTTTTTTAACAGCACATTTACATGAGGAAGCCCTCCTAGGGTTTGTGGCTGCTCCTATGCAATAACATGGAGCAGGACCACATGAAATGACTTAAGTAATGTTTACTCCTGGGTAGGCTCCATTTTGTGTGACTACATCTGTAGGTCACACTGCCTTTGGCATAGACAAGAGCAGAAGCAGGGCCTAGTCAGTCTGCCCCATTGAAGATGCTGGTTGGAGACGGGTTTCTAGTAGATGAGCTTTAGATCAGGATTAAAAATGTTACCAGATCTATACGGTTAAGATTTGCCAAATAAAGCACAGGGGCCATTAAATAACGGGAGGATTCCGAAATAAGAGATGTTTCTGAAGATACAGTTTACCTGGCAACACTATATGCAGGCCCTTCTGTAGTGCAAAGGCACTTTGCTGTACTGTGCTATGCTAGGAGCAAGCATGCTTGTTTTTAAAGACCTTTGTGCAGAAGTCTGGGGAGGTCTGGTCTTTACACTGGTGTCAATGATTCCCAAGAGCAGGGACCTGTGTTCACTGTATTTTCTCCGTTGCTGCCAATGGAGAAAACACAGTGAACTGGAGTTCACACTTGAAAGAACACCAACCTAGAAGGGGCGCTCTGATCAACTGTTTACAAGGGTAGATAGCGGATGAGTGCTATGCTATGGATGTCTCCAACACTGAAACCATGGGAAGGGTAGGGAGGTCAAACCCAAAATTTATTGGCTAGAGGTCTGCCTGATCCAGAGATTAAAGACATGGCTTACTCAAGGGTGAGTGCAACGCCTGCATAAGACTTGTAATGGCCTCAATATAATTGTAATGGCCAGTGCTGCTTCACTGAGGTACCAGGCAAGTTTGTAACCATTAGATCGCTTATAAACACACATAACACTGCAGAGCAGTTAAATGAAGTGGTAACTACTAAGCAGTTCCCTCAAGACTCTTATCTGCCAACGAGGTGCCATAGGATATGCCTTCCACGAGTGTTACTTCATGCCAGGGCAACACACCACCACCTACTGCATAGTTCATTTGAAGGTATAACTCCATGATGATCTAAACACTACTCCAAGAGGTTTACTGTGGAGTTAATTTCACTTATTCTGTAGTTAAATGTCCCTATACACAAAGCCTTAGATAAGGCAATTTCCTATTCTATAACGTGGTAATAGCCTCCTATAAGATCTCAGGAACATGACTTTTCCCTAAAGTGGATGAAGTATGCAATACAATCAGAGAATGGCAAAAAAAGAACTTTAGTACATCATGAAAGTGTAATGCCGAAAGGGACACTTACTACTCCAAAAGACACCTCCTGGTGTAAAGGGTCGTGTGTTAGGAACTGGAGAGGGGCTGAGGGAGGCAATGTTGGCGGATGGGCTGAGGGTGGGTAGGTAAATCCTCCTACAGGAAGGTGTTCTCAAAGCAGCTCAACTTCATTCTCTATCCTTTGAAGTGGCTAAGGAAAAAACACAGTGTATTTGTTGAACCGAGTTTTTGAATATTTTTTGTAATAGTGAGACAAATATCCAATACTGTTCACCGAGTTATGGCCATCTTTTTTTTAAAATTATTTTTATTTTTATTTTTTACAGAGTACCATACAATTCTTTGGCTGCTGACACCACCACTAATGAAGTAGTAGTTATTTCCTTGTCTTCAATGAGTTAAATAAAATTTGGGAATAAACTAACATTTTCAGAGGCCAAGAGATTTGCAACCGGTCACATCCAACGTAGCTCAAATGGTTATAGTTTCTATAAAACTCATTCTATACTCTCCTTCTTCCTTAGTCCATGAAGAGAGCACTTTCAAGGTGGAAATTATGATGGAAAACTTTAAGAGATGTGTTTTAACTCTGATAGTCACTGCCTATTCTAATAGTCTTGACAACAGGAGAATGGCTGTAACTAGCTTTACTACCAGGAAAATCATGAGCTACACAGATATATGAACCATTCAATCACTGTCTTAATAAATGCGACTTTAGTGCAGGAAGTGGGCTTTAGCAGAACTCCTAGTATAAAGGTGTTCCTAAATCCAAGGAACCATGCTATGTGCCTGAATAAGGCAACACATCTCATATGGAAAATGTTTCCTAAAGTCTTCCATGTCCAAGGGAATTTTTTTTTTTAAATGGAAACAATTGCTTTTACACAAAGTCTTTAGCGGTTAGAAAAAGGAGTTTCTCTGCCCCTACTTGCAGTTGGTAAACACAAGCCTCACTGTGTGTCATATGCAAACATTCAGTGGATGCACTCTGCCAAATAACGAAGTTGTGTGAAAATTCTATCAAATTAGTAGCTCCCATTTGGAAGATACTTGAATAGTAAAAGTTTCCTTGTTTATACTGTAACTTATGGCCATGGCAATAGACAGTGCCAAATAAAATTTGATTAATTGATTAAGGTATCATGAGTTTCTTCCAAACGAAATTGGTAACTAGACATATTTTGCTGTACTTAACTTCAGAACCCAGTTAACCATCTGTTTATGAAAAGAGTAAAAGGCTTAGAGGAACCAGCCAAGTTATAGATCAAAGGTGAAAGAAGAGCTAAAAGCTCCCTTTACTTGCTATGCAATATACTGGTAATTATTTTAACAAGTTTGTCAATCAACTGTATTTTTTGTAATGGTTTCTGGACAGAGTGGATAGATGAGAAATTTCAAGCCAAAATTATCTCTCTAACAATTATAACAAGCTTCAGGTTTTCTTAAAGTCTAGGACTGTGATCCAGCACAAGGGGCCTTGTGCTGGCACAGGGTCAAAGGTCCGCAAGCGGATGGGTTGGTGTGCGGGCACAGGCAGAATCAGAGCTCCACCAGCCCGATGGCCATGCCCCCTCCACCAGCGTTACAGCGGGGAGCACAGCCCACAGAGTGGGAATGCCCACTGGCCCCCGCCCCCCGCAGCAACCTGACCTGCCACACCTGAATCCACTTACTTCTGCTTGGAGCAGGAGTATGGCTGGCGCAGCTATAGGGAAGCAGGTGGGGTTGCCTGGAGTCCCTGGAGCCGTTGTATGCCTGCCTGCCTGCCAGCCCCCGAACACCACAGCACACCCCCAGGCTGTGAGCGCTGAGGACTGTCCAGGGCTAGGCCCTGCTCTTCCCGCACCTCTCCATGTGCTCCAGTGCTGGGACGAGAGCCGGGTCAGATGTGGAACTAGCCGGGGCTCTCACATTCTGGGGTGTATGCTGTGGGGTTTGGGGGCTGGCCAGGCAGGGGTGCAGCAGCTCCAGGAGACCCCCCTCTGCCCCCGCTTTCCCCTCCTGCTCCTCTGCACCTTTGCTCCACCTCCCCCTTCTGTCCAGGAGTGAAGCTGGATGCGGAGCTGTGGTTGCTGGCGCCCCAGTGCCATCCATGGGCACTTATTTCCCCCGGCGCTGCCTCATACCTGGATCACGCTCTAACTGTATTTGTATATATTATTGTAGGAGTGGGCAAAAGTTTCCTAATCCCGAGAGGCGCATCCATTTACCACAATGGGGCAAAGAGTCGCATGTGGTGCTAGAGCCACAGTTTTCCCACTTCTGTATTTAGCAATTGGGAAAGATCATCTTAAGTATTAGGTCATGGTCTTTTTTTTTTAAAAAAAGAAAAAAACAGAACAAAACTTTAACACCCCACTGTTTCACTAATTTCCCCTTTACTTCCTGGTTGCATACACACAGCTTTATCCCTCCAAGAAAACAGACCAAAGCAAATGATGAAGTCACAAATACTGCCCACTCTTCTGCTGAACAAACTTTTAATCTATTTATTTGTGGGTATGTGTCTATGGTGCTGATTGTTGCAAGTTTGAGCGCCTGCGGGACAGGCAAAGGATCCATCACCCTGGCTGTGATGCGGTCATCTGGTTTTAGTGAAACAACAGAGCTGAGTTAGGGAAATCAGCAACAAAAAAGGCACACGTAGTTCTCTGAACTCAATAACTGATGAAACTGCTAGAGGATATTCCTGCACTGTAACACTGGCATCTCCTAGACTGCCAATCTAGTGGCCATAGTCTCCAAGAACGGATAAGTGGTCACGTCCACATTATAAACAAAACCGTATTACTCCACTTCTGTATGGAACCCTATCATGGAACTCTTTACAGCTGAAACAAATATCCGCCAAAATAAATATATCTGTCAAATTCACCCTATTTGATTGATGAAGTGGATATAACCACTACTCATCATGGTTCATCAAATATCCATTTATTTTGGTTTGATTGTTGTGGTACTTCAGTTACTTGATGATATAGCTGAAACAAAGGAACCGAAATACATGAAAAAACCAAACAAGAATATCCAAATAAATGGATAATGGAATATGCAAATATCCATTCCAGTTGCAAATATCACTCAAATATTCAAAAGGCTATCTGAAAATAAGAATAATATCCACAAATAACAAATCTACTTTCTAGTTCAGTTCTAGAGCTGCTGTATCAGCCAAATTCCACTGAATGAAGAGCTTCATAACTTTCTTGGATAAAAGGTCTAGGTGGCCTTGAATGCATTTTTACAGACCCATGATACTGCACTACTGTCTTTTGTTTGGATGATGTCTGTATAATTCAAATAATTTGCCTTGGATGATGGAGTGAGAGCAAGGGAGAACAATTCCCATAATGAAATCTCTCTCAAAACCACCTTGCAGCTCTTTGTCCATGCCAACTGTTGAGCTACATCTTGCCTTTTCTTAGATTCTCTTTTGTTTCCAAGATAGAACATCTGCAGAAGCAGTGAAAAGTCTTTGAAAGACTGAATGTCAATTAGACTCTACTGAAGCCTAGGGAGAACACACCAGCAGGTTGAAGCAACCTCTTCAAAGAGGGTTGGGGAAATAACAATAAGACCAAGGTGAACATCAAAGTCCCCAAATCAGACTTTGTGAGTCATGGACTCTTACATGGGAAAGTCTGCCCTGGCAGCAAAAGCCTGCACGAGAGTCACTTGATTGTGGGCTGAACATGCTTGCTTCTTCTTCCAGAATGCCATCTGAAGCATGACTGCTTACTCAGCTGTTCCAGACCCAACTAATTTAGGGAAATTAGATAGTAAAAAAATGTTACATACCGATCGCGACTGTTGTGTTTGGAAGGGAACAAATTGGCCTGGAGGTGGCAGGTGAGGAGGGTGATGTGGGGAGAGGTGAGGAGGATGCAAAAGAAATGGATCACTAGAAATAAGGGGTGGGAATGCCGCATATGGTACTGGTAAGTGTTGAACTGAACATGCCTGAAGCATCTGAAAAAGAAGAAAAGCAGAATTTACAGTTTTGCAACCAATCTGAACATACTTCTCATCGTATAACAGTATTTTGCTGGTCATTAGAAGAAACAGCAAAGAGAAACATCAAAATGCAACCATTCAGAATTTCACTACATCCATCTAGCAAAGCAAAAATACTGCTGCTGGTCCAGAAGAGAGAATTAGATCTCTCAGGCTAAATCCTGCAAGATGCTGAATTCCCTCAAGCTCAATTGAAATGTTCATGTCACAGACTCATGCAGAACCTGCATGTCCCGATATAGAAAAAGGGATTACCTTTTGACTCTTCCTTACTGTCCCACTATACTGCAACTTAAAAAGTGGCAGTCCAAAGCTTTTTCTCGGGCTAAGCGTTTATTTTTCTAGAAGTATGCTTTTAATTACTTAAAAACTGAGGTCCAATTCTACGAATTAGCCAAAAAATCAATATATCAATGTATCTTTAGAAGTTCACATTGTCTTTTATAAATTGATCTTTAAAAGAACCACGCCATTTAGGACAGTTTCTTGGATCATACTAAAGAACTTTGACTTACTCCAACCTTACATGACCAAAATCAAGAATAAGGCTAACATACTTTACTGCCTTCTCAGCATATTATTCTGGGACAAGCGTGATTTCAGAAGCACATTGATTATCTGTTATTTCATGTATATAGTAGTTACCTGTAACTGTCACCACATATACCAGCTACAGCTGCCTAGCTATGTTTAAAAATTTTTAACTGGAAACTTCTCAGTTCTGATTTGGCACAGTTGTATACACGAGACAGGAATCTTATGGAAATTATAGTATGTTATAACTGAAGATTTTTGTAATGAATCAGCGAAAGCGTAAAGGTCATGTAAGCAGTCTCGACTTTGGGTGATTTCAGAAGTGACGTGGTGAATGTCCACCACAGTCAGCCTGTCAAACGTGGTGTGTGTGTGTGAAAGCGCCGTGCATGTCTGTTTGCTCGCATCCAGATGTTCACCACAGTCAAACGTGGCCCGGGGTGAAGCTGACCACGCTTCGTGAGGTCGGGGCGGGAAGAGGTCCAGAAGTGTGGTGAATGAAAAGTAACTTCTGAATGGAAACCCGCAGCCACGGTGGAAGGAATTGACCCCAGCTGCGGTGCATTCTGGGGCTCGAACCGCGGTCCACGTCTCCACTGCATGTCTGCTGTGTTCCCCCGGCCCATGTTCTCTCTGATTATCCCCGGGCAGTGGTCACGATCCTGTCACTGCTGTTGGGGCCGCACATGTCACCACAGCCCGCGATGAATCTGTTCACACTAGGGTGGCATTCACTGTGGTGAATTGGAACGTGTCACTTCTGAAATCACCCTTTGCTCCTTCCTTGCATTTTTGTGCTTCTGTTTGCAACCCTTTACATTCTTCTAACCATTTCATGCACTCACACAAGCTAGCAACACACCAAAATTTATGGTCAGTTAGAGCAAAATCTGTAAAGACATCTAATTTTATGTGTGAACCTTTCCACATTTGTGGAAATAGAAATTATAAAAATTTTAATATATTGAAAAACAAGGGAGCTTGAATAAAGGCAATCTAATTAAGCAGAGAGGGTTCCAAGCCTGTATAATTATCATCCTCCCAGAATACACACAGGAAATGTATACAGTCTCTTCACTAGATTATGCCACTCAGCTTTTTTCTTTTGCCTATTAAGTATTTTCTTTTGTTTCTCCACCACACCAAGCCGCTAGATTTAGCAACTCTAGAGAGAACCTTTGAAATTAATTCCTCTGAAGTTTTAATTGCAGTATTGTATTGCTTTCCCCGTTTGTCCTCTTCTGTTTCACAGGCTTTAGAGCTCACCGACTCCTCATCTGACAGGGAGAGGTCTTAGATTAGCCTATTAGGAATCTTTGATTTAGTTAATTTCTCTATGTCGTTTCTGGGGCCATGCAAGACCATCCTTAATATAGATTTGTCCCCTCTACTGGACTGAACATGTGTGAAGCCAGGGTTATCGTGTCAGTCTCTCACTTTTGCGAACTAATGGCACCACTACAGGGTACGGCAGAATGGATAATCACATTAAGAAAAACCCTGATACACACAAGCGGGACTTCACATGATCCCGCCTGAAGTGATTTTGTCTCGTGGTAGTCGCCTCGCCCCCATCCCGTGTGCAACTGGCCTAAGATGCTGCAAAGGAACACCTATAAACAGGAAAAACTAGCAAGAGTTTTTAGGGGTGGGTATGGAATGTGCCAGAGAGGAATGAATCTATCCAGGGGATTGGATGGAATAGGACCTTGAATAGTCCCGGTCCCTGAACTTAGATGAAAGCACCAAATGAGAAAAAGGGCCAAATTCCCAATTTACACCAAGGCCTTTTTATATTGCTAGGACAATGTAAAGGGGGCTCTGAATTGTGTGTATGTGTGATTTTACATGGTACAGGGCCCTTAGTAGAAGTGTAAATTAAAGCTAGAGTCTTTTACAGATTATGAATTCACCATTAAAGAACGTGCCTTGCGGGGTCCTGTTAAGCAGCAGCAAGGCATTGGTGTCTTCATGGTTTGTGCACTTAAGAGTTATAATGGGACTAGTCAAGTATGTAGTTTAAAAGCGTTTCATAATATCGCTACCTTGAGAAATGGAGTATTCTAAATTCAAGAAGTTAATATTTATACTACAACAACAACATACCATGTTTCACCATTTATAAAAGTATGAAAATACAGCAGAGTTAATAGTGTGAAAGTGAAGAATAGCTGTGAGAAAAATGCACAAAAATTAAGGTAAATTCTGTGCTTGCTGGGGCTGAAACTTGGTGGGAACTGCATTGCACTCAATATCTTCTAACGTTTATTGATAATTCTATGAACAAGGGGATATTGAAATAAAAGCACTATTGAACAAAATCACTGATAACGGTTCACCCAGAAATACTATTAACAATTCAGAAAGATCTGATCTAGGCAAGCCAGTTTATTCTGTTTCCAGCTAGCTACGTGGAAGAACTAGGGAGACTGGAAGTGTATCTACTAAGATGGATGAAAAAGCTTGAAACTGGATATTTAATTTCTATGTGGTTAAGAGATTTTGGACCCATGTGAGTCCGTTTTTATCTTGAAAGTGCATTCTTGGAAATGTAGGTGAAAAGGCTATTTCCCCTATGCCCCCCTAACTTCCTTGTGGATTCTCTTAAACCCAAATTGTGTACTACTAAACAATTGGTCAATTTTAGGTCACCCGTTCCCATGTTTCTGAATTTGCAATTTCTTAAAAACATGCTTATATTAATTTTTGCTTGCAATTCAACCTTTTGAGACGTGTACATCTGATATTTCATGCGTCTAGACTTTCAAGATTGCTTTACTAGTGAAGCTCAAGGTCAAGTTAAAGATGAAAGCTTGGGTAAGTGGGGAAATCTACTTACTGGAGGAGGCACACTACAGACTGGGAGGTGTTGTCCACTGAAAACCACAGAACACCCTGGGACCTGTTGAGTGTTGCAAGCTGGTATATGCTGGCCTGTGCAAAGAGGGATCCCATGTGGTGCCACTGTTGTTACCGTGTATGAAACAGGGACTGTGCCCTGGTGGATCTGCATTGAAAAGGGAAAACAGGTTTCAAAAATTTTGTTGAATTACACAGCTCTTAACATGTATGGTATGAAATCAAACAAAAATACACTTTACGTGGAACTTATGAAAATTACATATCCATTTTTTAATTTTAAAAAATGTCATCAGTATTTACTATTACTCTTGGATCAGTGCTTCCTTTATACAACCAGAACTGAACACCCCATGACTATTATGTTTATCATGATACACTTTGGAGATTTAAAGCATATTCAGATTTTGCACACACGTACTAAGTAAGGCTACTTCCTTTCAAAGAGCCAGGTAGTAACTCAAAAGATCAATAAAAATAACAGAACTATACAAATAGTCCAAGAACCTTCAAACTTAGAGTGAACACATGGTAATTCACAGATTTCTCTTTAAAGAGCAAGACTTTCAGATTAGTATTTTTCTCTCCACAGATGCCCATTTGAGGCTCAGACTGAAAAGCTAAAAGGATGCCTCTAAAATAAATGCAGCAGACCAAAGAGAGCAACTTTAACAGCTGAAAAGAGAAAGGCTAGTAACCCATAATTATGGTCCTTCAAGACATCTGTCATTAAGGATTCATACACTCAGTATAGGAATGTCCCAAGCTAGGGATTCTGTGACTAGTAAGCTCCACTAAGACTCCAAACCTCAGTATAAAACAGTGTGTTGATCCAAC
Organism: Sphenodon punctatus; assembly: GCA_003113815.1. Taxonomy (NCBI): domain Eukaryota; kingdom Metazoa; phylum Chordata; class Lepidosauria; order Sphenodontia; family Sphenodontidae; genus Sphenodon; species Sphenodon punctatus. The sequence continues at coordinate 2,971,140 of QEPC01002001.1, read as the reverse complement.
CATCATTCAGCTCCTTGAAATATTCCAGCAGTCGCTAGTGACTACTTCAAAGTAGTGTGGGGCAAGGAGATTTGGATCCACAAAAAGGTAAACAACTTGGAGAACTGTTCCTCCTTCCTTTGCAAACAGCTTGCATGAATCCCATTATTGGGAGATTAAGAAGCAGAAACGTCCTAGTACAGAGCACAGAATGAGTGTAAATTAAGGTAGCTTCACTGTTGAACTAGATATCAGACTTCTGCAGCTGATCAGAAGACTAATGCAACATAAATGCCTCACAGAGCTCCAAGACAACATCTGGCATATATCTGCAATGAAAACATTCCAGAGACTCAAAAGAATGATCTTCTGCTCAACTCTGGCTTTACACCAATCACTTTATAGTAGAGTTATCAGAAATTTTGACTGATGGCTGCTGTGCACAGAGGGCAATGTTCAGCTTTGAGTCAGGAAGGAAATACTACTCTAAATGATCAAGCTTGGCACTTAAGAGGAAGTGATGCCTTCCCTGAGAGGAGTTGGTATCCAGTAGTGCCATGAAGTCACAATAGGAGAACACTGCTGTGAGGCTTTTTCTGATGACTTTCCAGTCTGAGTGATGAGACTGCAATTTTGGTTTTCCTTTTGAGGTGCAACAGGCTGATCAGTTTTTAGTTGTAATGGAAAATTGCAAGGGGCCCAGATGGGCCATTAAGCCTGTGAATCTGAAGCTCATGTTACAGTAGAACATGAACTGAGCAAAGCTTTGTGCACAGCACACATCATCAACACTAAATTATCTGCAGAACTCTAGATGTTACTGTTAACAAGCTCTATGTGATACACTAAACAACCTTTGCTTGCAATGTCATGAAGTTGTGACCATTACACACATCTGTGTCAGCCTTTTGTCTGAACAGAAAGATATACTAGCTGAACATCTTCAGCAAGAATTCTCAATTCTTAAAACCACTCTGTCCTTTGGTCTCTCACGTGGTCCCTGGACATGCTCTAAAGCACCATCCTTCCTGGGCACTAGAGAGCAGGTGATTTGAGTGCAAAAGAGAGACCACTATGGCTTGTGCTGTCATGAATAGTCAATTATACATATTGTGAGTTCCACTTTTATGTGTTTTAACTGTATACACGCATCAAGTGCTAAATTCAAATTCAAATTAATTTATTAAGAGTAGCCAAAAGGCCATAGTCAGACAAACATATAGATATGGCCGCTAAGAAGCGAAGACAACATACACTTACATTTGAACTGGTTAAAAACCCAAAGAGAAAATTAAAAAACATAAAAATAATGATTTATCAATAAGAGAAGAACACTTCATAATTTACATTGAACAAAGATGAACATCTCAGTTAAAACCCAAAGTGGGCTTAGCATCTATTTCCCAAAAAACAGGATTCAAATTTTAAGAAGTCCAATCCAATAGAAATTAAGAAATTGAGCAACAGAAGTTGCTTTATTATATTCATTAAGCAACAATCATCTCATATAAGACCCAGGGTAGGCTTGTTGTTTAAGCCCACAACGAAATGGCGAACAAGTTGAAACCAATTAATGAGATGTCATGACTCAAAAGCTTACAACCTTAATCAGAGGTAGATAAAGGTTTAAATTACAGAAATCTCTGTATTCAAAAACCCCCTATTAGGAACTTAATCACCTGGGAGGAAACCTCAGATTCGTGGTCTCTTAGTGCCATTTCCAAGAGAAAGAAATCCGTTCTCCCCGGAAAACTAATTATTAGTGCCCCCAAGTAATGTTCCCTCAAGGCATCATATCGTTTGCAGCGAAACAAAACGTGATCCGTCGTTTCCACCTCCTGCATGTCAAAAGGACACAGTCTGTGCTCAAAAGGAATTCCCGCAAATCTGCCTTCCAGTACTTTTGCAGGGAGGGCATTCATTCTGACTGCCAGGAAAAGCCTCTTCCCTTTTAAAGAGTATTCCTCAAAAAGGTATCTTGCCAAAACCCTTTCTTTCAAAATCAAGGGGAGATAGCCACTCATATGCGAGGAGCTTCTGATGGATGCAATTTCAGACTGAGTGTCCATATCAGACCAACTAGTCAGAATTTCAGCTCTTACTACCAAGGGCTCCCTTCCTAAAATATAGGTCAAAGAGAAGCCCATTCTAGCCCCAATACTCGTGGCCCCATTCTTCTGTATACATGCATCAAGTGCCTCAATATTCGTGGTCCATCTATCTCTAAATGGGTCCAATACCATCCATTTTGTAAGTCCCACCGGGGTCCGCTAAATCTTACACCAAAGCTTTAATGACTGCAGCCAGGCAAAATATGACCAAGACCGTTGCCCTGTCTCTAATCTGATTAGCTGGAGTACCATTTGCTGCTCCAGTAAGGTCCCACAATTTTTTTAACTGAATAGTATCTAAATTTGGGCAAAGAATAGGGGCCCACAACTCAGCACCAAAAAGCAACTGAGCTCTTGCTTTGTGGTTTAAAACTTCAATGGCTGCTTTGTGCATCAAGTGCTGGAGATAGGCACTTCATATAAACTGAAATAAAAAAAACGTTACACATTTCACCCCAAATCAAGCAAAACCTCAAAAGCAGAATAAACAAATTTCAAAAAAGTAACAAGGTACCTACAATAATTCTGCCAATACATGAATGAGATGGCTAAAATTAATTCTCATTCTACTCTAGCTTAACACACCATAAAATATTTGTTATACCTGGTGCCTTTTTCAAATACCCAAAGCAGCCCCCCTTCCTTAAAAGGAATTGTTCTATAAGAGACGGCCAGTAGTGGATAGAAGAATGAGCAATATCACAAGTATTTCATGTTTTTGAGAACTGTAGAAAAGTAATGCACCTCAGAATATGGAACTACTTCTATATGTCCACCATATTCTTACCTGTTCATGAATGTCAACCATCACTGCATTCTGCTGCGGTGGGTGAGCTGCTGGGTGCAACATGCGGGGGGATACATTCGGTGGGTGGAAGGCTCGGGGTTCTTCTATTGCTTGCTGCTGTCCATAGGGGAGATGGTGGTAGTTTTCATCTTGACTAATGGAATTGTGTCGAGACAGACGATCCCTTCTTGCTCTCTGGCGTCTAACAGGAGGGCTGGAAAAGCATTTTCTTCTTAATAAGTACTTTCCTCTTAAAAACTAGATTATAATAAAGACTCAAGTACTTAAGATTATGTAATTAACATTCCCTTTGGTATCCTTACATTTTAGGAACTTATTAGATTAGCATTTGTAAATTTCAGTAAGAATCAAATAATAAAGTTATGTTGGTTTAGTTAGTATAACTAGTACTATGCGAAAAAAGCTAACCTTGAGGCTTTCCACAGTCATAGAAGACAACCAAGTAACTGGATATGTGCAAACCAAGCTATAAAGTTAGACTTATTTGGTTCTATGTCACAGAACTGAAATGTCAAATTAACTCATCCAAGGTATTTGGGCACAACATATAATCATAAAAACGAAAGTATGAGATTCCAAGATAAACCTCACTAAGAGTGACTTTTGCATTTTTGCTTCTGCTGTTTAACATTCAAAGTATCAGATATTCAGTTTGCATATACCAAGATATCAAAGTTAAGTTGAATGTGTGCAATTGTAAAAAGTTCCACCTGTACTTCAATGATACCAGTTCAAAAGCAATAAAAAGGCATGTGAACTTTGATTTGGTAGAGATTTGGAATTAGTTATAGCAACATGCTATACTCAAAGAGAACCCTCCCCCCCATGAAATCTTATCATCAAGCTATCTTATCTTTTTTTGTATTTTCAAACTTTCATTGGGCTAATTATACAGTATATTTTGTTTGTTCGTTCACATGAGTGTTTACTCAGATAGCTACCTCCTAACTCACTTTAACCTCATCTATGTTCACATTAACCTCTGAAAACAAGCAGGATTAAACTGGAGAGGTTCCTACTCCAGGAATCATGCTTGTGTACACAGATTCAGGGGGAATACCATCTGTGTCCATCACAGGATGTCTCTGCCGAGATTTCTCCCCTCCTAGATGAATGTATCAGATGGGATGGAGCTATAATTTGTAGTTACCCCTGTTTGTGAGAACAGGGAAGTAGCCATTTCATAATAAAATCCCCAGATCTACCACACTTGCGAGAATACACCCTTTGTGTTCCATGCGGCTGTCTGACAACACCACAGCTGTGAGCTGCCTGGATAAAACAAAAGTTGGTAGAAACAGATTTTATCCAGATGTGTGGAGGTATATACTATGGCAGAATTCTATGAAAAACCTCTCTTGCATGTGTAGCTGCTGGAGCTCCGTAATTAGAAGTTAGTAGCACTTCCAGAAATTAGTCAGAACCTGCACCTAAGGAAGCACAGCTGGAGCTAATTGTTCTCTACATTTATCTGCCCAACTTTCAGACCTATTTTCAGCAACTTTTAAAATACTCTGTCAATGATGTAGCATAGAAAAGCTATTCCCACAGGGGATGCAGAAGGAAAACAAGGGATACAAGATGGAGGGAAAAGTGTGGAAAATATTATGTTGTAGGGAAAATGTTGTTCACTGCCCTAGGGAGAAGGAAGAGTAAGAATCAAAGCAATACAGAGATGCGGAGGGGAACAAAGTGTGTTCATATGGGGAGAAGGCTAGTGGAATCCTTCTCAGCAGCTAAGTCATCCCACTTTTTGAGTGAGCATTCTGAATTTTGATCCCATATAAACTGGCTCAGAATCCCACCCCCCCAAAGACTGAAAAATCAGAATGCAACCTTTCTCCCCCACCCCCTTTCTATAAAAAGGATGGGGAATGTGTCATGATTTTTAGCTAACCATGATTTAAAAAGACCCCTACTTGGTGTTGAGAGTATTGGCTTTACTTGCTAGTCATATGGTGACAGAGCATACAACCAGCAGATAAAGCCAGAGTAGTATCCAGCCATCACAGGTTATGCATGGATTCTGTCCTATCGATAATGGTAATATGCACAGTGACTGAGAATAGCCTTTTTTTAAAAAAGTGTTTCAGTATGTGTTATTTAACAAGAAGGTGCAACTGAACTTCACAGACTGGATTGTGCAAACAGGTCTGCTGAGCTCATCTGAGTAATATTATAGCAAACACCACAAGTCTATGCCTGAACTAATAATCAAATAAATCAACTCACTGATCCCACTGCATGTTGTGTGACCTAAGAGAGGCTTTGAGGATTTGTGAGCCTTGAAACAATCATGGGTAAAGGGGAAAAAATTCAATTCAGCAGGTAATGATGTGCTGCTGTTTCAATCAACTACCCAAATACCAGCTGACAAACTATCTTTGGGGATAGAAAGACGAGAACAATGCCCTTCTGATCTTCAGTGGCTAATTATAAAAAACCCCTATCCTTCATTTTTAATTTAAGTCAAATATCTTTTGAAGTGTTCATAGGTCAGTGTGCTTACAGTTTGTTAGGTGATTAAAACACAGCTCTGAGACAGATTGGAATACGACAAAAGCTTGTGTTTTGGACAACTAAATGAAAGAACAACAAGGCCTTTAATTTTAAGCTTTGCTATGCACTGGTCCTGACATCAGTTCAGCAAAGCCATCCAAAACTCTACTCTTGCATAACCAATTGAGCTTATGCCAAAAGCCCTCTCCAAATAAGTCTCAAAACCACAGGCCACAAAATTACTAAGCATAACATTAAATTTGCATGTACCAGAAGGGCATGAAATTTCAGATCAAACTCCAGGAGCAAAATAATAATAATAATTCAGTCGCCAGACTATCCTGCTATTAAACTGCTCTTGTCCCACTACACCCAACTGAACCAGTTGCCAGTCTCAGTTTTCTGGGTGCCAATGGCTCCCAGGTGCCTGCAAATCTGGCATGTACCACACGTTACTGTCAATATCTCATCCATTTAGGTAGTTTCTTGTCTTAACATAGAACGTAAGCTTTGCTTGGCAACTTTCCGGGTATTCCACAAAAACGCAGCCAAGGAGGTAAATTAATCTGGAGCATATTAACCCTAGGCTTAATCATCCCAACCTGTAACTACTGCATGATCAGCTTCCTCTGGGGTAAACTTCTTCCTGCTCACCACCTGCCTATGCCATCAGCAAGCAGGATGGTTTTTGGGGAGAGGGGGTTTGCCCACGATGCACAATTCTGCAAACTTTTGCTGTTTATTCTGGATAATTTTCACCCTTTCATGAGGAAGCTTTCAGGATTTATAAGCATGGCTGGGGAACAGATTATTTTTTAGATCTATCACATGAACACCATTTTCGGGGCAAAAAACTATGAAACCGAACCAGAAGCAGCTACCCTGGACACAAACCCATCTATTGTGGGCTGGTTGTGTAACTCCAAACCAATCACCCTGGAGATAGGAGCAAATTACTCAGGGATAAACAAAAACAAGTTCTCAGCACATTTGCAAATGCTACGTAAACTGATAGCACTATATGAATTATTAAGAGTAGCCTAACAAACTCAGTATCAGCTGTTAGTTTCTGGTTAATTTCTGGACTCTGTTCAAAGACAATGGCTCCAAAAATAAGGAAAACGGATGACAAGGTGCACTAAGGAGAACCATTCCTTCTAAAGGATACCTTTCACTGAAAAATCATAAGAGGGCATTCTGTGTATTGGATATATTAACCCCAGAAAAGCTTCACAATGAAATCAATTGGGGGCCCTGCTGGCAAAAGCACCTTTAGGATTTCAGCCACTGTCTACAAAATATTACTTCAAATCCCCAGGAAACTGAGCACTCAAATTTTTAAATATTAATATTTATCTTATCAGTTGTGTAGCTACGGTTCTCTGTCAAGAGTACTTAAATATCACTAGCGTCTTCACCTAGGCCTTCTTGCGTTGCCTGAAAAGTAGGCAATAGAAATACGGTGACAAGTTCACTCACCTTCTTCTGTTGCGTGCGGGCGTGTTGCATCGTTCCCCTGAGAAGTGATGTTGGCTGGGTCGAGCCGAAGGAGGCTGCCTATTTGATGTCATCTCCCATGGTCGCATTGGTGGTGATGGGGCTGGTGATGCTACTGTATAGTCAAAGACTGAATGAGAAAGGCGCTGTCTCTTGGGACTTGGACTGTCTTCACTCTATGCCAAGGCAAAAACCAAAACCTGAGTGATATGCACCACACGCTAGTTGTATGGTATTATTACTGTGATTAGCACTTGAAAATAAAGAGCTGGACTAGACTATACACATTCAAAACAAAATGTTGTCTTAAGTTTAATGTCTAATCATTGCATTATGTCAACAGATTCTATAAAATTAATCGTGACCCCTAAACATTTTTATTATAGCATTCTGTGCATCAAGAAATTCTCTTCAAATCCTAAGGTACACATCAATGAAGAGAATACAAAGCTTGGAAGTGTTTGCTTCAAGAGAATGAGGGTTTTTTGATGTATGGGTTTGGTTTTTTTGGTTTTTTTAAAAAAGGTTGCTGAGATAAGCACAAACTTCACACCAATGAGATCCATATTTTGAATCATTAAATAGGTTGCCAGATGGAGTTCTAACTCTCATGCACACCCAATATCCACCAGGTGCATGATTCCTATACAGCTTATTAGATATTTGATTTGTACTGAAGCCTAATTTTGTTCTGCTAACTCAGCTCAGATGCATCTCTTGTCCTTTAACTCATTAGTACAATACTGACAAATTAAGCGCTTCGAGGGAATGCAACTATAAAACAGCCTTCATTCATCAGTAGAAAGCCCCTGCCAAGTCAGGGCACCTTTTTTAAAAGAAAGAATTTATCACCTGTAGTATCCAGTTGTTAGCTTTTACTGTTACAGCTATTTCCTGTAGGTTATTGGTTCAAATTTGGAATCTAAATCCATGTTCTGATGAATGGCATTAAGTTGAAGTAATACTACTTCACTTTGGTAGCACTCAAATGAACTAAACCGAACTAGCTTCCCCAGTGCCAGACCTCCACCTCACCAAAGGGGTGGAGGAAGATTTGGAGGTGCTGTCTTTACTCAGGCAGGGACCCACGCAACTGACAGGTCTCTGCCCTGGTGCAGACAGCGCAACAAGAATCTCCTTAATCTCACCAGAGATTACCAATGTCTGATGAGATGGAGGGGATTCTTTGTCCGGTCTTTACTTGGCTGCAGACAAGCTGGTCTCTGCCTGGGTGCAGACAGTGCAGCCGGACTCCCCTCCCCACTGCCAGAGATTGGAAGCCTTTGGCAGGATGGAGGTAACTGTTGCTTGTGGGCTGGGGCGAAAGAGCAGAGAGAAACCCACACCGAGACCAGGGCTGCTGTGATTGCAGCAAGAGGTAAGTGGAAGTGTGCACCAGCCTTCCTTGCCTGCCGCCCAAAGGGAAGAGGAGAAGATCTGGGAAGAGAAGATGGCCCAAAGTCTCCATCTTCTCTCTTCCCCCAAATGGTTAGAATTTACATTAAAGATCACTATCAGAGTTCTCCTGCTATGATTAGGCAGCTGCCTATCAACAACAAATCTAGACATGTTTGGGTGGGTTCATTTAGGTAAGATGGTACTTGTTTAAGATCTCAGTATAAATGTTTAGTGTACCTATTACAGAAATAGGTCTCCACAAGGCACCATTTAGTAAGATTTGAAAGGAGTCAATTGTATGATGTTTCAATGCCTGACCATTCTGAGACAGGGCAGTAAAGCTCACATTCTGCTTTGCTCCCTGAATTTTCTAAGGCAATTGTCTAACCCCACCTGCAATTTGGAATTAAAGTGATCTCTAATCATCATTTGACAAATAGCATTGAAAAGAACTGATCCTACAGTTCTGTCCCATTTAAGTGGCTAGTACCCCAAGATTAGAACCCTGATTAAGTGGAGCTGACACTACTACTACTACTAGTAGTTTCCTCTGCAGTAATTTGCTAATTAAGAGCTGCCACATCATCCTCCAAAAGTGGAGGTAATTTCACAACTGTCAGATGTCTATTCATACATTCATGATTTGGATGTGCTGAAGCATACAAAGCATGGGGGAAAATGAATGAACGTTTCAAAGACTTGTGTAATGACAAATTGGGGGGGTTTGCCCTCCTGTAGCTCAGCAGGTTCGGAGTCTGGGGGTAGTATTGGACGCAGACCTGCGTCTGGAGCGGCAGGTGGAAGCAGTCGCTAAGGCTGCCTTCCGCCAGCTGTATCTTGTGCGTAGGCTGCGTCCGTATGTCTCCGGCCCGGACCTGGCCTCCCTCATCCATGCCTTTGTCACCTCGAGGCTCGACTACTGCAATGCGCTCTACGTGGGGCTTCCCTTGTTCTTGGCTCGGAGGCTGCAGCTGGTGCAGAATGCGGCGGCTCGTCTTCTTACGGGGACGGGTCGCCGGGAGCACATTACACCGGTGCTCCGAGCTCTGCACTGGCTGCCGATAGTGTGCCGGGCCAAGTTCAAGGTCCTAGTGATGATCTATAAAGCCCTA